>CM031086.1:3325009-3659835 GCA_018257905.1 Gillenia trifoliata | reverse complement strand
GAAGGGGAAGCGGTCTTGAGAAACCGGCCAGCTGCTTCAGAACATTAGAAGAGTGGTTTTGAATATTTGAATAGTTGGATCATAATTATTTTGTAACGGGGAATGTAAATTTTGGGATGAGCTTTGTCATAACAGTTTTTGGAATTCCGTTATTTATGTCTTGCTCCACTATTTAATGTTGCTTTTGCTATCTAAGTTCTAACGCTGTTTGAAAATCTGTTTGTGTGCTGACTTGGAACTTATGTGGAGCCCACCACACCAATCATGTGCTGCCACATGAACTACTAAAAACCTAACCTACCAGCAAGGATTTGTACGGCAGAGTCTGCACAAGTTACTCTTCAATTGTTTAACGGTTCAATTCAACTACGGAATACAGTATCATCCAAGGGGAACTTATGTTACCTTACATCAATTACTAGTCGTAATATTAATTAATTTGCATTTTTACTAAGAATTTGTTTGAAAAATATTTTTTTTAAAAACGTTTTTAGTCATTTAAAAGTATTTTTCAAACGAACTATGAGTTTAATATATATATATATATATATATATATATATTAGTTGAAACGATAATTTACTAAAAATCAATCAAGATTACAATCCAAACCTTGAAGGAGGACATCATGAATTAAGTCAGGGGATCCTCCAGCCAAATTACAAAGAACCAACAAATAAAGCAAACTTCGCTAACTGATGAGCCACCGTCATAACACAAACGTGAAATATGTGAGATCTTCACCTCGTGTAATTGAGTTTAATATATTGGTTATTCTATTGCAGTATTTCTACTCATGGTTTATTTCTAATGCAATAAATGACCAACTTTTTGAGACTTTATCCCAAACGTTATTTCTACTCATAAAAGTTGATCTACTTATTTCTAATGCAATATTACATTTATTTCTACTCATGGTTTATTTCTAATGCAATATACGTTACAATACTGGTTTATTGTACAATGGTGTATTTTGCAGTATTATCCCAGATCTGGGAACCTGGGATAATACTTGGGTACTCACTAGTGAGTACCCTATATACTCACTTTCTGATTTGGCACAATCAAAAGATGACATGTGTTCCTTATTTTTAAAAGCCCAAGAAAAATTAAATAGCATATATTTTATTTTTTAAAACAATAAAATATGTGTTAAAATATCATTGGGCCAAATTATTAAAGTGAGTATATAGGGTACTCACTAGTGAGTACCCAAGTATTATCCGAAAGAAAATAATTAGTTTTCGAAAAAGTTGTTGAATAACCAATAAATTGGACTCAAGGTGGTTCAAATTCATATAGTAAACGTATTTCTACTCTACTATTGGTTTATCTATTTTTTTATCTTTCAAAAACTTGGTTATTTATTGGACTGGAAGTAAATTCATGAGTTCAATTGAACTCAATAATTGAAATCACTATTATAAAATTCAAAATTTTCAACTGATTTTGAACCAAACCCAATTTTCCGTCACAATATGAAAGGCCTCACTATCTAACATTTAAGGAAGAAAAAAGTCTTTATTGTTAAGTAATGTTGGGTTTGTGAAATAAGAATTTGGAGAATACTTTGGGGATGACGAAAGAAAAATGCCTAGAGTGCACAAAAGATAAAGGGTGATACTATTCACACATTTTTTTTACCTTTTATACATTCTTTATTAATTTTTGTTCTTAAATTATTTTTTATTCAAACAAATCCGACCGTCCAAAATTAAGACAAACGTGTAGAAAATAAAATTAAGTGTGTATAACACCACCCAAAATAAAACGGTAAAAATAAGAACTCATAAAGCAAATTCATTGCGCAATAATTACCCGGTATAATGCACCACCAAGCCACTAATAAGTTTTAACCAAAAAAAGAAAAATCCTTGTATTATAGCCCATCGTTATCAACCTAGCCAAAGGGTCAAGTTTATCCAATCTCATCTCTGCCTAGGCTACCTACAAACCTCTGTCCTATAGCCCTACAAATCTACACTTGACCTATATAGGATAGAGTAGGACGGCCCACACCCCTACAGCCTATAGGGTATAGTTGCTAGGGCCTCTCTAATGATGTATACCTAACCCACTCAGCCTCCTCGGCTATCATAAAATAATAAAAAAAAGGCTATTTTACACATAAAAGTAAACAAATTTTTTCAAACGCGTTTGAAAATAAAATCCCACATAAAAAAATATAACGTAATATTGTACAATTTAATATTACCAAGACATTTGTGATAAAATTTAACACTTAATAATAGGTGATGGATTATATTAAGCTTAAAAAATTACGACTGATTTATCTAAAACATCAACGACCAAATTTTATATATGTATATAAAATTTAATAAATCTTTATAACGATTAACCAAACTCAAAAGAGTATAAAAAAGTTAGAAAAGGACAATAGCTGGCAGTAGTAAAAAAATATGCAGAGCGAGGGCTGCGCATAATGCGCACTATATCAGAGAGACAGCACAGCTCCCACCAAAACGCAGCAGCTGACTAAAGCTAAGCAGACTAGCAGAGCATTTTTGCAGAAGAAATATGGATTAATAAATTCAAACCCTTGACAAAAAATTATTTGGAGAAAGTCATAGTAATATTATACTATACGAAAAATTATAATAACACACTATTTTTCTTTTCCTACATGTAGTTTGTTATTTTTAACTGTCAAATTTAATAAATTAAATAAAAACAAAAAATAGTATTAAACACGAGTGTATAAAAAAAAAATGCATTTGAGTATCATTTCCCTTACTCTATATAAATTTCTAACTCCGCGGTTAGTTTAATATGAACATAATTTGTCGCATTTCCTAGCTCTATCATGTTCCTAGAAGAACAATAATCACTCTGTTAAAATAATAATAATCACAATCAGTAGCTTACCTACATGCTACAGTTGCAGTGCTCTTTCATTTATTTATTGTTTTAAAAACTGTCTTTGTTTTGTTTACCAAAAATTGCCTCTTTTTCTCTGAATACCTTTTTCTCCTTTCAACAAAAAAAAATCACATCTTTATTATTTTTAAGTGGGAGTTCATAGCCTGTTGCAGAAGGAGAATCTTCAGAGCTCAGCCCATATCTCTCTCTCTCTCTCTCTAGAAATCCCATCCCAGCTAATCAAATCTAATCCTATGAAACCATGTTGGGACTCAGAGATATCCTCCTCATTGCCCCAACTCCAACCTCCTTGCACCACCAACAGAGCCAACCCATTTCCTCCGACCACCACCCAACCCTCCCTCTGTCTTCCTCCGCCGCTCTCGGCGTCGGCCTTGGCATTTTCCCTCTTATCACCGCCACCCCACACGCACCAACAGCGGAGGGCAACTCTGACAGTTCTCACTTCTGGGGACCCAGGAAATGCCAAGACCCCAACTCTTCTAAGCAGGACATGCTCAACTTTGGAAACCAAAATCATGGCGCTCAGCAGCATGAACAGGTCGTTGAATGTGAAGGGAATAATGACAGCGAAGGTGGCGGTGGCGGAGACGGCGGCGGTGGTGGCAAGAGCTCTAATATGAAGGCTTGCGAGGACTGCGGAAACAGGGCAAAGAAGGGGTGTGAGAACAGGAGGTGCAGGACTTGCTGCAGAGGACGCGGCTATCACTGCTCTACTCACGTGAAGAGCACGTGGGTCCCGGCGTCCAGGCGGCGTGAGCGTCAGAATATGGTCACGGTTGCTGTTCCTGGCGTTGGCGGCGGTGACGGCGGTGACGGCGGCGAAGGTTATGAAAGATCACATTTTGTATTCAGTGATTTAGGAAAGATTACAATAAATTATAAATCTTCTTTTAATCTAAAAAATTAGTTTAATTTTTTTTTTAAATTAAATTATAAAAATGGTTGACTGCAGGTTCTTCTGGATCTTCATCTGTTGTCAAAAGACCAAGAGTTGTGATACCATCACAGAATGCAAGTACAGCCTCTACTCGCCAACCCCCTCTTTTTTTTTTCTTGTCTTTTTCTTAAATTCTTGATTAAAATTGTTTTGACTTTTAATTGTCTTAGATGCCGAAATATGCTAAAAAATGAAACGATCATTGTAATAGGCCTACTTCGAAATATGAATTTTTTTATTGACCTAAACCACATTTCATAAATTTTTTAAAGTAATTTTGTGTCAAGATGGTTGTCATGTTGAACTGAGAGGCAAAAGTAAACTTGGTTTTTGTGTTGATTTACAGATGCAAGTATCAAACACTCGTTGCCGGATAAAGTTCGTGCACCAGCAGTTTTCCGGTGCCACAGAGTCACCGCCATTAGTAACGGCGAAGCAGAGTTAGCGTATCAGGCTACGGTGAAAATTAGCGGCCATGTATTCAGGGGGTTGCTTTATGATCATGGGGTTGATGAGAACAACACATTACCATGTATTTCGCAATCGAATTTGGAAAGCGGTACAAACCAAAGAAATGGCGACTCTGCTTCTACTCCGACTGTTCCTCCATTAAACAATGCCTGTCCAACCTCAACCAGCTGAGGATTTCTGAAAGGTATGGTCAATGTATCCGGGAATATTAAACTTTCTTCGTGTGTTTGTGGATAACCGGTTGTTGCGGATAATTTCTCGTCAAGTTCCTTCTGTCGTATTGAATTGATTTAGAACTGAGAGAAAAAATTTAGTGTGCCGGATCTTAGATGATGAAACTCCACATTGTTGTGCAACTCCAAGCCAATAGTTATATAGCAGGTTTTGCACCCTGTTGCTTTTTCTTCCTCGAAACTTTTCGGCTATGCCTAGCCGGTTTGCAACTGCATTAGTTGGTCAAGTAATCTCAAGTGCCGTAAGTAAATACGAATTTTACAGTTGTGTTTGTTCAAGAAATTGAAGCAGGGAAGAAAATTCATGATCTTCTAGAACTACTCTGAAATCAGACAGAGAATTAGAGTGAAGCTTCATATGTAAGTCCTGTTAATGCAAAATCTGATTATACTACAATCAACGCTATTAATACTCCCCGAGTTTTACTAATTTATTATACTACAAGTAAACTTATGCGTTTACCTTTCGTGCTTAACTGTTGGCATACTAATCGTTTGAATAATTGGTTTTACAGACGTTGCAGAAACCGTTTGTGCTGCTCTTTGACGCTTGAAAGCCCCAGCTACATCCTTAGTTTGCTACAATTAAGCATAAATATAGAAGGTACGCACGGTAAAGATGTGCGCAAATACCCGGCAGTCCCCTTTCCGGCTGTTAGAACTTTATTAGTGTCGATAGCTTTCATGTAATTACCTCCAGAAAAATAGTAGAATGTAAACAAGACGCCATTTTGATTCCATGAAAGTGTTGGGACGGGAGAGATACCGATACAACCGCAAAGAGCAGGCAGCGGAGTAGAAATGCGCGCAAATGAACTTACTTTGAGCGAAATTGGAATGAAATCTTACAAATAGAACCTTCCTTAACGAGATTGGTGCCGAAGGCTAGGTGCTAGTTTGATACCAGTTAGAAGTAGAGCATCTGGGGACTAAAGCTGTTACAATATCACCCATTTCCAGTGCAACACATCAGCTAAGATCCTGGATATCCACCTTTCCTTGATGCACACTCAAAAGTTGAGGTACTTCGCCTGCCCAGATAACTCTTCACAGAGAAATGCATGATGAGGAGGGAATACCCAATTCTCTCAAAAGCTCGATATTTGGCATCACCATCGCGAAGCGATTCACGTCGAAAATGCTCGACTTGCGCCTGAAAACTGCAACATTTTTATCAGGAAAAAGGCTCATAGGGAAGTTATATGTGGGAATGATCTGTCTCTCCAAGTTTCTTCTCAAAAGATACGGATTAGAAGCCAGAGTTCTTGCAACGTTGTCCCTCGAAATCCCGAGAGACCTGAAAAACTCGATCTTGGGCAAAAGGGTTTTCTGAGGATCGAGTTGAAGAACTGCTGGGGATGACCTAACAATCTTTGAGATCCTTGGGTTATAGCATACGGATGTACTCGGATTATCGAATTTGACTTGTCAATCCATATCAGATAAGTAACGAAATCGAATTAGACCAGTTCATTATCGGATCTAATTTTTATTATGACAGAGACAAATAAAATATTTTGAATACGATCATACAAGATGTGTAATTTGAATGCTTAAAAAGTTTAAATTATTATTACACACAAGTAAAATATTTATAGATTAATATGAAAATCAAATAATAAGCTATATTAAACCATATCGAATTATTATCCGATTGCGCATTAGCCTTAATCGAATTATCAAATTCAGATCTTATTGAGATCATCGGATTGCCCGTGATGAATTACAAATTGGACGGCATTGCATACGCATAACAAAATGAGTTGATATATGAGATGCACACTTGAAAGAATAATACTTGGCTACTCAAAGAATGAGTAGGAGTTCCTACACAAAACTGTTCTTTGCCAATTCATAGAACTTCGTGTTTATTATCAGAACCGTTCATATTATAAATCACTCTATAAAGATCGCCTTTGCAAAAAACAATAAAAACCAAGGTCGTTTAGTTATCGAACTGTATAAAAACAGATGAACGGAATTGGTAAAACGAACCATCTATGTATTTGCTACAATAGATTGACTAAACGATCTTAATTTTACATGATTTGTTTCCTATGCCTAGTCCTATTTTTGGTCTCGAATGCACCTCGTCTGCTACCATTCCTTCTATCCAAGAACCACAAGATGTGATCATTGATTCAGGAGCACAACCTGAGCTCTCAACACCATCTGAAATTGATACCAGGCGGAATAACCTATAACAAACACAAACACAAACTCTTGTCTATATGACTAGTCGGAATAACTAGTCAACTAGATACAAGACAGTTACTGACAGTAAACCCAGATATAGGAACTAAACTTAATTGACTAGCATACACAACTAGTCAGATATAACACAGATTCAGTTTAACGCAATAAACATGCACTTAGCATATCTCACAAATCAAATAACACGGAGGGAGCATGTAACATACTTCATGACATAAGTAAACAAGTTATATCAAATAACACACGTCAATTTGGTGCCCGGAAAAACCCCTAACTGGGTTAAAAAACCGGGGGACTCCAAGGAGTCCTATCCACTAGTGATGAATAAGGTTCATACAAAGACACACACAACAAGCTCAATTCCTAGGCATATTCAGAGGGCAGCTTGTACCTTTGTGCAACCTTATTTAGCACCAAATGGAAATCTCTTCGGTCTTCACGAGAGGGCAGCTTGTACCTACGAGCTCATCTTCTTGTGGCACCGATTCCAAGCATGAACTATGCAAATGATAGTGAAGATATAAAGATGAAATGCAGTTGTGGATTCAAAAAGATGACCAATCAGTTTCTCCCGCTCAAAAGGTTGAAGGAAGAAACCAACGTGAATCCAAGACAAAAGTCTATATGAAGATTTGGAAATTTCAAGTTTTAGACCATGAACAATGCAAACAAGTTTTCAAAAGATTTGTGTGGGTTGACACAAGAATTTAATGCACAGAAAATATGTTTGTAGCTGGGCTTTCAAAACTGAACCGAGAGGGAGCCAAAAGGCTTTAAAGC
This sequence comes from Gillenia trifoliata, assembly GCA_018257905.1. Classification (NCBI taxonomy): domain Eukaryota; kingdom Viridiplantae; phylum Streptophyta; class Magnoliopsida; order Rosales; family Rosaceae; genus Gillenia; species Gillenia trifoliata. The sequence goes on along the minus strand of CM031086.1, from coordinate 3,652,298 downwards.
AATCTCAATGTCCAAAGATCTTTTGTTTAGACCATGAACAATGCAAACAAGTTTTCAAAAGATTTGTGTGGGTTGACACAAGATTTTGATGCACAAAATATAAGTTTGCAGCTGGGTTTTTTAAAAAGGAACCGAGAGGGAGCTCAAAGCTTTAAAACACTCTCTATCCTCAAATCTAATTTTTCTAACCAGTCAGAAATGAAACCCAAAACTTCCTTAAAATGGAAAGACATCCAAGGGACACTTGTCACTTGTAAAACCAATCTGAAAGGATCAATGGTGAAAACTCACTCTCGGGGTGAACAGTGTCAGAGAACCCATGTGGGTTTTCTTAATTGGCGTGCTAGATTTCTGGGTGAAACAGATACTCTATTTGATTAGACGAAATAACTAGTCAGAAAGGCATAAAAACTATGACATGAAATGCATATGCATGTACAAACCTTTCTTGAGGACATGCTTGGTTCTTCAAAGGATCAGACTTCAACAGTACCATTCTAAGACTAATCTAATTGAAATTCATCTAAGAGCTTGTGTGAATGAATATTACAAGTTTGACAAGGAAAGCCAAAAACACTTAAATCTAGACTTTACACCATCTCATTCAGTTCATGAGTCACTACCTACTCAAGCTCCTCCTCGAAGAAATCCTGCTCGTGAATGTCACCCCCATTCCAAATTACTTGATTATGTTACTTACACTGCTAGATATCTCGTGACAGACTTATTTACTTATTAAAAATTCTCACTTTCTCATGCTGCATTTCTTAGTACTATTGATAGTACTTATGAACCACAAAGTTTTCAAGAAGCAAGTAGTCATGAAGTATGGAAGCAAGCCATAGCTGAAGTACTTCAAGCTCTGAATGATAATAAGACGTGGACTGTTGTCAAGATTCCTAAGGGAAAGAAGGCAATGGAAGTCGTTGGGTGTATAAGACCAAGCTTCATTCATACGGGACAGTTGAGAGACACAAGGCTCATTTAGTGGCTTGTGGCTTTACTCAAACATATGGAGTGGATTACAAGGAAACCTTTGCTCTTGTTGCCAAAATGAACATAGTAAGGGTGATGTTATCTGTTGTTGTCAATCATGCATGGCCATTATATCAAATGGACGTTAAAAATGCGTTTTTTCATGGCGATATTGAAGAGGAAGTTTACATGAAACTCCCTCTAGGTCATCTTCAATCTCATGATCCTGACATGGTGTGCAAACTTCATAAATTCATCTATGGTTTAAAGCAATCCCCGCGTGCATGGTATGCCAAACTCAGTTATGTCCTTAAGGCAGTTGGCTTTCACAGAAGCAATGCTGACTCCTTTTTCTTTGTTTGCATCGGTTCAGCGGGTAAGCTTGTGGTTCTTATCTATGTTGATGATCTCATATTGACAGGTGATAATGTTGACGACATTAATTCCCTCAAACAAGAGCTTCGAAACAAATTTTCCCTCAAAGATCTCGGCATTGTCAAGTATTTTCTTGGTATTGAAATGGCTACATCTCGCAAAGGTCTTTTTCTCAACCAACGAAAATATGTCCTTGATCTTCTACAAGACGTTGCTTTGATGGATTGTAAACCGGCTCGCACTCCTCTTGACAGTAACTTCAGCTTGGTGTACATAGTGAGCCTTTCAAGAATCTGAGTTACTATCAAATGTTGGTTGGCAAGCTAATTTATCTCACCATTACCCGTCCTGACATCTCTTATGCCGTGAGCATTGTCAGCCAATTCATGCATGCTCCTGCAATGGCTCACTTGAATATTGTTACATGCATTCTTCGATATCTCAAAGGATCTGTTGCTTGAGATATCTTGTTAAAAAACAATGGTCACACTCAAATCATGGGTTACATAGAGTCGGATTGGGCGGGCAACTCTCTTGATCGTAAGTCTACCACTGGGTTCTACACCTTTGTTAGTGGCAGTTTGGTTACCTAGAAAAGCAAGAAACAAAGTGTCGTCGCTCGATCTAGTGCTAAGGTTGAGTATCTAGCCATGGCTTCCACTGCTTGTGAACTCATTTGGCTAAAAGGTCTTCTATCGGACTTAGGGTTTCCCAGCCGTGTTCTGCACGAAACCTTATGGTGCACGGCTTGTAGAGTGGCTCTGTGTTTAGTCCTTAAATTAAGGGAAATCTGTTTTTCTTGTTCTTATCAATAGATTAGGCGTAATCCAAGGAGTGATTGAAGATTGTTTCTTCTCTCGTGGCTTCTATATATGTTCAGGTCCTTGTAAATGTCTTCATGATGAAATATACAAAAAAAACTTTCATATCAAATTTCCGCAGGAACTGAAGAAAATAATTGAAAATATATGTCAACTGTATTGGTAAACGTTGTTAAATTACTAGTCAAAGAAGATAATATAAAATTGTGGATTAGATGAAGGCAAATAAATGCTTCACCACATTAGTCAAAGTTGGGGGGCTGCAGCCAAAAGCCAAAAGCCAAAAGCCAAAAGTCAAAAGCCAAAAGCCAAACCCAAACCAAAACCAAAAGCTAAGAAAACAAGTGGACTCCATTGGAGATTGACCTCTGAGTTTCAAAATCTGTAGTTTTTTTCTTCTCCTCTTCTTCCTTATCGAAATTTCAACTCATGGAACTCGAAATAGTATCTAGAGAAATCATCAAACCCTCCTCTCCAACCCCATCTCACCTAACAACTTTCAGCCTCTGCTACTTTGATCAGATGGCTTCTCGTATGTACGTGCCGGTTGTGCTTTTCTACAACCCTGTCCACACTGCAGGTGGTGCATGTGCTGTTGAAACATCCAATCTGCTCAAGAAGTCTCTATCTGAAACACTAGCCTTGTACTACCCATTTGCCGGAAGGATCATAGATAGAGAAAACATTGATTGTACTGACGAGGGAGTCACATATTTGGAAGCGAAAATCAATGGAAAGTTGTCGGAAATTCTCCGAAATCCTGAGGATGAAACCTTGGACCTTCTATTCGCAGACAATTTGCAATGGGAGGACACAAATTTAAGCACTTTACTGGCTGTTCAGGTTAGCTACTTTGAGTGCGGAGGAATGGCAATAAGCACGTGCATGTCACACAAACTTGGCGATGCGGCCACCCTTGTCACCTTCATCAACGACTGGGCTGCCAAGGCTTCAAACTCGGGTAAACATGTGTGCCCTTTATTCGATTTAACCTCAATGTTCCCACAGAACGACCTGCCGATGAATTCGGAACATGCTAATGATAAACGGAACCTTGCCTCCAGAAGATTTGTATTTGATGCCTCAAAAATTGCTGCCCTTAAGGCCATTGTTGCGCCCAAAGTGCAAAACCCTACAAAGGTAGAGGTTGTGACTGCACTGCTATTTAGGTGTGCAACCTCTGCCTCTGAAGCAAGCTCAGCCTCTGGTAGGCCAGTCCTTATCCACAACATCAACATGCGTTCGAGGCTTGTCCCTCCCTTGCAGGAAAACTTTGTAGGAAATTTGGCTTGGTTCTTTCCAGTACCAAAACTAGAGGATGGTGAGATAGAGTTGCATGGCTTGGTGGGCCAAATGAAAGAGGCTTTGGCTGAATTTTGCAATACATATGCGAGCAAGTTTAGAGGCAAAGACTGGAGCTCGAGCATTAAGCAAAACATGGAGAAGGCTAAGGCATTGTTCCAAGAGAGCAACACAGTTAAATATGTATGCAGCAGCTGGTGTAGACTTCCAATATACGAAGCAGACTTTGGGTGGGGAAAGCCGGTGTGGGCGAGGACCGGCAGCTGTGCGGGCAAGAATGTCATTATTCTGATGGATACCAGAAGTGGGGATGGGATTGAAGCCCTTGTGACTTTGGAAAAGCAAGACATTGCAAACTTTGAGCACAATGAGGAGTTACTAGCATTTGCTACTTTTAATCCAAATCCCATTGGGCTGTGATCGTCAATTAGATACTAGGGATTGGCTACAGTACATACACATATGGTATACATTCACGATCCAAATGTCAGATATGATATGACATCCAACGGTCTTCACATCTGACATCGTGAATGTATGCCATAGGTGTATGTATCATAAAACTTTTCTCGATACTAATAAGAGAAACTCTTGTAAACTCTTTGATTGAATAACTCTGAATCACTGTAAATTGTTTCACTTTCTTTGCTCTTGCATACAACTGGATTACAACGCTGGCTATATATAGACCCCATAGAAAACTCTAGATCACTCTTACATACCTCTCCAAGAAGAACTTCTTGTTAGTAATACATGTGAACAAGATCATGCTATGTATATAAATCACAGCATTGATAACACAAAACCAAATTCATAATCAAATACAAAACCAAAACACTTACCTGCAGATGTTCCATAGGACAAAGATGCCATGATTGATTTCAAACAAGCAAAGAACAGTAAACCTTCTCCTCTCTCCAGAAACCAAAGGCTCAAACTAATAATAGGTCTTAGTTCACAAGAGAGCATATATTCTGTGAGAGCAGAGGCCACTATATATAAAACATAATCCTAGCCAAAATCAACAAGGATTTCCCTATTAAAATCCATATAGGAAACTGAAATTGTTTCCTTATAGAATAGTGAATTCAGTTTCTAGTTCATACAATTCTAGAACAACATGGATTATAAGAATCCACCCTCATCAAGACTTTCTATCCAAACTTGAGACTTATCGACCGTTTTCTTTTAGACTCATACTCAAGCTCATATTCTTACACTTCTCCACCCGAGATATCTGTTCACAAACCTCTCCAAGAAGTACTTCTCCACGGGTTGCCAATGTACTCGAACTCAAGTTTTCATTTATCAATCCTTTCAACAACAAAACTTTACGAACTGAACACCTTGGGATGATTTTCTTCTCCAATCTCAAAAGTCACAAGAAATGCGTCTTTGGCAACCATTCCTGGCGGCTATCCCACTTGTTCACTAAAAAAATTCATTTTTTGCATTAGTTTCTTCTCCGACACAAACATACACTGCGGGTACTTCCTGAAAGCAGAGAAAACATCATCCTCAGACCAACCCCACCTCCTATAAACCTCGCAACTCCAATTCCATACTAACTTATTCCTACCAAACAATGCATTTAGAGAGCGCACGCAAGTTGATTTTTCCAGATCAAATTCCATTTCCTTGACCTCACGCACAACGGCACAAGCTTACTAAAGTCTTCATGATTTACCAACATAATTCCAGTGTAACAATTTAGCAACAGAGAAATGCATGATGATCTCAAAAGCTCAATATTTGGCATCACATTAGTGAAGCCATTATGTTAGTGTTACGATGGATTTGCTAAGAATAATAAGGAATAGAAGGAATGAGAGAAATGGAACAACAATATGAATGTTCTTCTCTGCTGCTCTGCAAATTGCAGAAAGAAATGCAGCTATATATTTTCTTATTTGCTGAGCAAAGAAGCACCCGTAGTGCATTTACAAAATTAGTTAGATAGCACAGATGGATCACACATGTAAGAAGTGATCTCAGCCATCCATTTATCTAACAATGTGGATCAAACACCACCTGGCACTCAAGGCCTTACATAAGAGAGATTCTTCACACTTGGCACTTTAAGCACAAATGAATACACAAATGGACACAAACTTATTCCTAATTACTAATCAGCTGGAGACTTATAATTCAACACTCCCCTTTAAGTCTAAAGCTGATTTAACTCCAAGCATGTTTCTGAGAAACGTGAAACGATCCTTTGCAAGTGGCTTGGTGAAGATATCTGCTAGCTGCTTTTCTGTAGGACAGTAGATTAGATCAATGATGCCTTCCTGCAATGCATCCTTAATGAAATGATACCTCCTATCAATGTGTTTGGTCTTCTGATGGAACACAGAGTTCTTAGTGATTGCAATTGCAGACGTGTTGTCACAGTGGAGAGGAGTAGCTTCTGTCTGCAATTCGCCAAAATCTTCCAGAACGAATCTCAGCCACTTAGCTTGAGCAGTTGCCTCTTATGCACTTATGTACTCAGCCTCTGCGGTTGAAAGTGCAACACAATTTTGCTTAACTGAGGCCCAAGAGAATACACCACTGCCAAATGAAAAAGCATAACCCGATGTACTCTTGCTGTCTTCCAGAGAACCACCCCAATCACTATCGCAGAAGCCAATCAGACAGGCTTTCCTACCTTTCACATACTCCATGCCATAGTTCAGAGTTCCTTTGACATATCTCAAAACCCTATTTGCAGTCCCATAGTGCTTATTGGTAGGACAATGCATGAATCTAGCCAATAGACTTGCTACATACATTATGTCTGGCCTTGTAGCAGTGAGGTATAGGAGACTTCCCACAATACTTCTATACAGTTCTTCATTCGCAGCACCACTTCCATCATCTTTAGACAGTTTCTCAGTAGTCACAAGAAGAGTTAAGACGGTCTTGGCTTCACTCAATCCAAACTTGCTTAGCAAAGCACTTGCATACTTCTTCTGGTGAATGAAGATGCTAGAATCAGTTTGGATCACTCCCATTCCAAGAAAATGATGAAAGAGTCCCAAATCTGTCATTTCATACTTCATCTTCATGTCTTCCTTGAATTCTTCAAACAGTGACTTACAACTTCCAGTGTAGACAATGTCATCCACATAAATGGAAACAATCAGGACATCTTCTCCCCTTGTCTTTATGTACAGTGTTGGTTCACTCAAGCTCTTCTCAAAACCATACTGTGTGAAGTAGCTGTCAATCTCTCTATACCAGGCTCTTGGAGCTTGTTTCAGGCCATAGAAGGCCTTGTGAAGCTTGTACACTTTTTCCTCCGTGCCTTTAACAACAAAACCCTCGGGTTGTTCAACATAAACCTCTTCTTGTAAAACTCCATTCAGAAAAGCTGATTTCACATCTAACTGATACAGTTTCCAGCTCTTGTGTGTAGCTAAGGCAATCAAGGTCCGAATAGTATCCAGCCTAGCAACTGGTGCATAGGTCTCATTGTAGTCCAAACCGGGCTTTTATGCATAGCCCTTTGCAACCAACCTTGCCTTGTTCTTTAACACTGAACCATCAAGATTTAATTTTATTTTGTACACCCATTTTACCCCAATGACCAGTTTCTCAGTTGGTCTATCAACAAGCATCCAGGTGCCATTCTTTTCAATCATAAACATCTCATCCTCCATGGCTTTTAACCAAGATTCATCTTGTTTGGCATTCTCATACTTCTCTGGATCCATGATGCAAAGATTACATTGAGCTAACACTTCATCTAGATTTCTCCACTTCAAGGGTGTATGATCAAATGCTTGTCTGTCTTTCTCACTCAAACTTGAGTTGTTTACAGATTTACCTGAGGTTGTTTCCTTAGATTGAATAGAGTCTTCAATGCTAAGAACTTCTCTAGGTGAGTAGGCTATAGATGAGACAGGAGTCAGCTCCATTTCTTCACTTCTTGCTGTGTATAACTCATCACAAACTGGATTTCCAATAGAGGAGATAGGTTGCATAGAATTCACTTCCCAATTCCAAACAGCTTCTTCATAAAAAATAATGTCCCTTGACAATATCAGCTTCTTTGAGATGGGGTCAAACACTCTATATCCTTTTTCACAGATTGCATATCCCACAAACACTCCCTTGAAACTTTTAGGCTCGAGTTTGTGCCTGTGCTCACTTGGAACATGAACATAGCAAGGTGAACCAAAAATCCTCAGGTGTGCTATTCCTGGTTTTCTTCCAGAATAAGCTTCAAAAGGTGTACTGTTGTTCAAAGCTCTTGTGGGGCATCTGTTTAATACATACACAGATGTGTGGACTGCTTCTGCCTAAAGAGAGTATGGCAACCGTTTTTCATGCAACATGGATTTAGCCATCTCTATGACTGTCCTGTTCTTTCGTTCAACCACTCCATTTTGCTGTTGAGTGTATGCAAGGGTAAACTGTCTTTGAATTCCATCTTGATCAAGGAATGAATCGAATTCAGTTGATTTGAACTCCCCACCTATGTCACTTCTCAGACATTTGATCTTGAAACCACTTTGTAGTTCTACCATAGCTTTGAATTTCTTGAAGCAGTTGAATGCATCAGACTTGTAAAGCAGGAAATAGACCCAAATCATCCTGGTCATATCATCTATCAAAAGTATGAAGTATTTATTTCCTGCAATTGACTCATTTTTCATTGGTCCACACAAATCAACATGTATAAGTTCAAGTGGTGTAGTTGCCCTCAGTGCTTGATTTCTTGGAAATTCTTCTCTGTGCTGTTTTCCAAGCTGACAACCTTCACAGACTCCACTATAGTCTTCAAGCTGAGGCAAACCGTGCACCATATCCTTGTCTTTCAACTGTTTAAGGCCACCAAAGTGCAAATGTCCAAATCTCTTATGCTAAATCTCAGTAGAGTGAGAGACATTAGCCTTCAATACCATTTGATTCTTAGATAATAAGGCCAGTGGATAGCATCTGTTCACTTTCTTCTTCACTTTCATAACCAAGCATTCTAGTGATGGACCATCATATACACTGCATCCTCCACCACCAAACACAAGGAAGTACCCATGTTCATCCATTTGACCTACACTCAGTAAGTTATCCTTTAAACCAGGCAAATACATCACCTCCCTCACATATTTTCTGCCTTTGTTTGTATATATCACCAGCGATCCCATTCCAGCTATATTCACGAGATCTCCAGTTGGCATTTGAACTTTGCCAGCAATATTGGTTCTCACATCAACCAGCAATTCCACATTTCCTGTCATGTGATTGCTACAGCCACTGTCAATATACCAGTCTCTACTCACCCTTGGTTCTGTAACTGTGCAGTTTGCATAGAACAAATTTCTTGTCATCTCCACTTGACTTGCATTGTTTGCCTTTTGTACTGATTTTGTTGCAGTACACTCTTTAGCCCAATGTCCAAACTTCTCACAGTTAAAGCATTTTGGTTTCCCCTTGTATCTGCATTCACCAAAATGGAATTTAGAACATACTTTGCACTGTGGCTTTGTTCCTTCTTGGCTTGTTGATTGAGATCCATAAGATTGATGATAATTGTTTAGAGAGGTTTTCTGCTGAAACTTGGGTTTTGATTCCCATTTCTTCCCTTTTGAGTTCCAGTTTCTCTGAGAACGAGATGAACCAGAATGTGCACCACTCTTGTTTTGCTCCTTTAACTGCACAAATAGTGTGGAGAATGCCCTCTTAGTTACATCAACCGTGTGCAAATCAAAACGTTGCTCCTGACTCTTCAAGATGGCAACAACTTCCTGTAAATCTGCTGTCTCCAAACATTTTGTATTTTCAATGACCAAACATATAGGATCATATGGTTTACTAAGGCTAATCAAAACTTTCTGCACAAGTCTTTCATTAGACAGAACTTCACCAAATGTTTTCATCTGGTTAATCAACTCATTCAGTCGAGTGAGATACCCAAACAGAGTTTCATCATCCCTCATCATAGCATACTCGAATTCACGTCTCAGATTTTGCAATTTTACAGATCGTACCTGATCACCACCATGGTACTCACCATATAGAAAATCCCATGCCGTCTTTGCTGATTCAGCATTAGCGATTCGAGGGAAGATTTGATCCGAGACTGCATTTTGAATGATACCCAGTGCCTTAGCATCTTACATCAGCACGCTAGCCATTTTTTCATCTCCATCCTCTTCTGATGCTCCTTCGGTTTTCTTCGTCTTCTTCTTCGAATCGGGGCTTGGAATCCCCTTTTCCACCAAATTCCACAGCCCATGCGATTTGAAAATCGTCATCATCTTGATTCTCCAAAACTCCTAGTTCTCACCAGAGAAGATTGGGGTTCTCAATTCTGAGGCTCCTGCTACAGACATCTTGAGTCTGAAAGCTTCGTTTTCTTCTTCTTCTTGACGATGAAGATTTGCAGCAAACTTTCATTGAGCTTCGAACGTATTCGATTCAGCTCAGGAAACCACAGATTTACGCCCAAGTTTTTTTTAATTGATCCAACCTGGCTCTGAGGCCATGTTAGTGTTACGATGGATTTGCTAAGAATAATAAGGAATAGAAGGAATGAGAGAAATGGAACAACAGTATGAATGTTCTTCTCTGCTGCTCTGCAAATTGCAGAAAGAAATGCAGCTGTATATTTTCTTATCTGCTGAGCAAAAAAGCACGCGTAGTGCATTTACAAAATTAGTTAGATAGCACAGCTGGATCACACATGTAAGAAGTGATCTCAGCCATCCATTTATCTAACAATGTGGATCAAACACCACCTGGCACTCAAGGCCTTACATAAGAGAGATTCTTCACACTTGGCATTTCAAGGCCTTACAAATGAATACACAAATGGACACAAACTTATTCCTAATTACTAATCAGCTGGAGACTTATAATTCAACACATTCACATTGAAAATCCATGAGTTGCGCTTGAAAACAGCAACATGTTTCTCAGAAAGCAGCATACTAGTGAGGAATATTCGGGTTTCTCAAGCTTATTCCCAAAAGTTGTGGATTACAAGATTTTGCATAGGAAGCTATGGCAATTCTCCAGCACTCCCATTGTATTAGCGAGACAATCACTGAATATCGTGTGGTTCCTCTCTTTCATATCTTCCAGCAAATCACACCCAAGTTGAATTGAAAGTGCATCTTCGTAGATGTTGTAGGGTTGACATCCTTCTTCAGCTTTGAAAAACCAAGCATCCAAAGAAGCCACCTGATCAAGTTAGGATTTGTAGTTGAGATAGGATCCAAGCCATACAAATTTGGTCCAAGGGCAAAGAAAAATTAAGTGCTCTATAGACTCCTGAAACTCTTTGCAAAGAGGACACAGAGGGTTGTCAACACTCTTTCGTTGATAAAAGCTGAGCCTATATGGAAGAGCACTTGACAGGGCCTTCCACAGAACATTTATAACCTTGGGAGGAACCTTGATGTTCAACAACTTGGATACCATACTGTCAATTTGGTGCGAAATGTGGGCAGGGACTAGCGCACTCCTGACGGTGAGTGATCTGTTTCGTCATTGGACAAATGGGGCGCTGAATGTCTAATCTCTTTCACATATTCATCAAAAATAACCATTAAGTGCCTGCAAATACATGAGAAAAATCATTTTCAGGCACTTATTATTTTGTCATGGCTTGGGGCATTGAAAAGAAATTTACAAGTGAAATTGATCCATGACCTCCCTCGCTCTTGAGATCAGAAAATCTCCAGGAGATTATGAATAGATTCATCCCAAAGAAACATTTGCAAAATCACCCTTCATTTCACATCCCATCAGAGCTGGGTTTTTTGTCCCCTGAACTCTGAAGATCCCAACTCCACAAGAACGGGAAATATCATGTTCCTCGTTATTAAGGTTAACATGAGAAAACAATTACAAAGTGATGCCCTTTTGACATGGGTTCCTACATTGTAAGTACATTCTATACAATCAACTTTCAAGTTTCAAGGCTAACCAAAGTCAGGGACAACAAACAGAAAGATTGGCGACACTACGAAGAAAGCACGCATAAATCTACCTAAAAACAGATAAGCCAAAATGAAGTTGTTTCTTGCATAATTTTAGTAAGATGTTGGATACAAATTAACCTTACTTTTAAGGACAAATTCGACGTATCATGATCAAGCATCCTGGATATCGACCTTCCCTTGATACACACTCAAGGATTGAGGTACTTTGCCAAGATATCTGTTCGCAAACGTCTCCAAGAACTGCTTCTCCACAGGTATCACCACCGAACCCAAATTGAAGTTCTCATTTATCAAACCTTTCAACAACAAAACTTTTAACAACCGAACACCTCGGGATAAGTCTCCTCTCCAAACTCAAGTTCACGACCACAGAGTATTTGGCAATCATTCCTGACGACCATCCCATCTTGTTCACCAAAAGATCCATTGTTTGCATTAGCTTCTGCTCCGACACAATCAAACAAGACGGGTTCCGCCAAAAAGCAGAGAGAACATCGTCGTCAGACCAACCCCATTTCTTTTAAGCTTCGTGACTTCTATTCCACGCCAACTTGTTACCACACAATGCATCTAATGCATGTGCGAAGGTCGTTTTTTCCACATTGAACCCCATTTCCTTAACTTCCCCCACAAGTTGACCAAGTTTTTCATGATTTAGCATCAAAACAGGACTGCAGTGAGTTAGCAAGAAAGCAATACATGTTTGGGGCATACCTAATTCTCTCAAAAGCCCGATATTCGGCACTAAATGCTTGCAGTGGCTTTCAACAAAAATCCACGAGGAGCGCTTGATAACAGTGACAACATTTTTCTCTGAAACCAGCATGCTCCTGAGAAAATCATAAGTGGGCATAATCCGGCTCTCATGCTCATTACCAAAAGATTTGGTCTAAATGCCGAAGGACCTGAAAAACTCAATCTTGGGCAAAAGGATTTTCTGAGGATCGAGTCGAAGAATTTTTTGGGCTGACCTGAACAATGCCCCTTTGTGCTTACAATGGATAGTAAAATACAGGACGAATATGTTAAAAATATGGACATATATTGTCACTTAGCACCACATTTTAGTAATATTCATTTCCACTTGTAAGCGGAAGGTCTTAAGTTCATCTCCCGTGGATGACAAGTTTTATACCATTTTCTTATAGCTGGCCGGCCCATTGTGTTGCTTAAGGGATAATTAGATATAAGATCATTTACATACTCAATTATTTGGTTTAATCTATCAATTAAGGTCCATTGACTTTTGTTCCAACTAAGCAACTTTCCTTTTCAGTGATGATTAGTCATCCTATTTTTAAGCTTGCACGTTTCAATATTTTGCAAATGCCATTTATACCCCTTTGGTTTTTTGAACCTCCAAATGTGTATTACAATCGTCCATCTCGTTGGTCGTGATCATACATAGCAGTTTCATTCAATCTGCACATCAGCTTCATTACAACCAAACTACCAGGTTTATTAGACCTGCATATTAGATTTAGTAAACTTTCATATCAAGTTCTTTAGACTTGCATATGAGATTTATTAAACCTTCATATGTTCCTTCCTAGAGAGAAATTTTCTTGCATCAAAATCAGCCCACCAAAGCACAAATTGAGTCAGCTGTCTTCATTATGTTTCCTTCCTAGAGAGATTAATTCAATTGGTTTCTCTCTAGTATGTAAATCTCTCGAGCCCTTTGTAAATAAAACCGTTCAAAAGAGTAAATGATAGCATGAATTAAGGGATTGATTGAAAATGGATACTGCCGTTTGAAAATGGTGGCATTTGGGGTAATATTAGACCACACCAAATCCTAATAGATAATCTATGTGGCAGACATGTTTTAATATTGGAGTGCAACTCCCAATTTTTTGTACCTGGAGTAGACCCAATCTAGTGTGGAGGATTTGGACCGGGATTCATAAGCTCCATGTTTTCTTGTATGAAAAAATATGGACGTGTATTATTCAACTGTTCGCTTTCAATTATACATTGAAAATTTTAGCTATAAAATACGAAAAACATAAAATTAATACTTCTGATATGTACACGTATAATACCGTTTGTAATTATGGACCAAAAAGTACCCTTGTAAGGTGTAAGGGGATCATGTAACAAAAAATTACCTATGTTTGTCGTGTGGCTTCACCAGCTCTCATGTAACCAAACATGCCACGTGGTGAGTTTCTAGTGGGCAAATAATTCACTTTTTGAACACGTGACAAACTTTCATTGGGCAGCTGATGTCACTGAAACTACGCATTAGTTGTAAGAGAGAATCTCCCCTTCCCTATCCCCAATGTATATGTCACTGTTACTACAATATTCTGATTATACTACAGTTAAAGCTACTAATGCTCTGACTTTGTGAAGAAGATCCCTCCTTATCTGCTTACCTTTGTTGCTTACTTCTTGGCATACTAATTGTTTGGATAATTGGTTCCACATACATTGCAAAAACCAGCTACATCCTTGGTTCTGCTACAGTTAAGTACAAATACAGAATGCACACGGTCCAGGCGTGCGCAAATTCCCGGAAGTCCCTTTTCCGGCTGTTATAACGTTTGTTCGTGTCGATGGCTTTCAGGTAATTACCTACAAAAAGGCGTAGTTTTAATGTAAACTGTATACCATTTTGATTTGGCTATCAAACTTGCACATGAAAATGTTCGAACATGACGTAGCAATCACCCCAAAGACAAGAATTGCGAAAACACCATTCATTACGCATCCCCACCAGAACTGGGTTTTTTGTCCCCTGAGCTCTGAAGATTCCAGTTCCACAAGCATTGCAGATATGGCGTCACTTGTCATTGAGAATAACACGAAAGACGATTGCAAAGTGATGCGGTTTTGACATTGTCAGGAGTTGCTATTAGTAACAGAGCAGGAGATAAAGGACTGACGGACATTGAACCCTAATAGAAACAAGATATGTGTACATCCTATACAATCAACTTTCAAGGGTAACCAAAGTCAGGAACAACAAACAGAAAGAGATTGACGACACTACGAAGAAAGCATGTATAAATCTTAACTCAAAACAGCAAGGCCAAAATGAATTTAACTCCAGCAAAATTTTGGTATGATGTTGAATACAAATTAAACCTCACTTGAAGGACAATTTCAGCGTACCAAGATCATGCATCCTGGATATCCACCTTTCCTTGATACACACTCAACAATTGAGGTACTTCGCCAAGATATCTGTTCACAAACATCTCCAAGAACTGCTTATCCGTAGGTTTCAGCACCGAACCCAAATTCAAGTTGTCATTTATCAGACCTTTCAACAACAAAACTTTAACTACCAAACACCTCGGGATAAGTCTCCTCTCCAAACTCAAACTAAGGACCACCGGGTACTTGGCAATCATTTCTGAGGACCATCCCATCTTGTTCGCTAAAAGATCCATTGCTTGCATTAGCTTCTTCTCAGACACAATCATACACTGCGGATTCTTCTTGAACGCAGAGAGAACATCATCCTCAGACCAACCCCACCTTTTCAAAGCTTCGCGACTTCTATTCCATACCAACTTATTCTTACCACACAGTGCGCGCAGTGCATTCACCGAAGTCGTTTTTTCCAGATTGAATCCCATTTCCTTAACCTCAGCCACAAGTTGACCAAGTTTTTCAGGACGCACCATCAAAACGGGAGTGCAATATGTTAACACTAAAGAAATACATGGTGGCTGCATACCTGATTCTCTCAAAAGCTCAATATTTGGCACCACATTCTTGAATTGACTTTCCACGAAAATCCGCGAGTAGCGCTTGAAAAGAGCAACAACATTTTTCTCAGAAACGATACTCCTAAGGAAATCATAAGTGGGCATAATCCTGTTTGTCAAGCTTATTACCAAGAGATGTGGATTATAAGCCAGAGTTTTTGCAAGGTCCACCCTCGAAACCCCGAGAGAGCTGAAAAACTCAAGCTTTGGCAAAAGGGTTTTTTCAGGATCGGCGGAAAGAATCTGCGGACGTGACCTAACAAGCTTTGATATTTGGGTTTGAGATAGTCCATGGTTTCTGAGAAGGGCCAAAACAGATTCTGCTTTTTTTGGAGATTCCAGCTTCACCCTTTTGGATACTGAAAGTGCACCTTCTGGGGACAACCCACATGTGTTTATGAGGTAATTGACTTTGAAATCGTGGTGGGTTTCTGAGATTTCTGAGGTGATGGGTCTGCAAAGCAACTGATTTGGAAGACAAAAGTTTGAAGGTTTTGGACCAACAAGAACAAATCTTTTAGGTTTGGATGCAAATGCACAAGAAAATATTGAATTAACCAATCGGAGGGTCTTCATATTGTAGAGCTGAATCATGTTAGAGGTTGACGACGAACAATGTCAATTGGAGAAATTAAAACCCTAGAATTTCGAAAGGATAAGTTTGCTTACCATTTTTTCAGCAGACGGCAAATCTCCATCTCGGTACTGCTATCCATGGCGGTAGGAATATTTCTGCAGAAAAAGCCCTCTTCCTTCATTCTTCGTAGTTAATCAAGGCAAAGAAATTACTGCAATCCGAGCCAGTAAGCAAGAAAACCCAAAGCAAATAAGGTCGAGGGTTTTAGTTGGTCGGGAAAAGGAGGGAACAAACATTGGACCAATTTTCGATTTGTCGATGACATTGGACCCAATAGCAAATTCGACTCCTGCTATCCATGCCGTTGGATTAATTTTTCTGGGTCTAGCAGCCGTTCGATTAATAAGACTGTAAAACATTAGGAAAATGATTTCCACAAACTTTTTCAGTTTTTGCAGAGATCACTTCTTAAACTTTAACTAATGCAAGGAATTACACTTGCTAAAAACAAAAGATCTACTCTCGTCCCATATTGATGAGGAATTATTGAGCATCGGGCACCTGATATAATGTCATGTGCATATATTAAAATATCTTCGATATTTTTGAAATATTTTTCGATATATTTGTAAAATGAAGTTACTGATTATCAATAAAGGTAAGGCAATATTTATATAAGATCTCTTTGAAATTTCGGAGATATTTCTGCAATATTGAGAATTTCGATAAAATTTTGATATTTCGATCCAATATCTGACCAATTTGATAGATTTTTTAGATATTTCGATAGAAATTTCGGTGCAATTTCGATCTTAAGATTCCTTATAGTTGATAGTCAATATATGAATAGTGCAATTTGAAATTGAAAGGCAATAGAAACAATTGTCTCAACTACCGTGTATGTGTTTGCATTTTTTAATTAAAAAAACTTATCTCATACCATATATTAAGTAAAGAATGAAAACAAAACGAACTCAAATAAAGTAACGTAAAAAGGAAAAAAAAATAAAAACTCAATAGAAAAAAGATAAAAGGAAAAAAAATGGAATAGGGTACGATCGGTATGATATTACCGATTCTATCTTAAGAGAGTCGGGATAATACAACCGACCCTCACCAAGAAGAGTCGGTACAATCATGCCGATTCTCCCCTTTTTCAAATTTTTTTTTTAGGTTTTGGATTTTTAGTTTTTGATTTTTGTTTTGTTTTTCTTTCCCTTGCCATAACACCAAATTATCGTCCTCATATTCTACAAAATGAATTTTTTGGTGCAAAATCTCTTATAGTTTATGTTTAAACACTCGAAAAACAGTGATATAAAACTTAAATCTAAAGAATTTTGAATCTAAACAAATGCGTTCAAAAAATACTTGTACATTAGACTCACTTCAAACCATAGTTTCAATGGAGACGACACTCGTGTGCATGCAATTGGTGGCTGGGCATGAGTTGGACGCGCTCTAAAATCACCGCATGCATACTTCTAAGTCCTCCACCAAGATAATAGATTGGAATTTCTCATGGATTAGAATTTTTTTTTGAAATTTTGCATTGGAAACTGGTTGACGCTGAAAACCGAGGCTACGTTGAGGTGCATTCAATCATGGAAATCGATTCTCTTAGAAAATTAAATAGTGTTCAAGAAAATTTTGTTGTCTTTTTGTAGGTTTTCACTAACTTACGGCTCCATCGGTTTGAGACTCTTCTCAAAATGAGCTTATCAAAAAGCTCATTTTTAACTAATCACTTTTGAATCAGATATAGTATTCTAGATCACAGTTTTTATATGTTTAAAGAGCCAAGGTGTAAAACTGGAATTTTAATTCAATCCTATTCGGGCGTGCATGGATAGTTTTGCTTTGGTTGATCATATGCAATGTGCATTTCGATTAAAAATTCATCTAGTACAGCCATATAGGGGCTTTTTCAAGTTATGGGGTACTGCCTATCCGCCACCAAAGGTGCTACAGAAATCCTGAAATTCAACAAGGCTCTGATTCTCCTTTTTGTTTGTCGGAATACAATCACGTGGCTTCGGAAGAACCGTTTAAACAACTCAATCATTCCATTTGGTGACAACATAAATTTTCGCAAAGTATGGTACTCACGCTATGTTCATTGTGTATGCATTGCTCATTCTTCATTCATGGCCTTAATGGTTTTTTATTGCTCATAAGAAAAGTGCATAATTTGATGAAATTTTTTGTATTTGAGAAAGAAACCTAGAACCTTGAAAGGGGCCTTTTTGAGAATGAAGCGGGAGGACTGCCGAAAGGAATAAAAATATTTATTTTGGTCATGTTGATGAGAGCCCGCATAAATTGAATATGCAGTGACGAACCACACCAGTGGAAAACCATCAAAGATGCCTTCAAATAATTGAAAATTGAGTGTAGATTTATGAGTGAAAAAAGGGTGTAGAAACTGAGAAAATGAAAAAAAATGAACAATTTAAAGTGTGTGTATATCCCATGAAATGCATCTTCTTATGAATTGTGAAGAAACAAATTATCAAACCAAATTTGATAATTAAGAGGGAGAATGTTTATTGTGTGAAAACATGTGTAATTTGAAATTGAAAGGCAATAAAAACAATTGTCTCAACTACCATGCACGCCCCATAATTTTTGCATGGTAGTTGAGACAATTGTAGAAATGTCAAACATAATTTTTGCAAGCTTCCAGGATTTAATATTTTAAACCGATATCTTCATCGATATCGATATATTTATCGACATTTCTCTAAATTTGGACTACCGATATATCCACCGAAACCGAAACTTAACTCCTTGGTCATATGTTTGTCCAAGACACATACGAGAGGGATCTTTGCATTTGAGCGATTAGGTAGCATGGCATGAGTGGTTGTACACAAGAATCTCTTCATGTCGGGGATATATTAAGATTTACATCAAGATATATAAAGGTCTGTTCATTAACGTTTTGCAAAATATTTTTCATTTTCCAGATACAAAAACGGGTAAAAAAATGCGTGCGGTAGACTATTTTGTGACAATATACTCAAAAAACTATATTTAGCCTAAGTTATGTAAAACATCAAATTGATGTTTCCTCTATTTTTCAAAAACAATGTTCAAACTAATATACATTATAAAACAAAGTTAGAGTTTTAATAAAAATAAATAAAATCATGTATGTCACCACCCCCACATTCTCCATCGTCTCACCATCACCACCACCACGGCCACCATCTTTGACACCACCACCTCCCACCACCATCGTCGCCACTACCATATCCTCAACCACCATCACCCTAGCCACCATCTCCACCATCTCACCATCGCCACAATTGACAATACTGCCGCCGTCTCAGCATGACCACCACAACTTGTACCTCCGCCACCACCATCATCCCCACCATATTATCCACCGCCACCATGGTCATCACCACTTGCACCATATCACCGTTGCGGCCACCACCACTGCCACCATTACCACCATCTCGCACCACCATGGCCACTACTACCATCTCCACCATCATCCCTACCTCTCAACCACCATTTTCACAACTATCCCTCATAACTATTGTTAAACAACCATCCTCTACCACCATCGCAGCCGCCACCACCACCACCACCACTCCTTCCACTATTGCTCGCTACCCACTATTGACACCACTTATATCCACCACTACTAACACCTTTATTCTCACCACTACTACCACTACTCCAACTACCATTTCTACTAACACCACTCTCATCTCAACCACACCATTCTTACCACCACCGCCACCATTACTACCAAACATAAATTTATATACCATTCTTACTACCACTGCTACCATTACTACCAAACATAAATTTATATATATATATATATTTGACATTTGGTTCCAAATGCGTTTTCAATGTTTTCATTCTCTAAAATCATTCTCGGACTAAACTACCAGACGCATTCTCAAATCAGAAAAAAGAAAAATCCTATTTGTCGTTTTCGTTTTACAAAACAGTTTTTCAAAAATCGTTTTGTAAAACGTTACCGGACGAATTAATCCAATTTTCTTTTATGTGTTTCACATCACCCAATATAATTGATCCACGTACTTGCTAAGTCCAGCCACAAGTGAGGGGGCATATAATGCCTTGTATTGCAGTTTATATTATCTTTGGCCTCTCCACCTAGTACCAATACCTTGCATTACAATGATGTTAGAGACTAGTTGTGCTTCCACCCTTTAAAATCCTAGAGACACCACACCAAAGATAAACAGATTTTATACAACATGAAAGAAATGGGAAAATTATGACCAGAAAATATGATAAAAATAACTGATGCTTCTGCTAGTAAGCATTGTCATTTCCCCCTCAAACGAAAAACTTTGAGCCTGAAAGCATGAAAGCATCGCGAGTATTGGTTTCGTCAAACAACAGAGATTGAAGATGAATGCTCAAGTTTCTTTGCTGAAATCATTCATCTGTAGCATGCCATCAACAGAACTTCACAACCACTTCTTCCCATCGTCCTTTCATCCCGTCTGAAAGAATGCAGGTTTTATCAGGGATTTCCGCAAACGAATGAAAATTTGGAACGATGTTAACGGATTCATTGTTACTCGTGTCGGGACATAAACGATCTCTTAAGATAGACTTCACATTGAACTTATGACATGGATGAGTTACTTAAACACAGAGCGCTTGTTCGATTTCGATTGTGCTTAAAAAGATCGAAATATCTTTTCTCAACAAATTCCTCGCCTTCAGCATCGTCATTAAAGGAGATGATACAGAGAGGTTGAATAATACGTATCAATATTATGAGTTGGGACGGTGAGCCTCTCCAGCTATTCATTCGCAATTGTAACACGAACGAAAGAGAATGTTCTGTAACTAAGAACACAATTCCAGGGGAGAGCCAATACCTAGAGAAGTGTTGAAAGAGTTGTTGCAACCCGCGAATGGTTTGCGGTGAACTTGCAAGGAAGAGACGTTTGAATCCAGCCACCCGCGAATGGTTTGTGGTGAACTTGCAACTTTACCCTGGAGACTTTTTAAAAATTATCCGTCATCTCCTGTACATTTCTCATTCAAAGTTGAAATCCCAGAGACACCCTCACCTGGGAAGAATAACAAATTTTTATACAAAACGAATCGCGTCACGTCCACTGTAATTCCACACCCCTTCTGGTTTACTTTTTCATTTACAATTCCAAAAGGCTTCGAGAAACTCTGGTTTACAACTTTAATCCCTAACCAGAACATATCATATATCTGTGACTATAAATTAAAAAGGAGATTATGACACTGGGGAATAATGCAGTAACAATATGCCGAAGCGTGCTCCCCATGGCAGCCACTTTTCAAGCTCCAATGACCATGTAATCTATGCTTCTGCTAGTTTTCAAAGCATTGTCATTTCCGCTACAGACCGATGACTATACAGGGATGACTGCCAAGCTTCGAGTTAAAATTTGGGGGTCAAACTATACCGTCATGTGTCTTCTACAAAAACTCTGAAGATGAAAGCACGGAAGCGTCTTGAGTATTGCTTCGGATCAACAGCAGAGATTGAGGTCGGGTCATATTGGAATGATTTGTACGCATGCTCGAGCTTTTTGCTGATATCATAGTCCTGTAGTATGTCGATTATACCGAAAAACAGAATGACATCGTACAATTCTCCTGTTGGGTCTCCAACCAACTGAGCCTCACAGTCATTTCTTCTCACTGTCCTTTCAGCCCATGATGGCATATTAATACCTAATCTAATAGAAGACCACCTGAAACAATGCAATCCGAAATCAAAGAAATTGATTATTACCAGGGAGCTAGATGGAATTTTGGCACAATTTTAATGGATTCATTTCTACCTGTTCGGGTCAGAAAGAAGCCGATCCATGTCAACTTTAGAAAGGCGTGGGGCTCCATTGTCAGGGTCGCCATTTCCTGCAAGGTTGGAATATAATTCATGCGTTCAGAAAGGCTTTCCTTTGGAGTTATGAGTGGATGAATAATTGAAGAATGGCCTAGAAATAACCAGTTGGAGTGCGAGCTCCAGAGGTTCGGTCTGGAGTTTTGGGGGGTTCCATGCATGAAGCTTCTCGGAAGTGAAGACCAACCAAGAGACTGTAGTCCATTATTCTTTCCTGTTCAAGAAAGTCGCAATCTCTGTCCACTTGCCTGCATCAAGGTATACTTCAACTCACAAAGAGAAACTAGACTTATACACTACTGCTAAAATGTTCCATATCTAACTTCTAATGTACCGAAACATTTTTAAATATCCACATAGCACGCAAGTGTAATCCATTTCTTTTTCCTAAAATCATACACCCCACAACCTCAATCAACCTTTTCTTTTACTAAAATCAGGCAAAAGTTACTTTTGAGTTTTGACAATAATCGAAACTGCAGAAAAATTCTGAAGATCGAGATTTAGCAGAAACTTTAAGACCAAGGAACTATATCAACACTTGTAACCAATTTGACGGAGGAACTACTGGTTTTCCTCTTCGAGTTCCTCCCATTAAGCAGTCATTATGAGAGAAATGATATTGAGGTTGCATAATATGCATCTCCCTTATGAGTTACGATGATGACTTTCTCTAGCTATTCTTTACACAACATACCACTAGATTATTAATGAAAGGGAGCGTTCTCATAATCTTTGATTCCTCATCCTAACCGAAAAAAGTGACAGGCAGACAGAAAAGATAAAAATATACCTGCAGAACTCTTGAAACCAAACCTTCTGCAACCTAAATATATAATTAAGATCAAGATCTTTAAGAGTTGTTGTAGCATCAATTTCCGACTCAGGTTTATCAGTTGTACGGCCAAGGGAAGAACCTTTTAAATCAAACCGCCTGTGAATGGCGAACTCGGAACAAAATAGATTACCCATAATGACAAATCGCACCTGGGAAATTTATAAAGTTCATTATTTCAGAAGTTCATAATTCAATTAAGGGTTCGCTAGCCAACAGAATTACCTTCTTTTGGGCAGTTCCCGTTAACTTTACACAATGAAGGCCGTAGAATTTGGTGACCAGAGTATTCTCAAAAGATCTAACATGATTATAGTAAGCTGGAAGCATTCTCAGAAGCACCTGTAATGGCCAGTTGAGATCAGCACATTATTTAATGCAGCAAAATAAAAGGATCAAATCAGAATTCAGTCACGTATTAATTTGGAAGGATGTCATGATTAATAAAAATAGTAGCGGTAGCAACATAATGGACTCAATATAATCTGAAGAGAGCTGTGAAGCTTCGGAGCAGGAAGCAGGAGGAAAGGGGATAATAAAAGGAAAAGATGAAACTTACTTTCACTTCTGCCTTCTTCATTGTCTTTATCATATACCGGTCATCATTTGTCAAATAAAAGAAGCTTCCACTCTTTCCCGGGGATGAGAGCTCTCGAAGGGCATCATTTCCACATATTGATATCATGTAATCTGCTGGATCTACCTTGAACAATTTTCTGAGAGTCCTGAGAGATAAATAGGATGAATCAGTTAGCCATGTATGTTTCCATCAGAACTAACCGAGAGTTTTAAATGTAAAACAAAGGAAATGTTTCATCATACAAGATTGAGGCATATTCAGCGACTCTGATTCTGACAAGGTCGTAGTTATAGGAGACTATGAGTTAATTATCAAACTCTTCCAAAGACCGTAGTTCCTTATTGTATGAAACAAAATCAAACAACTGCTTTACCACACAACTAGCCAAAAGAAACTTTTGTAGGTCTTACCGGAAAACCACAGGACAGTAATCCTTCCACTTGAAGTCGCATGACTGGTGGGGTGGAGTATACTTGGATCCTTCTGGGGGAAATTTTGTCCATACTTTCTCCTTGGGATCAAATGCTGACGTCTTCAGGTCAAGAGACGTAGTTGGAGCAGGTCTTCCAACAGAATGCCTGTGCTATAAGAAACCAGTTACATGCAAGGAAGATTTCTACAAATTTTTAAATTTCAAGAGTAAAAGTACAACACAATCTACTGTTTGTCTCGTCTCTCTTTTCTGCCACTCTAGTCTCACATTCTCGTAAGTGGACTAAATGATTTAAGAAGTTAGTGAAATAAACTATGTAGCTTGTAATCTGACTAATTTCCCCGTGTTCGGAGAAATTTCACAAGCCATCTAAAATTTCTCTTTGGAAAAGAGAGCTCCAAGGACTTCTTTATAGAGCATTAAAGCGAAGTACATATCATGAAACATGAACCTGACTGGAGAAGATCATCATAAGCTAAGCTGGACGATGTTAAAAGAGATAAATACGAATTGTGGGTGTGTGAATGGATACCAAGCAACTAAAACGCTTCTAATGAATCTTTTCCTTCGAATCATGATGGATACAAAACAACCAAATCATTCAAAAACACATTTGACGCACTATTTCTGAACCATATAATGAAAAATTCTGTCATTCATGCATTGATTCCAATGTACTTGAAATTACGGCACAGGCTTCTCCGTCAACTCATTTTATCTCATTACTTGCAGGACAAAAGATTAAGAATCAAAAGCACAGGAAGAACATAAAGTGTACCAAGACAGGCAAAAAACAAAAAACAACGACAAAACAAAACCAGGTGAAAACAACAAGAAATCATGTATACCTGATTCCCAACTGCAGATTAAGCATAAGCTCATAGTTCTTATGCCCTTTAGCTATTGTCACCCCCTGTTTCTTCATTGGCTGAACTTTGAAATGCTGATGTCTAATCCCTTTCGCAACCGAACCTTCCAACTCAAATCCTACACTTCCATCTCTTGAGCTCCTATCAACTCCATCAAACATGCTATCTCCATTAGATGCCCTACTATAATTATTCGCCCTCCCATCGGAAGGTCTCCTAGGCTTCGCATTCCCTTCGTTCCCATTCTTATAAATAGGCTGCTTGTTCAAGAACTCCCCTTCAATTCCAGGCCAACTCAGCGTCTTCTGCGAAGGGTATATCGAAATAGTTTCCTGCGGACACACCTTGCAATCATTCAAGTCCACTGCAAACACCTCCTGAGGATCCCAATCCACATTACCGCCCGAGGACCCTGCTGGGTAGTAAGTCCCATTCTGCTCTTTCGAATCCTTACTCCAAACTCCCACATAGAAACTCCCATCCGCCCACCGAAACGTGCCATTTCCTTTAGGCAAACCTTCTTCCCAAGACCCATCATACCGATTCCCATTGCTCCAAATCATGGTCCCATTCCCATGAATCATTCCATGCCTCCATTGGCCAATATAATGGTTCCCATTTTTCCACTGATACCGCCCCTGCCCGTCCTGCAACCCGCGGCGCCATTCACCCTCGTAGTAATCCCCATTGACAAAGCTCTTAGTCCCCTGACCATATTTCAAATTCATAACCCATGAACCTCTATAGGTATCTCCACAAGAACCAATGTAAGTTCCCTTGCCATCCATATATCCATTTTTAAATTCACCTTCATAAGTGGCACCAGAAGGCCAACTAAATTTTCCTTTACCCGCCGTCTTACCCTTCTTCCATTCGCCAACATACATACACCCATCCGTCCACAGGTACTTACCTTGGCCGTGCGCGTAGTTATCGACCCATTGGCCGGTGTAGAATTCGCCATTGGCGAGGACCTTCTCGTCGTGATAGCTTTCACCAGGCTCATGATCTGCAGGGGCTACGGACATTGTTGTGAATAAAGGGTTGGCCCTTTTCTTTCCACCAGTGTGTGTTTTGCGCACAGTTGCTTCCCAGGCCTTCAAAATGAATCTGAACTCTTTGCTCATTATCTCTCTGAAACCTCCCTCTGCTTACCTACCTCTCTCTCTTCACCTTCCTCACATTCCTCTTGGCTCAGGCTCATCAATCCCCAGATCAAAAACCCCTCTTTCTCTCTCTCTCCTCTCTCTCTCTCTCTCTCTTCTCCCTCCCTCTCTCTCTCTACAGACAATGTACGTGCTTCAGAAGCAGGGGAAAGCAACCATTTCTGGAACAAACCCAGAAGAGTAAACAATGGAGGGAATCGAAATACAGAACAAAAAACAAAAATACCAAATCTGGGTTTTGTTTTGTGTGGGTTTTTGTGAAGTGGGTATTTCAGATTTTGAAAAAGTAAAAATTAAAAAACCCAGAAAAAAAAAAATCAAACTGTTTGATTGATGGGGAAAGCAAAAAGGTTTGGTTGGTTCCAATGACTGGCTTTTTCTCTGTTTCTGGTGTATTTTTCTTTTCCTTTTTTCTCCTTGTTTTCTTCTCTTGCTTGGTTGGGTTTGAACAAAGGGTTCAACACATTGGTCTTTGATTCCGGATTTGGCTCCGAGAACCGCTACCGGACCCAACAGTTGGAAGAGGAGAGAAAGGAATGATGGTTGAAAAATGTTTGCCATTTTTAGTGTCCAATCGGACTAACCCCAAATACCCACTACTAATTTTAGTTTTTGTTTTACTTTTTTAAAAATTTACCTTTTTTTTTTTCTGTTTTTGCTTTTACCTCCATTTGGTGAACAGCTGCTTTTGCAATAGTGTCCTTCCTTTTTCATGTAATTATATTTTTTCACAATTCTAGAAACCGAACTCTCTGTTTAATGATCTCTTACCCTACATACCTCATACCTTAAGACCAAAGTCAATTATCAATTCCAACTACAAATTGACCTTGCGTTTTACTACAAATAATTTCTTTAAATTTTCAAATGTTCATAAAAGGATATAGTAAAAGATTGTTATGTTTAGCTAAGCGTGTATCTATGAGATGTCATTTGATTCAATCTAATGACTGCTAATAGATAGACAATCATTAGTGCCTATTTTTGGATGTTTGAATGAACGCATTTGTTGCTAAGTGATTTACAATTACTATTTGATAGTAATTATATTAAATATATGTAAATATTATAGTCAGTCTCTTACATTTATAAGTTAATTAAAAAGAACACAAGTTATTAAATTGTAAATCACATTTGAAAGAAAGAAAAAAAAAAGAAGAAAAAGTATGTATACTAGATTTAGCTATTGAAGTTAATGGCTTGAAGATGAATATTGTAGTGATCAAGCATCGATTCTGTATTACATTAATTATTCCACTTACATGCAAATAAGTAATAAAAGGACTCTTCAATCCAACCACCTTTTTACTCAATTAGATACAAATGGATTAAGATTGTACAATGGGTTAAGGACAATAAAAAATAAAGACGGAAAATTCTAGTCACAGTTCAAAAAAGTCATTATGTATTTTTTTATTTTTTTATAATTTCACAGTGAAGTATTTGCATATTGAGGACTGCATGATGACCACTTTGAAGTGCTAATAACAACACTTAATAAAAAAATTTCAACTCTTCATTTCATCCTGACATCTTTATTGATTATCTTCATTTAAATCGTAAAAGAGTGAAGAAAAGTTTAACTGAGCGAACATGTCTTATTGTATCATGAAGATTCAAGAATACACTTGTTCCATGCAGTTAAAAATTTATAGAACATTGTTATTAACACTAAAAAAAAGTTATCACGAACTTTTTCTTTTCTTTTTTTGTTACTTTTTTAAAAGTGCAAATAAGCTCACATTTTGAAATGTGAGATAAAGATATTTAACAAATACATTAGATAACCAAAATAATGAAAACTAAATATAAAAACATGGCAAATGGAGGGCAAAACGTAAAAATGGTATTGTGGTGTATATATATAAATATGTTAAGATGTGGAGACATCTATTTTTTTTCTTACACATTTTGACATCTATTTTATAAGGCTTATTCCGTAACTTTTTTTAATGATCTAAACCGTTTATATTTTAAAAGTAATACCAGATATATTAATTTGTAAACCAAATAATGTGTCAACTTAGATGGACATGACACATCATTTTAATGGGCAAGTGATGTGGAAATTGTTAATTATTATTTTCATTTATCAGAAATATCTCTTCATCTTCTTTACCTGCCGTGGACTCCTGCCGCTTATATCGACGACGACGGCGAGAAATTTGGGACGTGAAATTGTATACCACTTGACAGCTCTTCATCACTTTATCAGAAATAACCTTACATGCCCCGCAGCTCCGTTTGCCCCTCCTCACCTGACCACCATTTTTCCCGAGCAGTTAGTCACCACCAACTAATAATCCTAATTTCCAACAAATAACCCTAAGTAGACTTGTATAGGTATTACTCTATTAGTACATTAGAGGCATAAAGATCACATTTAGGCAAATTGTCCTGCGCAAAAATCATAGAAAGATGACATGAGACTGTTCAAAGCAGTGTGGTGGCGATGCAGGCGGCGCGTGAAAGATTATGTGGGTGGTGGGTTGAACAGTTTTCGACCCTTCGTTGATTAGGTCAACATTAATTTCTTAATTCTTTTAGCACATTGATTAATTAATCATTATTTTAATTTTCCTATTTTAATATGCGTTGGCAATCTAATTAATTTTGTTGATGATGTAGCTTATGCCATATCATTTGGTGCACAAATTTGGTGTACAAATTTGGTGTGCGTAACATTTTTCATATACACCAAATTTGGTGTGCGTAACATTTTTCATATTTCAGTTTATCATTCATACATCATTTTTTAAAAATTAGACAAATCTAAAACCATTAAAAAATTCATTTGCCGTGAAGAAAATGAACGATTACGGTTTTGCAAAGAAACACTAAATTGACTATCATTTAATTCAAAGGTCATATGGTTTCGAATTTTGGTGATTTTGGTAGACATGATCTCAGAAGTAAGACCTAAAATTTAAACTGTTTGAATCGTTGAAAAAAGTTAAGGGGTTGGCCCTTTAAAATGGGTGTCAAAATATGTGTGTCCTCCAATCTTGACCCTATATACTCTGTTGTGTACATACCAATGATACAATGACGGTAAAACTCTATGCACATGATAATATATAATTGGTATGAAGCGTTATAATGGTGGTGTATTTCTATCGTGTATCTCATTAATAAGAGAATAACTTATATAAAATTAATTCACCGTCACATTAATGTCTTGTTCCATTAAAACAATAATATGCAAAAATTTCTTCACACATGACATTACATTGAATCGAGTTGTCATGCGGTAGTAAATCCGATTCACGTTGTTAACCGTTTCCTAATCCGCTTTGAATTAATAAACTGTACAACGCGTCTCACGGTCCCAATCGTGCAGCCTGCTTTCTCATTAAGACTTGAGACTCTCTCTCGAGTGAGAGAGGAGGTCAAAACCTTCACCCATAAATCCATGGACCATTATCAAAAGTTTATGCCTGCTGGATTTAAAGGTGACACTTGTCCTTTTTTCAGACAGGTCAGCTTGATTAGTACATGATGATGTTGATGGGTCACAAAGCAAATCTCTTAATCTCTAATATAATATTCGTTTTTAAAACAACATTCGATGTGCATCATGCGTATATTCCATTCCATCTCCCCCTTTTCTTTTTTCCCTCTCATTTATTTCATCCTTGCATGTTCAATAATAATTTAAGGTTACGCATCATATCTTTGTTTTGTTTTGTTTTGTTTCTACTAATTTAATTATTGTATCAGAAGCTCAAGATTATCATGTTTGGTTTTCGTTTTATTCAAGAATTCTTCTAAGGTTCCAAGTCTTTGGATCAAATTATCCACTCCAAGTTCACATCTTATTTTATTTTTATTACATAGAGAATGTGATTTTCACTCTTTTTCGCTTCTCGCACACTCTTCTTTACTTTTCTAACCATTGAATTGAATTGATCAAACAGAATCAATGACCATAATTAAATATGGGTGTGTAAGAGCCTAAAAATTATGTGTATTTATCATCTTCCTTCTTTTATTCCTTAAAATTATTTTAGTATACACATGTTAAGTATGGTACATTTAATATTACAAGACCTAACACCACATAGATGTTATTCATTTTACATTTATAAATAATAATCAATAGTGGGATGATGATTTATCGACCGAAAAAATTGAGAATTTTCACAAAATTTTGGTCTTAGAAGTTTTTGAATGTCACACTGACGATGAAAAAAAAAATTACTGTAGCACTTCGTTAACACTAATTAATGACACTACTCTTGAAATTGATTTGAAAATTGAACAGATTTGTCTATACCAAAACTGAACCGACGGATGTCGGAACGGCCAAATCGAAACTGATCCCCAATATCGACTATGTCGGTTGACTAATTTTGTCCGTCAACTCGGCTTATTGCACCGAGATTTGACGACGATGAGTGAGAGAGAGAGAGAGAGTTGCATATGACAAACGGAGAGGGAGGGCAATGAAAGATGGGAGAGGGATTCGATCAGGGTTCGACTCTCCTTATTTTCATTTTGTGAAACATTTTCAGGTATTTATCGCATTTCATATTTAAATAATATAACATAAATTAAAATATAAATATTGGTTCAATTCGATTTTACAGCCGGTTCAAGATTCAAGAATTAATTCTGGCCACCAATCGGGTCGGTTCGGTACTAAACTGAATTGGAATTTGGTAGTATCAGATTGTTGATAAATTTGATTTTCTGATTCAGTCGGTTCGACGATTTTTGAATAAAAAATTCCAACGCCCTGGCTAAAACTTGTCAATAGTACTACGAAAAATCACTTATTTAAGGGACCGTCAATAAATTCGAAACATGGGCTAATTCTAGATCGAATGGTCTATAGTATTCACTCATTCGGAAATAAGAACTTATAACTTTTTTACGGTTTGGGACTTGGTCACTTGGGGCAAGGGTATCTCATAGCTTTGGAAATGGGGGACATAGGTGCTACAAACTCCACACTCCACATAATTATAAGCAACCGATGGTGACAGGGATCACACACGTACAGTCCATGACAGCACCAAAATTAAGGTGCTTATTGCCTTGATGTGTACCATGTTGTAGAGTGGTCTCCTTTTGGGGTGGCTGCTGTCACATACAAATTAGCCTTTGTCTGTTCGCAGTTGCATAGGTACTCATCTAGTGAAGTGACAATACAGAGAGCAAGAATTTAAGCTACGTCATGGACCATTCTTCCTTAAATTTGCTGTCTAACGACAACAGGCAAGCCATTCATTTCAAAGTGAACATCAATCGACAGATATCCTTCTCTTTGATTGAAAAAACTTCGGTTGATATTACGTAATACTAAGTCAATACTTTTTTTTGATATCACAATTTCAATTTTATATTCTTGATCTGTATTTGTTGAGATCCCACCAGGTCATCGAAAAGGCTAAAATGATATTTATAAACCAATTAAGTTTGGGTAATATTCTTTCCCCTAAAATGATGAGCCTTGTTGAGAGCATTTTCACCCATTTGGTGAATTTCGGTCTAGGAGTAGACTTATGATAGTTACTATTCACTTAAATAGTAAAATGTCTTGGATTTTCTTTATCACTCTCCACCCATTGTGAATGGTAATTGTCATGGCAATTACTGTTCACCAATTATTCAGTGGATGAGATTAATTTAAAATGAATTGATATAATTATCCCACTATACACCCACTGTTCACCAATTATTCAATAGATGAGATTAATTTAAAATGGTTCATATAATTATCCCACTATACATCCACTGTGAATGGAAAGTGTCATGGATCTAGACTTGAACTTAGAATCGACATGGTTGCTGCCAAGACTCCATCAACCATGACTTGCCAAAATGAGTGGAGGTGTGTTTTGGGTTCGATTTGGGATCTAACTATGTCAATTTAGCATGGATGAAAATACTCTGTAGTGCAAACGGGAGGAATGAAAAATATTTGGTATCGTATATTTGCATAAAATATTTCCTTTCATATATCAATAGTGTTGCCAGGATGATATCATTTCATAATCATCAATATTCGATATATGTACGTATAGATACATACGAGGTAAATATTTTCTTGTTAGACAATCGGATATATTATGTTGTCATATTGAAAATCCAGATAATAATTGATTAGGCAGATCTTTCCTTTGAACGTGTGATCGTTATAAGAATAGTAATCTTACATTTACACATTTTGATGTCTTGTAAGTGAACATAAAGCAAAGAGATTGGTCATTAAGATTAAAGAGATAAGAAGGTCTAAGGAGGATGAACCGCCTGACATCGTGCTAAGCACATCGGTGCTCACATTATCATGAAAATTAGTTTCGAGATCAATTAAGTAGCTTAAAAGTATGATATATAGTTGGTAGCCACGATTTATGGTTAGATATAGGTCCAATAACATAATTTCCAAAAAGTACTTCAAGTCTTTTCATTATATGCAGCCAAAATATAAAAAAAATAAAATATATATATATATATAACTGTTAGAAGTGAATGTATTAAGTAAATGCATGTACTATAATGACTAACCAAATTCTTGATTGTCGGTCATCAAAAAAAGATTAATGACAAATATAGCAAACTTTTTCTTTTGTATATAAATTCCACTACAAAAAAACTCTTGTGTGCACATTGTGTCAGATTCTCACAAGAATGTATGTGGTGGAATCCACTGTTTTTGTTTATGCATAAACAGAAGTGTAAGAGTCCACCCAAGACGTGCAAAGAAGAACTCCTCCTCATTCATTCCTTGAAAGTGTTGGAGCAGATAACTAGGATTAGTAGACCAAGATTATTGTATAATACAGCAATGGGCCCTATAATCACGGAGCCAAATCACGGTTTGTTTCTCTAAACAAAACAAAATCATATATATATGCATGGTTTTCTTTTTCTCAATGAGTTAATGAATCCAAAAAATGTGGTTCTTTTGACCTTTTTACTGAAGAATCCAAATCATTGTTGACAAAAGTAGACCAATAATAAAAAGGAAGAAGAAAAAACAGATGAATTGTACAGGTATGATGTGGCTTCCACACAAAATGCCAATTGGGAATGGAAATGTAGAGTAGTTAGCTAAAACTTTGGGTGTTAGTGTTACCAAAAAATTTTGGCAAATTATAAAAATCACACAGGAAAGCATCACCCTCAAAAATATGGTAATTAAAATATAACCTAGTAATTTATGTTGACAATGAAAAATTATACTAATCATTTGTCACATCCCGGACCGGCTCCGCCGTAGTACGATATTGTTTGCTTTGGGTCATGCCCTCACGATTTTGTTTCTGGGAACTCACGAGCAACTTCCTAGTGAGTCACCCATCTTGAGATTGCTCTAGCCCAAACTCACTTAACTTCGAAGTTCTGATGAACTCCGAAGCTAGTGAGCTCCCAAAAGGCCTCGTACTAATTGAAGGTGGGCATGTACATATAAGGCACATCACCCTCTCTTCGTTTGTCGATGTGGGATGTCACAATCCACCCCACTTAAGGGAAACCCGGCGTCCTCGCCGGCACATCCGTACCGAACGGCAGAGTGGCTCTAATACCATTTTATCACATCCCGGACCGGCTTCATCGTAGCACGATATTGTCTGCTTTGGGCCACGTCATAACAATTTTGTTTCTGGGAACTCACGAGCAACTTCCTAGTGGGTCACCCATCCTGAGATTGCTCTAGCCCAAACTCGCTTAACTTCGGAGTTCACTGGGATGTTGCTCGTGAGTTCCTAGAAACAAAACTGTGAGAGCGTGGCCCAAAGCGGACAATATTGTGCTACAGCAAAGCCGGTCTGAGATGTGACATCATTACTAACAACCTTTCAAACAGATTGTGATGACACAACATAAATTATAGTTTAAGGGATCACGAATGGTCACTATTGGGCGTAATTCTGAAACACCAGAGCATTATTTTCGATTTTATTAATAATGTAATGAAAAGATAACTGAAAGACAACCTTAAAAAAAGTTTATGTAGTCCCACGAAACCCTATCAACATATATGGTTTCACTTGCACATATCTAGAGCTTACGTTATTCTTCCATGCAATGAAAAATGGTGCTCAGATCAAGATCTTTCTCCTTACCAGAGAAAAAAAAAGAAAAAGGAAAGAAGTAAATTGTAGATTGTGACAGACGACAGAGAGACAGGGAGGGTTTGCTTGCTGGGGAGCAGACAAGGAATTTGGAGATTATAAGGTTAATTCGAATCTGAAAGCAAAGTTACGAGAAAAAGTGTGGCTGACAAGGTTCACCAAATATGGAAACTCTTTTACTTCTCTGAAAATCCCTTCTCTTCACCATTACTAATACCAGTCTTTTACTTTTGAAGGCCCATAATTTCCACCTACTCATTTCGGCATTTACAACATACAAAAACACACTTGCTCAGTGTCTCGGGTATGAATACTTACTACTAGAGTATTATTGTTTTTTTAATTATTAAAATAGTGCTATTTCAAGTAATTGATTTGTCATAATATTTAAAACTACGTATTATTAAGATTTTTTTGCAGTATCTCAAACCTTAATTATGAGAGAAATTTGTATGACATATACTAATATTGAAAACGCATGTGAAATATTAATATATATTCTTGTATTATAAACACAAAACGCCACTGTAATAGTATAAAATTCTTCTGCTTAATTAGGGGGCAATGCACTCTCTCTAAAATCAATGACTTTGTAAAGGAGAGGAAGGGGTTGAGTAGAATCAAAGGTACGGCTGAAATTAAAGGATCGATGTTGTCAAAAGCTGAAATAGGTCAAAAGTGAACATGCAGTGTTAGGTGCTTTGAGCTATCATCTGGCAGTTTATCTGGTTTTGGTGGTGTAGTAGCTTCGACTCTATTGTATTTCATAGCTTTGTCTAGGCCTTTCAGAGCTTTAGATTTTTAGCATATCGAAGCTCGATCTTTTGTAGTTATTGGACCATTTGAAGATTTTTCTTCCTCGAGAAAAAACCGCAAACGAAATATGAGCTAGATATTAACACCGTAACTTTTCGTCATAAGAGAAACAAAAAAATCAGTGCGACAGTATTCATATACTAATTCGTTTATATTATAATACATCTATATTTATCACACCATTTGTTATTGACATCTTAAAATAATTATCATATATTCTTTTTTATAAAAAAGAATTGTTATTAGTACTTTAAAAATTTTATTTTGCACTCCTTCCAAGTGTATTTTTCTTTCTAAATATAAAAATTTAGAGTACAAAATGAGAATTTTAAAGTGCCAATAATAATTCTCTTTATAAAAACATAAAAAAAAAATTCCACTTGAAAGGAGATAAAATTACTGTCATTGAAGTTTCAATAACTGTTCCTTTTAGATACTACACCACACATTATAATTTAATGTTACAGTATTACGATCACATACAAAATTCTCCGTAAACAAACCTCCCAAGCTGCTATTCAACAACTCGGTTTGGTTTTCCTGCTACTGCTATAGCCCATTGTTTTGGAGATGTGGTGATCAAATTTGGATTCACATGACAATTAGATTTGTCTTGGTATAGTGTGGGATGCTTTGTAAATCCTGTTTCGTACGCTAAAAAGCTGGAGGTTTGTGTCTACCTTAAGACAAATGACAGCTTGAAAGTGTGCATCAAATAGGTGCATACTGATCCAAAGATAAAAGTGCATGCTTACCTATCTAAAATTATAAATTTTGGCCACTTGAATCAATATATTAGTTATAAATTTGATGGCTATATGCCACTTTATATTTTCCATGTTTGTGAGTGTTTTTTCTCGTAAGCACTTTTAGCAAAAACGCACAATATTTTGATCACTAAATTATTTTTTAGGATAATGCACTTGAATGTACTTTTGGAAAAACACTATAAATTTAGAGATTTTCTAGGTTGCGGTTAAAAATATTTTTTAAAATGTGGACATGAGGTCAATATGTTGTTGATACTGTGAACTTACAGTTGTTGATTTGTGGTCAATATGACCGTCGTTGTGATATCTATATTTTATCTACAAGTGTAGTCAAACGTCACATAAATGATTTAACCATTTTTAAGGGATTGGTAAATTAGCCCATAACCTATTATATATAGTTGAGTAAATATTATTCTGATTTCGGACCCTTTGTTTTAGCACTCAAATGATTCTTCTCTCGGGCACAAGATTGGCACCTGAAAGAAATAGCAATTGTAGCAAGTATTGAGTAACGTTCTGTATTCGCCATTTGATTCCACTTGCACCCACGGATACTGGGCTTTGTCTTGGAAAGCAAGAAATTGTATATAGTTTATTTGGACCTAAATAAAATTATATACACGGAGGCTTGAAATTCGATGAAAATGTTATGAATATCTTTCCACGGTGAATTGTATCACATTGTAGAGCATAGGGTAGGTGAAATAATTGTTGAATCAAGTGCCAATCGGGTTTTTCTTTACCGTATTAGGGCATGCCTCGGTGCATTTTACCCACGATTTTTTTAAGTATTTACTTTAGTGTCGGGATGTCCTGTGTTTGATTTTTCCTCTACTATTATCACTTGTATTAAGAAAAAAAATGTAGTTTCATTAGCAAAACAATTGATAACATTGGCAGTGTACACATGCAAATTTTAGTTAGTACAAACTTTTCTGAGCGATGAATGTGGGAGCATAATTTTTCACCCAAGTAATCAGGCCACTAACCCCTAAATATGGGGAAGTGGAGCAACAATTATGCATGCAATTGGTTACATGACGACATCATGCCCGTAGTGGTGTTATTTGTGCATATCATGGAAAATCAAAGTGGGACTTGGAGTCCAAGACTTCAAAATGCCTATATAAAGGCCAATTGACTCATGAGGAGGAAAATGGTATGAAATCACTCTACGAATCATGGGCCCCTCTCGTTCTCTCACTTCTTGACAAGCGAAGATGGTGTCTATGAAAAGCTTCTCAACATGGATTGCAAGATTTACTTGCTAGTGGAAAATTGAACCCAAAATTTTTAGCACTAACAATGAATAATACATTTTATTAAACATGAACATAAAAGCAATAAGGTGTAGTTCCAACTCTAAAAGGCAGAAAGAAACTCATACAAAGCCAACATGGCAGAGCCTATCACACAATTCCACGAATCTGAAGAGACTTCGCTTATGAATAGACTGTTTCTTGTTTCAAACCTGCAGGCCTCCATTGTGACTTGGAAGTCAAGTCATCCAGTTCGAAAACACGAAACAGCGGCTTTCATCACTTTTTTGAAGTCTCAAAGTGAATGCTTGCAAGGATAGGAGAACTTCCTTCAAGCTCTCCTTGGCCTGTTCATCAATCAAGTTGCCATCGCTGTCGAATTTTGGAGGATTATGGTGGAGCCCGTTCAAGAAAAACTCCGGCTTATTAATGAAATGAAGAGTCGAGAGACACTCCAACTTAGCGAAGATGATACTGGGCTCGTCCGCCGCCAAAGTCTCCTGAAGGCACTTACAGCGCTGCGGCAGCCTTATCCCAGCCCACACATTTTGGTGGTCTAGATGCCCAGTCAATTGCATTTTTAGAGGTGCTGGCATGAGTGGGGTTTAAAACATTCTTGGGAGTTGCACAAACTACTTATTGCCAACAAACCATTATTTTAATTAATAAAAAAATAGTGATGATCAAACTCCATATACAAATAATTATCAATATAACTATGTGGGGCACAAAATTAAAATACTTTGTAAACACACTTTCCCTAATAGAGACATACTACTAGCCTAGATGGATTCATGTGCATTGGAGGGAATGTGTGGAGTAGTAATAGGTCTTGTGTATTTAAATAACATTTAATAATTATATATAAGTTCAATGACATAAAACTCCAGCTCTTAAACTAACTAGGCTTACTAGAAAAGAATTAATGTATGCTGAACTAAGGTGGGCTTATACAGAAAAGTATTTGATAATGGAAACGAATTTTTCGTATTTACTTGGAGTGAACTAGCGTTATTAAAGTTTATTTGGAACTGTTTCTTTAAAAAATATTTCTGTTCAAAGTATATTAATAAAAACGTTTCCCTTTTTTTATCAAATATATTTTAAACGCTTTTAAGTATTTTAAAAGTACTTTTAAACAAATGTCCCTGACTCACTCGTGGATGCCAATTTACGAATTGACCATGGTGAACATTTGACCAGGTGACCCAGTGACAAATTAAACTAATAAATTTGAAACTACAATTCCGAAGTAACAATTTTACTCAGGAAAAGCAGTAAGAAATGATACCAACCGGAGATGGAGTAATTGTACTCAGGAGAAGCAAAGAAAATGCTATCAGCTTCCAGAATCTTCTGACGAAACGCTTCGACCGCAGGCGGAAAACTCTTCTCCTTCTCGCCCTGCAGATCCGTGTTCAGAAATGGTAGCGCTGAGATGTCTACGTACTCTATTTCCAAGCCGCTGATCGACGTCTTGCTTAACTCAATCGCTATTCATATCATAACACAAGCTCACATCAGTCATCATCCACCAGAAGAAAAGAAGCTGAGCAAACAAAAAGAAAACTACGAAAATTTTATGATTAACAATTAGATCTTGGTCATTGTATTTTTGACCAAAGATTCAACGGTTATAATAAATTTTAGAGTACAGAATACCCCGGAATATACTAGAAAATCCCAGAAAACTAACCATAACGAATGAGACCGCGGTTGTAGGAAGCTTTACGAAGCGACCCGCAAACTGCTGCAACTTTTATGGGCGAGTTCTTGTTCTTTTTGGTGACGAAGGGGGAGCCACAAGGCCCAAACATACAGAAACAACTAAACAGTGGCGGCGCTTGGTCTTGGCGGCCAACTTCAACTCTTATGAGCGATTTTGCTGCGGCGGAATCCTCCATTTCTTTAATTTCTCTTGTGGTTTAGTTTCTCTTCAGTCTCCCAAAGAACACTAGAGATCAGCAGATGAGGAGTTTTGGTGTAGATGATGATGCAAAGCTATATGCATTATTATATTTCTGCAAAATATTTATGAACGTTGGACAAGAACCACTATTGGTTACATTTTAAAAGGGGAAGGATCAGAAGTAATATGATAGACATCAGCAGAAATAAATGATTGCATGTGCACATGCAGTACAGCCTGTAGTACAGACAGGTCTAAGATTTGAGATATGCGGTCTAAGATTTGAGATATGCGGAGAAGAACTTACGTGTAATGGGTTTATCATTATGTGACGTTCCCTATCTAATAATATATTGACAAGTGTAAATTTTTTTCCACATGACAATATATTATTAGATTAAAACGCCACATGCCGGTAAACCTGTTTCATATATATAAGTTGCTCTCGCTTTTAAGGGGATCAATATCAATTTAGAGATTATATGTAAATGCTAGTTTTGCATGTTGTACACCAAGTGCCCTTACTCTTAATTTGAAGTCCACTTCATCTTTTGTAAGAGTTGTTGCTTTTCACTTTTATCTCACCAGCAATGGATCTTGTTTGAATCCACTGTAATTAGTAAGATATATAATCTGATTACAATCTGAATTCGACAACCGGTTAACTTAACAAGTCAAATATGAATTTCAATGAATCCGACCCGACTTAATATATATTTTATTCATTATAATATTTTCTTAATAAATATTTACTAAGTACTTAGGAACAAATCTTTGACCGTGACACCATATTTTTTTACACAAATTTTCAACCATTTGATTAGCCAACATTCTCCTCAGTTAATATATTTTACAGCTTCTATATTATCTCTGTTGCCTTTTTTTTGAAAAGTAACAAGATACCCACCGGTCTGTTTAAATGGACGACTGGTACGTCAGTCCAAAACACTGCTCTCCAACCCATTATATCGATTGGTCAGAAGTGTTGCACGACTTCTGGTTGGTCGGAATTAGGGGTGGTTTCGGTTCGGTAACCAAACCGAACTATCGATTCCGATTACCGAAACCAAAAGTTCGGGGAGGGAATTTTTAATACCGAAACCGAACCGAAATGTTCGGGATACCGAAATTTTCGGTTCGGTTTCGGTATTAGAAATCCCCGAAACCACCAAAAAATTTCCGTGCCCAGACTTTGCAATTCACAGAAACTCGGCAAGAAAATACACACAAACACCCAAGCCACCCAAATTTGGCCGAGACCACACCATCACAAATTTTCTGAGAAATTCGAGCAAACACCATTCGGGAGCCTCATCCTCGGTTTCCTCTCTCGGACTACAACCTTGATTCGTTATCTATC
Source organism: Gillenia trifoliata (assembly GCA_018257905.1). NCBI lineage: Eukaryota > Viridiplantae > Streptophyta > Magnoliopsida > Rosales > Rosaceae > Gillenia > Gillenia trifoliata. Next base: position 3,612,618 of record CM031086.1, on the reverse strand, counting down.
ATTTTCTGCTTATGCACCCAAGCCTAAACACCTTGCTGCAAAGCACCCACGAAAAAAGAGTACTGCAAATTCTAAGACCACTGCTCCAATCTCCAATGAACATGGTAATGGCCTTCTTGCTCGGCCTTCTTCCTGTTAAGACGCGCTCCTCGCTTGTGGCTTTGATCTCTTAGTTCGTCATCCTCACTGTCAAACCAAACCAAGAAGCCCATAAAAACCCAGAACCTCGAACCCATAAAAATTCCTGCGAACCCATAAAAATTCCTGCTCCAATCTCCTGCGAACCCATCCTGCAAATCCAAATTCCCAAATTGAACACCCAAATCCCGCAAGCAAACCCAAACCCAAATTATTCCCAAATTCCCAAATCCCGCAAGCAAACCCAAACCCTAATCAGAGAAGCTTCAATGGCTTCAATGGACTCGATTTTTGCTTCAGATCAGAGAAGCTTCGAATTTGGTTTTTGAATTTAGAGGTGGACCAGGTGGTGGTGGGAGATGGAGGTGGAAATCTGGAAAATGGAGAAGATGGAGGTGTGGTGATGGTTGACGTTGAGATGAATTGATGGTGGCGGTGAGGAGTGATGCCGACCAGCGTGTTTGATAGAAGGCGATGAGGACGAACCGTTCGGGACTTTTTGGTTTCGGGAATTTCGGTATTCTGTTCGGTATTTTTCGGTTCGGTTTCGGTATTTCGGTACAAAATTCCCAGCCCTAGTCGGAATTGTTACAAAATTCAAATTTTTGGGGTCTTTTCAGAAGTAGAGAGGTGTCCATTCGGTTTAGAGTTCTGATACTCCGTATTTAGTATCAAAAACACTTTAGGAACATGTTTCCAGAGGTTTGAGAATGGATTTAAATAAATAAATATATAGATATGTCTCCCATGCCTATTGTTCAAAGGGTACAAATCAAAGGGAATGAGGCTTTGAAATGTTGTAAAGTCATTTCAGAATTGGGCACTTAAACCTCTATAAATTGACAACAAATTCTGGAGTTTTTACTCACATTCCTACAAAGTTCCATACAAGTGTTAGAAGAAATAGCCCTTTAATCTCTCAACCTTTTTCATTGAAAAACCAAAGTTCTAAAAACAAATTTCTCCAGCCTTTGTTCTTCGGAAACACTCGAGTTTTCTTTTCATGCTTTGTGTGTTTAGGGTTTGTCTTAGAAGTGTGTAAAACTAGTACAACACTAGGTGTTAGGGTGGGATTCATTATATTGACAAGGCTAATTCACATCTCCCATTCGCACTAGCGCAGTATCCTACATGCCTTAAAGCATTCTTTATCCTATCTTTCTCCTTCATAGCCATAACTAGCCTATATGTCCAACAATTTTCAGACTTTATTATTGTCATGGCTATGACATCCATGAAAGATTCACTACCAACTTCGTCAAGCTTGAAGATTTCATGGAGGGAACTTCTAGAGTTGGCAAAAGAAACTTTATTTTCTTCTCACAAGCCTCAAAGTTGTATACGTGCTTACAACTCCAAGCCTGCAGAAAACAATGAAGATGGAGAGGAGCCACTATCATGAAGGAAAAGTTTGTTTAAGATAGGATCATTTGAATATCTCATGCATTAAAATTGAATCAAAAGGCGGAAGCTGTAAGACTATATTAGAGCTGCACACTTGCAGAGATTGATTTCAATAATACTTGTACGCTAATAAGGAGAGTGTATTGCTAGGATTCTATAGCTATAGTAGTCTTGATATGATTAGTAAACCTAATCAGATATGAATACTAAAGTTTAGGTGATAAGGTTTTGTTCGAGTAGAATTACATGATGGGAAGTTCCCTACTTGGATTCCATCTCTTTTACTATATAACAAAGGGTCCCTGCTCTCACATTCGATACATAGAAAATAACCCCTCTAGCCCCATTGAATAGGGCTGTAATAAGGTGATTGAAAGAGAGTAGAAGATCATTGTTTCACAATGGCGTCATCACGATACAAGGAGAAATGTAGACACTATAGAGATTGCTCAAGGGAGGTTCTAATCAAGATAAGTGTTTTTAGTTGATTATGAATTTAGTCTAACAGAAGCAAAGATATAATGAACTCGATTTCTCATGACTCTCAAGGCCTAGGGGTCAATGAACCAAAGACCAAAACTAGAAAGAAACACGGAGAGAAAAGTGTATGTGAAGAACCCTTTTGTTTTCACAAAGTTAACACCATAGGTAAGTTCGATTATAATGGTTTTAGTTTGTTTTCTAAGGAAGGTTTAGGGTTTTATCTCTCTCGTTGGCTTCCTCACGTGATGTAGCTCATGAAAGTGGGCTTGAGTTTTTGTGCTCCCACATAGCCCAAAACCTACACCATCTTGAACTTCACATGGGCTTTATGGGTTCTTAGCGAGCCTCGGGTATGTGTATGACTTAGACCCACTTGAGTTTGTCGGATGGCTTGGCACTTCTCGAGCCTATTATTGGCACATCTTGGGAGATTAGTGTCATAGCATTTTTAATATGCAAAGCATGGGCATGATGTGATTTGTTAAATACTAAATTAGAGTCATTTTGCTTGTCAAGACCTTTGGCATGACATGATTGCTAGTATAATATAAAACAATTTCGATCATAATCACAAAGTTTTATGAATCGGTCACGAAGTGTTTTGAGAAAGAACTCCTCTTCAACCTTGAGGAACCAAATTAATTCTAAGTTTTAAATGGAGTGGGCAAGCCTATAAGCTTATCCTCCTTTAGGGAAAAAAAATTATCTTCTTAAAATTTATATGGTAAATACACGTTATTCGCAATGAGTGAGATATGTACATTTCTATATGAAGGGTGCAGTATTATTCTTATTTCAATTAAATATCATTTGTGCTGCACTTCCCAAAGTTACAGGAACTATTGAACTATTGTATTTTTTCTTGTCCTAGAGGCTTTTGTTTGTAATTTTCTTTTCCTATGAAAAAACAACATAGTAGCATTTCTCTATAATAGTAATATTAGGACTACATTGGTTATCTTACAAAATAAATCATAACTTATATTCGAATTGGACTAATGCCTTTTGCATAAAAACTCCACACCTATTAATTGCGCATGTGGTTAAATGGAAACAATATTAATGTGATTAGTGGTGGACAACAACCCGTCTTTGAAACTTTAACAGAAAATTTACGTATACAACGTACTTCATTAATAATGGAGCATGCCAACTTTCAAGATGTAAACATTAAAAAAAGAACAGAGACATCTATGGGTCAAACTTGCATGGTACGTACCATTGAATAGTTCAAAATTTATCTGGGGCCTACCGCAAATTAATCTAAGACCATTTAATGGCCGGACCATTGAATAGTTCATACCACCTAAGATTTTTTCGACATCTATGGTGTGTTTACAAATAGGTTAAGGGAATGCACGGAATGAAAGTCATTCCCATTCCATATTATTCCCTTGTTTACTAATTCGAGGGGGATGGAAAAAAAAGAACATGTATATGGGTTCCACATAATAGAGGAAATGAGATACCAAATTTTGGAGGAATGACATTGATTAGGGTGTGTTTACTAACTAGGAATCAGGGTAAGCAAAAATTGGAGTAAGCAAGAATCGAGGTAAGGCGTAATCTCCTATTAATCTGTTTACTAACCATCAGGAATCGAATCAAAAGAAAGCCTATTCCCATTAAAACTATTTACGACTGCCTAGAATTAGAATCAAAATCAGTTTGATTACCAAAATATCCTTATGTAGAATAATTTCAATTTATTTATTTGATTCCTTTTAACAAAAAATATATAATTTTTTGCAATTTGTTTTTATATAGAATAAGCTAAATATTCAAACTAAAAAAAAATTGTTCACAATTTTTTATTTTGCTATTTTGATCAATATATTTAATTAATTTGTTTTAATTTTCCGTTACTTTTAAAAACTCCTTATCAAAGCCAAATAAAGAAAAACGTAGAAAAAGATTAAAAAAAATTAAGGAAAAAAACACAGCAGACTATCATCGTTTTTACATCTCTTCCATGCCGACAATCCTTTTATTTTTCTCCTCCTCCTCTCTCCCTCCCACCAAACGCATCATCGTTCCCCAAATCAAAATCGGATTTGCAAGTTCAGTTTCAAGGAACACGAACTTTGTTCTTTCGTTTGATTTTGCAATTGTGGATTTTGCAGCAACTCAGATGCAGGTTGCGATTCAGCCTTCCCCAATTTAGGGCTGATGTTTTTCAAAATGTGTGAGGGTAATATGGGTACGAAAAATGTTGATTCCGTTTCAGCCATTCCGAATTCGACATTCCCCTGGATTTTGATTCCCTCCAGATTTGATGTGGGGTCCATGTGACTAATCATTTTGATTCGTTTGGTGAACAACGAAATAGTCCAAAATGAAAATGGATACGATTCCTTTCATTATGTTTTCGCGATTGGGATTGTAGAAGTGGGGATGGAAATCAGGTTCTTATACCAAAGCTACCCTCACATTTTTTTAATGCTGAAAAGTAGAATTTGTTTAATGCAAAGGCATTTTAGTAATTAAACTAGTTTTTATTCTGGCTCTTGATCGTGACTTTTTATTAGTCTTCAACTTTATTTTTATTTTGATTCCTAACAGACGTAAAAGAAGCTTAGTTGTCTCCCTTTGGATCCTGTTAGGTGAGACTTTTCAACAAAGTGCATGACATGTGCATCCATGGGGCCATACATTAATTACACACAGGTTCAGAATTACCGACTTTCAACTGATCAAGAGTCTCTGTGTGGGAGGAAAAACATAATTGTTGGTAATTTATGCAAATAAAATGAAATTTGTTTAGGGTCATACCAAGCGGAATTAACGAATTTCGGACCACCATCTCATTTTTACGAGCTTTCTTTGTTTGTGAACACGAACACAACATTTGTAGAATTCAATTGCATCTAGCCCAGCTAGATTGCCTACGTACCCTGTGCTCTAACACAAAATCAAAACTACGTAGAGATTTGTGTGAAGGAGAAATTACACTAAAGAATTTCTGCTAGGAGGCTTGGAATTGGTTGCTTGGAACTCATGCTCTAACCCCCTCCTTATGACCTCTATATATAGTGGTCATGTTAGGGTTAAGAGGCAGTAGGATTGGCTTGGTGATCAAGCCAAGCCCATCATCCTAACTCCTAAGCATATTCCACCAAACAATACCCTTTGATTATTTCCAATTAATAAAGGATAATAAACCTAGAGATATTATGTAATCCACCTTCCATTTGGGTGGATATCAAACAATTATTTAATTATCATATTAAATAATTCTAACAATAATTATACAATTAAATTTTATTAGAACATATTGTGTCTGGAGAAACATACACACAAATCAAGGTCTATGTTCCAACACCAAAGGCACTCCGAAGGCAGAAAGAAATAAACCACAGCATAAACTGTAAAGCATCAAACTCTTGGAATGACAGCAGAGCCTGAAACACACAATTCTTATTACTATGAGAATCACATACAGCTTCAACATCTTCCCTGAAACAAACGTAACGCCACCGCCATTCCGATGTTTAAAGAGAGTAAGATGTGCACAGCCTTAACCCTGCTTATGAACACACTGTTTCTGGTTTCAGTTCCAAACAGGAAACAGCGCCTTTCATCACTTTCTTTGAAGTCTTAAGGTCAGTGACTGCAAAGATAGAAGAACTTCCCTCAACCTCTCCTTGGACTGTTCATCAATCAAGTTTCCATCACTGTCGAACTTTGCAGGAGGCTGGAATGCATTCAAGAAAAACTCGGGCTTGTTGATGAAATGAAGGTCAAGAAACACTCCGACTTGGCGGAGATGATACTGGGATCGTCCGCCACCAAAGCCTCCTCCAGCACTTACAATTGCAGCAGCCTTATCAGCCCAAACATTCGGCGGTCGAGATGCCCAGTCAATTGCATTCTTTAGAGGTGCTGGTATAGTGACAATTCAAAAAATGCTTAGGATGTTGTAGAAACTAGCTAACAAACCATGAGGTCATAAGTACCAATCCCCCTCCTCCGTTGATCAAAAGAAAGGGGAAAAAAAAATAAAGACCTACTAATATGCAATTTCTCTTCTTTTGCATATCCCCCTAACTAACATAGATCTGCAAACACGACAAATAGGTAAAACCAATTTCCTCTTTTCTATCGATAGGTAAAATCAATTAGAAATTCTTACAACATTAAATAATGCGTAAGCGATTTTTGACATTCTTTAACCATTGTCTTTCCAAACCAAATATTTTATAATTTTGAACACACTTAAGAGTGAAGAGCATTAAGCTAAAGAGTGTTAAAATCACTAGCCTTCTATCACTAACACTAACTCTTCTTTTCCCCAAAGATAACGATTTTCACCAAAAAAATAGAACACGGTGGAAGAACCGACAAAAGTCACATTCGAGAGCATGAAATGAAATCCATCACTAATTCGGAATCCACCAAAAAAAATAGAAAATTATAGTAAGTTTTATTGATAATATAAATTAATTGAACTCCCAAACACAATGACATAAGTTGACTTAAAAACAAAACATAAAAACCCTAATTCGTAAGAAACCAACAGAGGTTTCAGAATATTCCTAACTACTTGTCTTTTGTTTTTTGTTTTTTTTACAAACGATAGGATAAAATTACACTAAATTCATCTAATGGGTTAAGAAGGTAGAACACACTACTCTAACCAACTTAAATAACCTCATGTTTGCATTCCTAACTACTTGACCACCACGGAGTGGCCCAATGGTTGGGGCGAATTCCAAGCCCGTATTCCACACGGCTTGTCCTGGGTTCGATTCCTGATGCTGGAAAATCACATGATGGTGACTAGGAGGAGGCTGAAATGCCTCTGTGAGTCTTTCCAGGCCCCAAAAGGGTAGACTACTGTGGCTTGACCACCAACTGGTCCCCTTTTTTAATGAAAGAAAGAAAAAAAAAATTAATTTAAAAAAATCAAATTTTCCTAAAAACTCTTAAAATCAAATTTATTTATTTAGATTATATTATTGCGACAAGTTCTTAGATCTCATCATTTTCTTCGAATCTATATATTACGAGCTCAAAACTAACACGCCAAACCAAATTAAACACCGTATTCTTCTTTTAATTTTATTGCATCTAATATTATCTAATTTCTTACCTACATCAGCCCTCCAAACCAAGCATTTTGCAATTTAAGGGAGTGCTAAAATCACTAACCTTTTTCTTGATAAAGATGTGTATATATACAAATGTGTGTTACATAAAAGAATGGATAATTCTCACTTTACTACTCTCAAGTATTGTGAAATTTGCCCTTTGCTATCCTTAGTTTTTTTCGTCTCTTTCATACCTAAAGTTTGATTTTTTCTAACACTTTTATACTTCCGTTAGTCTATCCATTAAGTGCTCCGTTAACTGATGAAGTGATAGATATGTGGCCCACCAAATTTGTGCCACGTGGACACTAATCAATAAAAATTAATTAATTAATTAATAAAAAATAAATAAATAAAAAGAAAAACATCTCCCTTTTCTCTTCCTCCTCCCATTTCACCGCACATCCACCCCACCCCTTTCACTTTAAGCCCCTCTATACCAAACTCATTTTTTTAACTTTGAATTTTTCAGTTTCTTTGGATTTGTTGTGTTTGATTTGGATTTGGTTACTCGTGGAGTTGGTTGTTTGGAGAATGAGAGTTTATTTTCTTCTTTATTTTTTATTTATTTATTTATTTATAAATAAAGACAACGACGAAGGATTAGGCAAGTCAAACAACTCATAAGGCTTGGTCATTGTACTACAAAAGTAGACTTACTCTCTAACACACACAAAACGTTTAGAAAGAACCAAGACCCGAGATTTAGCCATTAACTACAAAAATAGGCTACTTCCTTCTCGCTCAGAGCGATTAGAAAGGACTAACGTCTTGATATAACGACTCCCTTGTCCCCTATCTCCAAAATTTTATTAAAATAATACAAAAAGATACAAGTGGGGGATGAAGCGAAGACCCGCAAAGACAGAAAGATCAACGAAAGCAATAGTAAGGTAAAAAACAAATGTCACGAGCATGGGTAAAAACCACAAATGCCAGAACCGTAGACCACCATTGATAAGTATAACTTTGTGCCTTAAATGAAGCTAAGGCATCCGCAACTTGATTTCCATCTCGATAGATATGTGTGCAACTAAAACGCATTTGACGAAGACGCCATAGACAATTCTTCCAATCCACCATAAAAAAACCAAGGGATTGATTTGTTGTTTTTTTTTCTTTAGTTTTTTTAATAATTTATATTTTTTAGAGGATCAAAGTCGTGCCACGTCATCAGTTGACAGAAAATTTGACGAATAAACTAATGGATGTATAAAAGTGTAAAAAAAATTAAATTTTAAGTATAAAAGTGAGACGAAAAAAAATAAGTGTAGCAAAATGTGAATTTCACTTAGTAGTAAGGTTAGAATTACTCTAAAATAATTATCATCGATAAAGGCAAAGAGAACTTTGTTGACTAAGAGATGCAGCAAGGGAAAAAGCATTATCCTTGTACGGAAAAGAGAAAGGGAAAAAAAAAAGAATTATACCGGCGATGGAGTAATTGTACTCAGGAGAAGCAAAGAGGATGCTATCAGCTTCCAGAATCGTCTGACGAAAGGCTTCCACGGCAGGTGGAAAAGTGCCATCTCCCTCGAGATCCGTGTTCAGCAGTGGCAGCGGCGAGATGTCTATGTACTCTATGTGCAAGCCCTCCACCGCCGCCTTACTTATCTCAATCGCTACAAAAACCAAAACTGTGTCATCCTTTTTCTTATTAATCCAAGCTCCAAGCTAGCAAATTCAGAGAGAGAGAGAGAGAGAGAGAACCGACCAGAACGAATGAGACCGCGGTTGTACGAAGCTTTACGGAGGGACCCAGAAATGGCAGCAACTTTTATGAGCGATTTTGCAGCAACGGAAGCTTCCATTTCAGCGAGTCTCCTCCTCAAGAACAGACGACGACGAGTGTGGTTGTGGTTGTCGTGGGAGGTTGTTGTAAGGAACCCAACAAAGAGAAAAAGAAAAGAGCTAAAAGACAATTCTGATTGTAAGTGGGAAGCTTATTTAATCAAATATTAGTCAATAGATTATTGTTTATAAGCAATAAGCAAGGAAAAGGCTGATTGCTGCCTCATATGAATTAGTCGTTTTTGTTTAATTTAATCAAATCAATGATATTACTTTATTTTTTCACCTTTAAACAATGATCTAAGGTGGATTCCAGTATGTTGTTCATCTTGGATAATGCTGTTTTACTTATTTAGGTTGACTTTTGTCACTCAGTACTATAGGCTAATGATATTAATCTGATACAATGTTTACAATATAGAGTTTGATAAAATCTATATATGGAAGAAATCCTAAAATAATTAAAATATAAAATTATATTCTTATAATTACGGAGAAGATTTCATATTAACTAAATCTAGTCTAACACCCCCGCAAACTGGACGAGCCTGATCGAACGAGTTTGGAGCAAAGAACACCATGACGAGGCTGATGAAGAGCTTTGGTAAGCAAGTCAGCAGGTTGATCAGCATAAGAAATATAACAAACTCGATGACTGCCAAGTGCCACATTTTCACGGACAAAGTGATAATCAAGTTCAATATGGCAAGTGCAAGCATGATGAACAAGATTAGAAGCAAGATAAGTAGCACAAAGGTTGTCATCACAATGAAGTAATAAAGGGAAGGACAACCGAATTCCAAGCTCTTGGAGAAGATAACAAATCCATGTAGTCTTAGCACACGCATGAGCAAGTGACTAGTACTCCGATTTAGCATTGGAGCGAGATACCATTGGTTGCTTTTTGGAGCACCAAGATATGAGATTGGTACCAAGATAAATTAAAAAGCCAGTGGTAGAGCGATGAGTGTCCGGATAACCCGCACAATCAGCATCATAGTAAGTAGATAATCGTGAAGAAGCAAGTTGAGAAGCCAAAGTGATGCCAAAATCCAAAGTACCTTTGATATAGCGGAGAATCCATTTGGCATCAATCATATGAGTAGTACGAGAAGAACTCATGAATTGAGCAACATTATTGACAATAAAAGATATGTCAAGGTAAGTTAAAGTAAGATATTGTAAGGAGCCAACTAACTCATGATAAGAAGTAGAAGAAGCAATGAGGGACCCATCAGATGCCTTGAGAGATATCTTGGCAGCAAGAGGCATGGAAGCAGGCTTGCAAGAGACCATGTCAAATTTTTGAAGAAGATTATGAGCATACTTCAATTGATTAATCTGAAGACTAGTGGAATCACGGTGGACTTGAAGGCCTAAAAAATAACTGAGAGGACCCAAATCTTTGATATCAAATTGTTATCCAAGAAGATCAGTAAACTGAGTGAGAAGCTCCGGAGAACTACCAGTAATCACAATGTCATCCACATATAACAATAAATAAATGGTGTAGGAGGCATGCTGATAAATAAAAAGAGAAGAATTAGCCTTGACTCTGCTGGAAACCAATGTGAAGCAAAAAGGAACTAATCCGCTGAAACTAGGCACGAGGGGCTTGTGTAAGGCCATACAAGGACTTATGAAACTGACAGGAATAATGAGGGCGAGCAGGATCCACAAAATCTGGAGGTTGAGCTATATAAACATCTTCCTGAAGATAACCATGCAAGAATGCCTTTTCTGATAAGCCAAGTTAGCCAAGTCAGTTTGAATTATTATTTTTCCACTCTCCTCTACTGCAACAATGTTCGACTATAACTCAATCTCCTCAACAAATTGGTTCTTCTAGTTAATCCTATCTTCTATCAATATCCCATGTATTTATTTGTAATGATTTGTTATTGCAGATAACTCTCTCTTGTAACTGAATCATCTGTTGTAACACTATATAAAGAGTATGCTTTCCCTATCTTCGTCCTTATAATACTAATAAAATGCAATTTCGTTCTAAGCGTTGCGTCTTATTAGGGTACTGTTTTAAAACAACAAGGTTATCGATGTTTAGATTCGTCTACAGGATGTATATTTTTGTCTCACCATGTTGTTTTTGATGAAAAATGTTTTTCATATCAAGAATCTATTTCTACTAGTGCCTTGTCTCCTCCAAATTCTTCTGCAGGTGACATAATAGACATATGACTTACCTTAACCATTCCCATTCCATCTTCAACCACATTACCATCTCAACCCATCCCACCTCAGCCACCATTGCCTCAGCCAACCCTATCTCCATCACTGTCGACACCATCAACTCCACCTACATCATCAACTCCTAGTCACATACATACTCTAGCAGCCCTACCTCAATATGGCCTTCCTACAATCCTTTTAGGATCACCTTCTCCCAATCCAAATTCGAATATAGGGTTGGTTAATTCTCCTCCAACATCTCAGGAGGCTTCTCTTCCTACTCATCATATGATCACACAAGCCAAAGATGGGATTCAAAAACCAAATCCAAAATATGTATGTTTTACTAATGTTCATGATACTTTTGTTGAACCTACATGTTTTAGTCATGCCAATAAACATCCAGAGTAGCGTCAAGCAATGGCAGATGAGTTTAATGCCTTACAACAAGTTGGTACATGGACTCTTGTTCATTTTCAACCTCACTTGAATGTTCTTCCCAACAAATGGGTATATTGGATTAAACGCAAGTCTGATGGTTCGATCGAACGGTTCAAAGCTCGCCTAGTTGCAAATGGTTTCCATCAACAAGAGGGTATTGACTATGGGGAAACTTTTAGTCCAGTTGTCACTCATGCCACTAATCGACTCATACTCTCCATTGATGTGCATTTTAATTGGCTTTTCCACCAATTGGATGTCCAAAATGCATTTCTCCACGGTTCTTTGACTGAAGAGGTTTATATGCGTCAACCCTCAGGTTTTGTCGACCCACAATATCCCAACCACATCTGTCGACTACGTTGTTCACTAAACAGACTCAAGCAGGCCCCTCGTGCCTGGTTCCAATATTTTTCTCATCACTTGGAAGACTTGGGTTTTGTGGCATCACAGGCAGATTTCTCTCTGTTTACTTTCTTTAACTATTCCACTATTATTTACTTGTTAATCTACGTGGATGATATCTTGGTGACCGGAAACAATGGCACTCAAATCTCACGGTTTATCACTCAGCTTGGCAAGCTTTTCTCTATGAAAGATCTTGGGCCTCTCCATCTTTTCTTGGGGATGGAAGTAACTCGCACACCAACTGGTTTGCATCTTTCTCAATCCAAATATATTTTGGATCTTCTCAAACGCACCAAGATAGTTGATTGTAAACCACTCTCTACGCCAACACCTAGTGGTCGCAGGCTAAGCCTTCGTGATGGAGATCCTATTTTTGATGCCACTGAGTTTCGAAGTGTTGTTGGGGCTTTTCAATATCTTTTGTTCACGTGACCTGACATTGCGTTCGCCGTTAATTAGGTTTGCCAGTTCAAGCACTCTCCAACAACTACTCACTGGGCTATTGTGAAACAAATCCTTAGATACTTGAAGGCCACTCATGATCACAATATCATGTATAAACCCACTCCACTTACTATTACTACTTATGCAGATGTTTACTATGCTAGCGATCCAGACGATCGTCGATCCACTGATGGGTATTGTATTTTGCTTGGGGATAATTTGATTTCATGGAGTTCAAATAAACAACGAGGTGTTTCTAGGTCTAATATTGAAGCGGAGTACCGTCAACTCGCTTATACATCTGTTGCATTATCTTGGTTTCGCAATTTGTTTTATGATCTCCATATATCTCTGGCCTCTCCACGATTGTGGTGTGACAATATAAGTGTAATTACAGTAGCCTCTAATCTAGTTTATTAAGCTCGCATGCTCCATGTCGAAGTGGATTATCACTATGTTAGTGAAAAGGTCACTCGCAAAGAGATAGTTGTTGGTTATGTAGCTTCAACTGATCAACTTGCTGATCTTCTTACCAAGGGACTCTCGTCTTCACGATTTACCATTTTGGTTTCCAAGCTTCCCATTCACCAATGCTCACTTAGCCTGCAAGGGCGTAATAAGCCAAGTCAGTTTGAATTATTATTTTTCCGCTCTCCTCTACTGCAACAATGTTCGACTACAACTCAATCTCGTCAACATACAAGGTCTTCTAGTTAATCCTATCTTTTATCATTATCTCATGTATTTATTTGTAATTATTTGTTATTGGAGATAACTCTCCCTTGTAATTGAATCATCTGATGTAACACTATATAATGAACACACTGGCTCACTCATGAGATTCATTGAGTTGAGTTCAATCATTCAAAAACTCTCAAACCCTTTCTCCCACTGTGCATTGATATCTTTTATTTTTCACATCTAACTGACGAAGCGGCCATGCACGAGAAATAACAAGACTCAAAACTATTCGAATAGTAGCCGGTTTGACGACAGGACTAAATGTCTCTGCATAATCCATATCAGGGGCTGATGAAATCCTTTGCCAGAAGACGGGCTTTACAGTGTTCAACAGTACCATTCGGATTCCACTTCATACGGAAAACCCACTTGCAACTTACAGTATTCTGACCAGGTCGAGGTGGAACGAGAGACCATGTCTGACTATGAAGTAAATCATTTATTTTTTCATTTATGGCTTGACGCCATTCAGAATGTTCGGAAGCCAAAGAAAAACAAGAGGGTTCACCAATATCAATAGACGCTAAAAGAGTATGATGTAGAGGATACCAGACAGTGCCATCAGTGTGAGTTTTTGGTTTGGAAATGCCGTCACGGAGTCGATCACCATAGGATGAGGGAGAACCACCTTAGGAGCGGGCTGGATAGAAGGCGTGTTGGCTAAACACAAATTCTCTTACGCGGTCTATTAGTGAAACCAATATTGCAGATGGTTTTAAGCCGTTGGATTTTGACCTGGACCGCCCACAACAAAATAGAGCATCAGCCATGGAAGCACTCCGCAAAAGCATCGGCCTCAACTGTCTTGGGTGGTCCGGCTCTGATTACTGCAAATGGGGAAAAGTCCGTTACACCAAGGACGACAAGGTTTTCAAAATCCAATTGGGTAATCAGAAACTCTCAGGTACGCTGCTGCCTGAAATTCAAAAGCTTTCGAATTTGTAGCAACTCGAAGTTCAGAGCAACCAACTCACCTTACCTTTTTCGAGCCTCTTCGGGCTGCAATAGCTTCATGTCCTCCTCGTCCACGACATTAACTTCTGGTCCTTCCCTTACAATTTCTTCATCGGACTCATCTCCCTCGACAACATCAACATCAACATCAACATCAACATCAACATCGACCGCAACCCTCACTGAGGGAATACAAAATTAAAGGAAAAACTATGTTTTACCCGTGAACTATATGGGTCTTCAGAATCCGGTTCCACCGATAGACTCGACTGATCACAGTCGTTTGATTTTGGTCTGCACGGATAGTCTGCATTATTGGACCGTAGGAGAGAAGCGCTCGCTGAGAGAATTGAGGTAGGAAGGAGGTTCATGGGCCCTGATGCTGGTGTTGATTATGTAATGCAAGCCAGGCATGAGATGCCATAAAGAAAATGAGAGAATGAAGACAAAATATGGGAACAAATTAATGCTGCTGTGATTTTTTGTTTAGAAGAAAACCTAGATGAATGATACAATGTAGAAATATGACTTCTTGTATTAATATTATACAATGTTTACAATATATATATAAGGTTTGACAAAACCCATATGAGAAAGGAATCCTAAAATAATTACAATAGAAAATTACATTCCTATAATTATAGACAAGATTCCGAATTAACTAAATCTATTCTAACACTTATGTTTGATTCCCGTGGATGGTGAGTTCACAACCAAATTATTATGGTTGGCTTAATCAAAATCCTCCACCTCTTATTGTAATGTTTTGTTGTATTAAAAAAAAATTGCGTTGACTTTTAAATAAGAGAAATGATGGCTTTATTGTCACTCCACAATTTGTTTAACACACTTACCTTTTATTTTCATAAGTACGATTTCTCATCCATGTGAGACCCACACTAACCAACAAGAAAGATAAGCTCATAAAGCCTAAACCATACAAGAAAAAAATGATGGCTATGAATCCTCTCAAACTATCACAATGGTACCATGAGGAAAATATTGCACGATCTCTGATGATCTTGCATTTGTCGGCAAAACTTCCTACTATGAGTCACATCTTTTCATAGTCCTTTGCCAAACACAAGCTGTGCAGACATAAATTAACCACATATAATAGGAGAAGGATATGTTGGCTATATGCTCATTATGGCGGTTTTATCCATGACATCGTGAGCAGACCACATATTACCTTAAAGGAATGTGACATTAGTCTGCCCTATGGGTAATGGGCCTTTGTGCCACCAATGTATCATGGGCTCTCCGGGCTGCCCATATATGTCTTGGCACTAGGCCATACTCGACCCAATGGTGGCAGGAAGCTTACTCTTCGGCGTCTTCACTTGGGTGTCCGGTGTGTCTGCACTCTTACTAGTAGGGACTTTCATGTTACAACCCGTCCTAAATTTTTGTGTGAAATTACCAAAATGCCCCTAGACTTTTGTTGACCGTTGTTCTTGTGACGTATCAATTATTCTTTCAGCTTATTCTTGTAGTACTTGTCGATACGAGCGTGTGGGCGCAAGCGGAACGTAATTCGGAGTTACAATGAATATTCTACGGGACTTTAAAGTTCAAGGGTATTTTTGTAATTTCATGTCAGATTCTATTTGGGTTTATTCTGAGTGGGGTTTGACCCACTCATTTTCTATCCAGCTATCATTCATTCTCCCTCACTCTTCTTTCTCTCTCCCTGACCCTCATCTCTCATTCTCGGCAAAACCCTCACACACACACCGTGAGCCACAACTTGGGAATCACAAATTCCCGCTGAATCCAAAACCACAAACATAACCATGAGGATCGCCTTATCGTTCTGAGCACAACACTAGTTTTGGAATTGTTGAACTTGAACCCAAACTGCCAAATCGAGACCCTACAAGATAAAACTTTTTCGGTGAGTGACCCATCGATTTTGATGTAGGTAAGGCTGGAGACTAGTACCATTAGCTTCGTCTCCATGAGTAGATACAAATCCATATAAAATACGAGTTATTTTTTTCCGGCCAATTACAGGCTATTTCCGGTCACTTTTTCAACCCCTAATTGGTACAAATGCATTCCTCTCTTCAATACCTTCATTTTGGTATAAAAATCATGAAATTTGGTTGAGTTTTGACCTAGTTTCGAATCCCAGAAAAATTGAAAATTTTTCGGCGAACTTTTCCAGAATTCGGCGTGACAGACGGAGGATGGCAGTGGCGACGGCGATCGGCGTGAGGATGAAGATAGACTTGACGACGTTAAATTTTCAATCAGATTAAGGTATATTCCGTTAAATTTAACGAAATATGTTACGGTTTTCGTTAAAAGTAATGGCGTCTGTGACGCCGTTAGTTTCTTCAGTCAACTCGCGCATGGAGGCACATGCCCGAGCATGGGGGCGTGTGGCAACTGTTGCCGGCACGTGAGACTGTACTGCGACATGTGGCGGCGCGTGTGGCGGCGGTGCAGGGTGGCTGGCAGAATTTCAAAAATTGTAAATCGAGCCCTGTTTTACTATATTATTTGTAGTGTTTAATTTCTAATACCAAGAAGGGTTTATTTATTTTAGAAAGGTTATTTATTGGTTTATTACTTATATTTAGGTCAACGATTGTCTAGTCACTTTGAGTAGCACGACACCAGGAGGATTACACTCTCGAGTATCTGTGAGTGGACATTGTTTTATTAAATGGTTATTGTGCTAGTATATATAGTTATGAATGGTTTTGAACGTTGATTTGATCATGCCTACACATTTTTTATATTTGAGATACATATTTATTACTTGGGCATGACCATGTATTTTACATTGTCAATTTAAATGTTTTCACACGCACTTGGTATGCTTTCACTACGTTTTAGTACTGTCTCACGGCCGTATGACAAGTTTTACATGTATGGGTCACACGCACTGTACTTCTAGGGTATTGTCCGGTAAATACCTTAGTGCAAGCTTGTCTTTACATCTGTGTTTATTATTGAGCGAAGTCCCTCAACGTAAGGACTTGGGTGTGATGCGCATATCGCACAAAAACTTACATGTGTGTGGTACTAGGAGTACAAAGTGGTTATAACGTAAAGAGCTTGTACAGGTTGAAGGCAGGTCCCTCAACATGTACATGGGTGATTGGTGATATACCTTGTGATGTTATATATATATATATATCTTGGAAAATAATTTATCTTGCGATAAGTTGGATTTCGTGTTTTATCTTGAATTAATCTTTTTACAAAAACATTATGCTGGACTTATGTTCTCTACCGTTGAGTTTTATATGACGACTATATATATAGTATATTTTATATACATATGCTGGTTTCCAAATAGGGGGTAATTATATTCGAAAAGAGAAAAGGGTTTTTAGAAAACTTTCTTTTTCGTCCACTCACACCTTTCTAAGACGTCGAGACATAGTGTAGTAGCTCTGATTCCCTCCCGAAAATGTAGGGAGTTTACCTTTTATTCAGTTTCTATAATAATGTCCATCCTTGTTATGGATAGAAATTCTAGTAGCTTGACTCTATTATTTTTTTCCGTTGCCTTACATTAGTTACGCTCTGAATCTCATGCATGTTGTAATAAATTATGCAAACTCTTTGGCAGTTCATTTGATAATTACATTAACTCTTCCTAAGTTTAAATTGTATAATTTAAGTGTTGTCATGCATAAAATGGCTACGTCACTTCCAAGTGTTGGCCATCATATCCCAAACTTGGTGTCCACATGGATATCGAAGGCGGTGTGTGCCATTTCAGGATTGCGGAGACTAGCCTGCACCATCAAGGACTGCCTAGTATGGTCTACAGCCTCCCCTCCTAGATGCTTGCTAGGGTTTAGTTTCTATAAATAGCCAGGTCAAACAGAGGAAACGGTAATTGCCACTTACTACTTAAAACTCTCTCAAGTTCTCTTTTCTCTCTGCTACTTTTTTGACTTAGGTATCAAAGGTCCTTTAATTTGGAGGCCACCCTCCCCCTTTTTTCAGGGTGTTCGTCAATTAGGCTAATGGTGTTTGTTCTCTTGTAGGTGGAATTTTATCAAATTAGCCGTGTACGAAATTTCCATCCACACAAACAACAAAAACCACCGTCTCAAATTTGAATAACAATCGCCACTTTATCTAAGGTTGATTAATAAGTCATAACCTTTACAAAAGAAAAGTCTGTCCTCGTCAGAAAAAGAGGGCTACTACAACCATGAATACTCTCCTTGACATAGCGAGAGAACTACATCTACAAAAAATAGGAAATGAAAGAGAAGGAAGAGAAGAACAATTGTCATTGGCCCGTCAACGATTAATTTTTTGTTTCTTTTTCTCTCTAGCGACTAGGATTTGCAAGAGATCTATTTCAAATTTTTGAAGTCGTTATTTTACAACCATCGACACAACATTTCATAAAATTAATGGCTTGTTTGGTACACATGATTGGATTGTATTGGAATGGATAACATACTAAATTAAAGATATTTTAAAGGAAGAAATTATAAAATTATGACTGCATAGAGTATAGAAGATGAATTATTGATGAAAAAACTTATCCAATCCTCCTTGAAATTGTAGGATTAAAAGGGATGAATTTCCTTCCTAGATAATCTGTTAATGTTTGATTAGATGAATTTTGTATTTGGTAAGAGAGGATTTGTAATGAAGAACAACAACGAAAAATGAAAACATAGGATTTCAATGCAGTAGCAAAACGTTGTTGCTAGCTGCTCTCTTCATTCAACCATTTATTCAAGTTACAACCCTAAAACCTTATTTGCAATGCTTGAAAACAACCAGCAATATCCAGCTGTTCTAACACATCATATCGATCTGGAGGCTGTCTATCTGTCTGCCTGTCTATCTGATTGTTGGAGCCTGTCTGCCTGCCTGTCCACCTAGTAGAGCATGTCTGCCTGCCTGTTCGCCTAGCGGAGCCTGCCTGTTCATCTAGCAGAGCCTGCCTGCCTGTCTGCCTAGCAGAGTCTGCATCTGCATCTGATTGCTGGCAAACTCTTGTCGTTTACTGCTAAATAGGATGTTTTGTAATTCAGGTTCAAACTTCAATGGTACGTATAATTGAATGATACGTACTGTTGAATGATTTAAGATTCATTTGGGACTCACCGCAAATAAATCTGTATCATTCAATAGCAGTACCATTGAATGGTACGTACCACCCAAGATTTTTCCGTAATTCAGTTAGAACAAGTTAGTCACAATGTAGTGCTTTGCTTCGTAGCTGTCGTGGCAATATTTTTTTTTAGTTAATAATATTATATTCATTTGTAATTGGTTTGTTCGTTTGTCTGTACGTACTCTGATTTAATTTTCAACTAGTCGAAAGCTAAAACGGTATCTCCCCGATCCAAGCAACGAAATTGCAGCATTAGCCACAAGAACACCATCCCTCATTAACAATCCTCGTGTGTAGTGATCAGCCACAGCACCTCTTTCGCATCATTTCAAGGACAACGTACATCTCTAAAAATCGATTTAATTATTACCTGTTTTATTTCTTTGATAGAAAACAAAAACTGAACTGTTCGTGGTTTGATAACAAAGAAAACTGTTTATTGTTAGTTTAATTAGTTGGCTATATAAAGCCGTTGTACGTACTGAATAATACCAACGAAATTAAACGAGCACCGCATATATTATTCAAACAGCTAAATGAAAAAACTGTATCGAGGAGAGGAGCGAGGATGATCAAAACAAGAAAACCCAGGAAATGGCACTCCAAACAAACCCTAATGGCTCATTGTGCATAAAGGTCATTCTGCTAACAATAACCTAACACATACTAGAAATGAAATGACAACGTACGTAACAGGAAAAACATTGCCAACCTAAAACAACCCAACAAATCTACACCGTACGTACATTACAACAAAGCCACGTTATCAAGATTTTGTTTTCCTTTGGAGCCTTCCCTTCCCTCAATTAATTCCTAGTTTTGTAGGCCACTGTTATATATATATGTACACTTCCTCTCTTATAGCATGCATAGGATCAAGTCTTACCGTCTCTCTCTGAGATTGGGGCCGTAATTTCTCCTTGGAGACACTAATTTGCTATTTTCTTAGTCTCTTTCAATAAGGGTTACAAATGCGGGTTGTAAATTGCCGGGAAGAAAGAGGAAGAGGAAGGCCTGCCTAATTTGGGAAAAGACGGCAAGGAGTAGAAAAGTATATTCATATACTTCTTTTTCTTTGGTCTGCGAAAAGCACATATATACACACACATAATGGCGCATGTAAGTTCCAGTAGTGGTGGGGAACCCTTTGATTTATACTTTGACACAAAGGATAGAATTAAGTTGTGCTATAATAGATCGATAAACCCGGGTGATGGGATATGGCGTGCGCTACCCAGCGAATCCTTCGTCTCACCTCTCGGCGTCCTTATTATAAAACTGAGCATCGCCGTATTCAATACTCGTATCCTTACTTTCGTCTTCAAACCCTTGCACCAACCAAGCATTGTTGCTCAGATTATTGTGAGTTACTAAATTTTATTAGAGTAATGCTACACTTACCACATTTTTCATACCATATTTATACCACCTCTCTAATAGATGTAAGGCTCACCAACACATTTGGATCACATCCCTATTAGAGCGGTGGTACGAATGTGGTATAAAAAATGTTGTAAGAATATCATTTTTTATTTTATTATTATTATGGATATCAATCTACAGTATTTGGTCGATGATTGCAGTGTACAAAGGATGATAGTTACACAAATTGATCAAATTGAAACTAGAATTGTACGGTTGATTATGTTTACACTAGCTTATTGTCACATGCGTGTGTGTGGCAATTTGCTCTTTTGCATTTTTTATTTTTGTTTAAAATATTTTTTTATTTTAAAAGTTAAAGAAATAAACAAAAAAACAGCTCACTACGTGGTGAGATTCTTGGGTCCGGCATCCGGACCTCATCCATCCAGCCCAAACACTAAAAAACCTCATGGCTACAACCCCTGAGTTGACACCCACCACTACCCCACATCTAGACCCCACCCACTCTCACATTAATCCCATAGCCCACCACCTCCAGACGTCGAATGGAAGAATTTCTCTTGCACCAACCCCTTGGGTAGTTTTGATTATTTCTTTTTAAATTTAAAATAATATTATTTTACTATTTTACCCCTGTAAATTAAATTGTTTTATTTTGGAAATCCTAATTAGGAAGGTGCATTTTTTGGTATTACGAATGATTCACGAAATCTTGGTCTCCCCTTATATATAGAGATGATCACATAACATGCCAACACAGATACGCACAATAGTTTTTACACGAAAAACCTATCAAACATATGGTCTTTTTTGCCAATTACATAGTAATTTTCATCTATATTTGATTTTGTTCTTTGTTTATTAGCAGATGCATAACTAACATGAATTTTCAGGGTGGAATTACAACAAGTACGAGGGCTTTGGGTCAACTGACGAAACCTGTATTCCCTTTTAGTACCTTGAAGATTACTGAGACCATTGGAAACTTGGCTCTCGTTTACTATATGTTTCTGGTGGGTTTAGAGCTTGATTTTAAACCAGTAGTACGTGCTGGGAAGAAGGCTCTCAGCATCGCGCTCACCGGCTTTTTCTTTTCCGTCCTTGTTGGTTGGGTATTGTGTCGATATTTACTCCTCCAAGATTTTGTCGCACAAACACATATTGGAGATCAAGAACGTCCCACTATAAACGGCCCATTGTTCTGGGGCGTTGCTCTCGCCACCACCAACTTCCCAGACCTTGCCCGAATCCTTGCGGACCTCAAACTTCTCTACTCTGATGTCGGAGGACTTGCGTTATCTTCCTCTGTTATCACGGACTTGTGCTCCTGGATTCTTCTTTTGCTCGTAATGGCCATAATCAACAGCCTCCAGATGTATGCAGTGGGCTTGACCTTGGCTTTTATAGGACTGTGCGTTTTTGTAGTACGTCCTGCTCTGTCGTGGATTGTTCACCGAGTACGCGAAAGAGAACAAGAGGATAGCAGCAACAGTCAGCTTATATGCTTTGTTTTAGCTGGGGTGTTGCTCTCTGGGATCATTACCGATGCATGTGGTTCCCATTCCATTGTAGGGCCTTTTGTGTTAGGAGCCATTATGCCTAAGGGGGACTTTACAGACATGCTTAAAGAGAAGGTGGGAAATTTTGTACCTGCAATTCTGATGCCTATGTTCTTCTGTATCAATGGAGGAAGAGTCAACTTTGAGGATATTCTCGGTGACCGAAAAAATCCAATGGAGAGAAAAACTGGAACTACCGTCGGTCGTGTAGTGTGGGTTACCATCATAGCTTTCGCAACTAAAACTGTGAGCACTTTCGTTGCTGGCATAATCAACAAAATGTCACCCCGGGATAGTCTGGCTCTTGGAGTACTCATGAACACCAAAGGCTTATTGACACTTATTATACTCAACAGTGGTCGGGACATACAGGTAATGCATGTACTGATTCACCTTTCAATTTGATCATATTTAACAAATACATTTTAGACCCAAAAAAAAAAAACGCTTACTATTTTTGGTGCTTGACTGCTTTCACGACGAGGTTGTTTTGTAGTATAACACGCATGGTTTATAAGTAATGTTTTGTTTAACTTATGAACGTATGACAATTTGTTTGTGGCATATATGTATATCTAGGCGTTGAACAAACAAACGTTCGCAGTATTGATGGTGGTGATTTGGGTAATGACATTTGCGGTTGGCCCATTTATAGCTTATTTTTACAAGTCCGGTGCCAAGCCTTTCGTGGAATACAAACAGAGGAGCGTAGCAAGCGTAGGACCTAACAATGAGCTTCGAGTCCTTGCATGCACTCACAACTCACGCAATGTGCCAGGCATCATCAACCTACTTGAGGCTTCTAATCCAACCAAACAATCCCCTCTTCATGTTCTTGCTATCCACCTTGTGGAACTAACTGGACACGCTTCTGCGATGTTGGTAGTGCACGATGCTTGCAAGACCAAAGATGTACAGTTACCTGACAAATCGTCGTCTCCGACAAATGCCATTGAGATATATGCCAGACAAAGGGAAAGCGTCACGGTGCAATCACTCACGGCGGTGTCTCCTTACTTGACGATGCACGAGGACATATGTAACCTGGCTGAGGACAATCGTGTCTCCATAATAATTATCCCGTACCATAAGAAAGCTACAATATTGGATGGAGGAGGAGGGGCACAAGATGAAGACAGCTCGCATTTAAGGAGCCTCAACAACAACTTGATGGCAAATGCGCGGTGCTCCGTGGGTGTTCTTGTGGATCGGGGCCTCGGTACATCCAACTACTTCGACTGCCGCCGCCACTTTACCACGCTCTTCTTTGGAGGGGTAGATGACCGCGAGGCATTAGCGTATGCGGGGAGGATGGCTGGACATCCAAGGGTTACCCTAACTGTTATAACGTTTAACATCATGAGTAAAGAAGCAGCAAAAACGTGCATCGACGATGATGACGGTGATGAGTATAATGACGATGACGAGGAGGAGGAGGAGGAGGAGGACGACGACGATGATGTTACTCTTGAGGCAATGAAAAGTACTGGAGAGGAAAAAAAAATGGATGAGTTGTACTTGGATGAGTTTAGGTTGAGGTCAATGAATGATGCCTCCATAAAATTTATAGAGAATTGGGTGACGAGTTGGGAACAAATTCTCTCGCTAATACAATCCATGGAGGGTGAATATGATATGTTCATAGTGGGTAGAAGACATGGAGAAATGCAAGAGGTCACCACAACGTTACTGGATGACGATGACTCTAATGACATTGGAGTTCTTGGAGAGGCATTGGTATCTTCAACCTTCACAGCTAGTACATCCATTCTAATTGTGCAAAAAAGTGAATTTGCTCATGATTCATGATTGAGGGAGCGAAAGGGATTATATCTTGGGAACAGTTGGAGTACAAAAACCCAAAAATTGCAGGTCTGTTTGTTATTTGGGTTGTGATACCCAGAAAGCTTACATAATAAATTTGATTCAACAATTAATCAAAAACTGTAAATAACGAATACAAAATAAACAGACCCTACAACATATTATGACTGAATGTAACTTCTCCATTATTGTTTCACAAAGTCGACAACAGTTTTAGAGAAGAGAAAGGGATCTGCGCCCACAAAATGAGAGAGAGAGAGAGAGAGAGAGAGAGAGAGAGAGAGGGTAAAAGCAATTGAGTAGGCAAAAATTGTTTGATGAGCAATATATAAGCAAAATTTGCTCTAATAGTACAATGTAGACAAATTTTGCCTACTCCTCCAAATAGGCAACGTTGACTAGTTCAAAGTGAATAGTTATATGGGACACCACATCCTTTTTATAATAAAATATTGAGTTTTT
This sequence comes from Gillenia trifoliata, assembly GCA_018257905.1. Lineage (NCBI taxonomy): Eukaryota > Viridiplantae > Streptophyta > Magnoliopsida > Rosales > Rosaceae > Gillenia > Gillenia trifoliata. Next base: position 3,588,196 of record CM031086.1, on the reverse strand, counting down.
ATCACAAATGATTATTTATTTTTTGTCAACTCATTAGTTTGGTTCTTTATGTTCCAAACTCATTAATTTTTTAACCTAAGCAGAAGAGGTGGAAAACCTATTTAGTTTGGGATTACAATGCAATACGGTTCTTCTTTATATCAATACTCTTGATCACATTGTTTGGTTGATAGTATATGCATGTGTACTATCCAATGTGATTCTCTTGTCTATATGATTACTTTGAATGTGATTTGGAACATACTTCCAAAATCTTATTCATGTACTATGGCCAGAGATTCTTAATCATATTATAGAGTATTCTCCCTAAACGGTTTGAAGGTTAGAGATCCCTTGTTGTACACTCACATATCTCTACGAATAAATCAATGACGACTCTAACAATACTAGAACATGCCCAAGTTAATGCATGATCTTTGTTACATTGTCAAATGATCAAAGACGTACCCATAAGGCAAATGTGGTGTCTCAGGTCAAAGGACTACTGTGCATTATCCCAACTAGTGAGTTTTCATATGAGTATGAGAACTCCTGGTTGATCGTGTTCAGTGGACTCACTCTCTCTATTGAGCACCTACATACTTGCTTTAGTGTCTTTCACACTAATGACTCGAGACCAGTTACTCTCTAGAAGAAGACATAGTATGACCTGATCTTTTCAGATTGTCAATGCTCATTTGACAATTATATGATCAAGAACGTTTCGAATATGTGTATGAAAGAGAAAGGTCTCATGAATCTAACTTCTTTAGATTGCATTCTTTTAATTACATATTCCTTGGATTATTCTTTAGGTGTATAACATTTAATAAGATGACTTTAAACAATAATATTTGCCCTTAGATTAAATTAGATTAGTTTAATATGTGAAATTTTCTTAAAGTCACATGTCCAACAAGAAGGGGCTTGAGTTGGGTCAGGTCTGAGTTTTGGGAGGGGTTGCAATTGAGGGTTGTGGGTTTGGTTTGTTATGGCGGGCGTGGTGTGCAGCTTTGGGTTGGGGAGGGGGTTGAGGAAGGGGATGACAGAGGGGGACTGGGGAGACGAGAGAGGGCCTTTGTTTTAATGTTTTTTTTAGTTGAATAATCTTTAGGGTTCTTTAGATATAGGTCCTTGTAACCCTTGTTTTCCCAACTTAAACCCATCTATCTTTAAACATTCAAATAAAACCCAAAATTCAAACTTGTTGACATGTGGGAAAATAAGTAACCTATTATTACAAATTATTTACAACTTATGCCACAATACTCTAATTATGTTAATGAAGCAATTTAACATTTTAAAATTCAAATAGTAGGTGCACTATTTGTGGGAGTGAAAAATTGTATTCTTTCAAGAGTTGACTTCACAATTATAAATTTATGGTATGCAAATAATTTACCTATATTTTTTATGTAAAATATAGTTAAATTAATTTTTAATCAAATAACATATATATAAATTTATATGTACTAATTAATTTACCTATATATAAATTTATTTATAATTAGCACGTTATTTATTTTTGTAGGTAAATTATTTTGCATTTATTATTATTTTATATGTAAATAATTGACCTATATTTTTATGTAAAATACAGGTAAATTAATTTTGAACCAAATAAATTTCTTTATTTTGTAGGTAAATTATATTGCATGAATTTTTACATATATTAGGCATTTTTTTTTATTATACATGTGTGTGTGTAAAATAATTTACCTACATTTATATGTAAAATATAATTTTCGTGACATTAATTAAGCATGTATTATTACATATATTAGGCATGTTTTATTGTTATTATATATAAGGCAATGAATTTGTAACATTAATATTTTTTTTCTTTTTTTCGTTTTGGAAAGTCGGTAAGTCTCCCTTACTAACTGTATGGAATTAATTGTGTACATCAAACATTCAAATATGGGTATTTTAGGCATCCAAAAAATTTAAAATGTGTAAAGTCAAACATAATTAATGAATTTGCTTATGTGGAGTCTAGTCAATGGGTAATATTCGAGTAATAAACTTATGTCGGGTTTTATATAGAAAAAATTAAATTTCAAGGGCTAAAGTCATATTTTCAGTAATCTTTACTTTTGGTCCTTTTTAATTTATTTTTGTTTAACTATTTAAAAAAAAAACTATTTTTTTAAATTAATTCATATGGCATTATTTAATTAGATTTGTGGGTCTCACATAGGTGGCACATCAACATTATAACAGATTTTTTAACAGAGTTTGAAGACAATGACAAAATTGATGACTAGAGCAAGAGAAGAGAGATGAAATTGATGAATTTGAAACATAAATGACCAAACTAATGAGTTGACAAAACATAAATGACCATTTATGATAAAAATTCTAAAATATTTTATGTAGTTCCTCAATTAATAGAATTCTACCATGTATTTTTTTCTTCCCGCAACAAACAAGAAGTCATGAAACTACATAATAAAATATAACTTTGCTTAGTCCATTGGGGCAATCAATTTTTTTCTATGAGACAACTGAGTAAATGACATGGCACCTAAGCTTGTATAATATAATTTTCTCCACTTGATTTGCCCGTATAATAGAGATGCTAGAAAGGGTTATTATGTACTTAACGCAGGGGCTTTATTTCAACCATTTGATTCCATCAACGGCTATTATGTATTTAAAAGGCAGTGAACAACAAAATAATGGAATGTAGAGATGCCCAATGCCAAATCTTCTTTATTAAAGGTGGGATCCAAAGTTATAAATAACAATTTACATTGAAATGCAATTTAAGGATATATCGATGAATATTCCAATATTAACACTAGTAGAAAACCGACTTATAATCCACACCGTTCTCATAAGTGCCGTACCAATTCATTACACTATAGCCGTCGATAAAAATGATGAAAATGTGCTTCAAAGCTTAGAAATTTTGGGTGGAACTTTAAAAAATGTTTAATCAACTAATAATGTGTTTTGAGTTCAAACCTTCCCCCTCCCACTTTAGTGTAGGATCTTGCCCTCCATGGGTTGGCGTTAACACGAAGAACGCATGCAGTCTCCTCTTGCCATGTCTTCCTTCTGTGGTATAGTGAAAGACAATCATTACGGTAGACTTTGTAACAATCTTACAGTAGTTCACTGTTAATATAAAATACAAAGAATTCAATTATTAAAAATCTATTTACCCCCTTTTGTTTCTATTGGATACCTGCTTCATTCTTTTCTTAAATGGAAGTGTCCGTGTATAATAAAAACTAATCTCTTGGCACTCACTACCGCACACTCCAATTATCTTTGTTTTGTTGTGTTGATTAAATTAATTGTATGGATCAACGTGGGTTGTTTGAGTTGGTAAAGATGTTTTTTTTTGCTAAATAAAGGCCTAGGTTTGAGTCCCACTGCCGGCAACCCCTCTTGGTGAGCGGTCTGTAAAAACCAAAAAAAGAGCTAAGACTCTGTAAGTGCTCAAAGAGGCTTGTGGTATGCCTTGACCCTGGAATGAGATAGTCTCCCCTCCCCTTAAAATTTTATGGAAATTAATTGGTTTTTGTACTTTTTTTAATTTTAAATATCAACTTTTTGTTGCTTATTTTTGTTGTTTTAAGGGTTAAATACGATAACTATCCAATTTTTTAGAGTGATTCCAAATTAGTCTCAACCTTTTAAACATTCCAAATAATTGTCTAACGTTTTGAAAATTAAACATTTATTAGGTCACCGGTGTTAACTGAGGACTTTATTTGATGTCTTTACTAGCCTTAAATGATGAGGTGTACAAATACTAAAGTTGGTTTACATTGATCGCCGTCTTTGGAGCTCAAACATTAATCCCTTTTAGCCAAGTTAAACCGTAAATTTGCATAGCTAAAATGCGTCGATTTGGAGATTCAAAACTTCATCGATGACTTGAGAATTAAAAAAGCTTTAATATTTATCCATGTCATCACTTAACACTAGTAAACCTAGTAGATGTCTATTTTTCAAAACTTTAGGAAGTTATTATTATTTTTGGGTCGGAACTTTAGGTTTATGACCAATTTGGAATGTTTTAAAATGTTAAGACCAATTTGAAATCACATCTAACGATTGGGTAGTTATCAAGACTTACCCTTGTTTGGGTTGTTTTAATTAAAAAAAAAGTAAATTAAAGCAAATAAATGGAAATAAATATGTGTGGGTAGTGGGGGTAATGCAAGTAAATGTAAATAACTATCTTTACCTTGTTAATTCATTTGCAATATTTTGAAATCCTAATTGGAGAAGATCAATTTTTTGTATTATGCATGTTTCACCAAATTGATCTTTTTGTTGTAGCCTATTTTATTAAGAGGGTGCGGCAAAGAGAGAATAGAGAGAAAGAGAGAAAGGCTTGAGGAATTGTGTTGTATATTCCTCATGCCAAGTGCCTTTATTTATAGTGAAACAAATACAGTTGTAATCGGAACGTAATCTTTAGGATACCTAGAATATCCCAATCCATATCTACCTAGGATTTACACAATCACATTTAACACATGTTAATATTATCCACAACCCTTGAGTGTGCAAATACTCAAGTAGATATAGCATCAGATCATCAATATGATGTAGAGATAGTTGATGAAATTGTCTCGTAGGCACGATAGAGAACACGCTAGTCTCAAGTACAGAACTTGCATATAAAAAGAAGTAAAAATTCTCACAAAACCTGGCTATGGTAAAACCCAAGGAGGGACAAAACCCATAGTCTAAGGAGAAAAGTGGGTTAATGCAATGTCAATACTAAACATCTGTCGGATGTCAGTAGGATGCATACAAGGGTATGACTAGCCCAGAATGGGTGCCTCATTAAAACCTAGTCAGGCAACAAAAAACCAATGGGAAAAAATGATCTTGATCGCAGGGAAAAAGAGTACATTAAGGTCAAGTGAGTATTCTTCAGGATACTCCCCCTGAATTTGACAAAATTCCGAATAAGAAACTAACAATGTTGCAAATTAGACAATTTATGCATACCAATTCATTGAACAAGCTTCTGAAAAGTAGACTTTAGCAGTGACTTGGTGAAGAGGTCGGCAAGGTTGTCTTGGGAACAGATTTGCTTGACTTCAATCTTCTGATGCTCTTGCTGCTGATGTGAAAAGAAGAATTTCGGCGCAATATGCTTGGTGTTGTCTCCTTTGATATATCCTTTCTTGATCTGGTCAATACATGCGGCATTATCTTCAAAGATTGTTGTTGGGACATCAACGACAGAAGAAAGTCCGTAGTTGCTTCGAATATGCTCAACAACAGCTCTCAGCCAAAAACACTCATGAGTAGCTTCATGGAGTGCGAGAATCTCAGCATGGTTCGAAGAGGTGGCAACTAAGGTTTGTTTGGTTGACCTCCAAGATATTGCGGTGTCTCCAACGGTAAAGACATAACCCGTTTGAGAACGTGCCTTGTGCGGGTAAGATAAGTAACCTGCGTCAGCATAACCAACAAGGCAATCATCATTCCGAAGACCAAGGGGGTGTGATCTATTCTGAGATGCATAGGTATAGAATAAACCCAAATCCGTAGTACCTTTAAGGTAACGAAGAATGTCTTTAACACCATTCCAGTGTCTGCGTGTGGGCGCATTGCTATATCTTGCAAGAAGATTAATAGAGAAGGAGATGTTTGGTCCAGTGCATTGAGCTAAGTACAATAAAGCGCCAGTTGCACTCAGATATGGAACCTCAGGCTCCAAAATCCTTCCTCATCGTCTTTAGAACGGAAAGGGTATTGTTTTGCATGTAACGTTCAGACGACCATAGGAGTACTTGAAGGTTTCACTTTATCCTCATTAAAACGACGTAACACCTTCTGGGTGTAGTTCGATTGGTGGACCAGAATACCATCCGAATAATGCTCGAGCTCCAGGCTGAGGCAATATTGAGTTTTCCCAAGATCTTTCATCTCAAATTCTGACTTTAGGTGCGACACAGTTTTCTCAAGCTCTTCGGGAGTCCCAATGAGATTCATGTCATTGACATAAACTGCAACTATCGCAAATCCAGAATGTGACTTCTTAATAAACACGCATGGGCATAATTCATTATTCACATATCCCTAACTAATCAAATACTCACTCAGACAGTTATACCACATCCGTCCGGATTGCTTTAATCCGTAGAGTGAACGTCTCAATCTAATTGAGAGGGTGTTCCCTAGAACTATTTGATCCAGTCAATGTAAGTCCTTCGGGAACTTTCATGTATATTTCCGTATCAAGATCCCCATAGAGATACGCGGTTACCACGTCCATAAGCTACATGTTCAGTTTTTCTGAAACTACCAAACTGATAAGGTAGCGGAACGTTATGACGTCCATTACGGGGGAATAAGTCTCCTTGTAATCAATCCCATGGCGTTGAGAGAAACCTTGCGCCACAAGGCGTGCTTTGTATCGCACTATTTCATTCTTCCCATTACGCTTCCTTACGAAAACCCACTTGTAGCCAACGGGCTTCACATGTGGAGGTGTAGGAACTACAGGCCCAAATACTTTGCGTTTCACAAGCGAATCAAGTTCGACCTGGATTGCTTGTTTCCAGTTTGACCAATCGGGTCTACGTCGACATTCATCAACAGAACGTGGTTCAAAATCATCGCTCATCATGATATCAGTAGCTATTGCATATGCAAATGCATCATCGACTATCATCGCATTCCTATTCCAAAGTACATCTAAGCTAGCATAATGGACCGAAATCTCATGATTCTCAGGAGGCGGGTTGGTCTCTTCAAGGACCCTACCATGATCAAGAATAACCTCATGCGTTGGAAATGATGAATTGGCGATGATAGGATTAGAATTAGGCTCACTAGTTAGTGCCGTGGGGTTCCACTTCTAGGGTTGTGAATCTTTTGAACCAACAGGTCTGCCACGCTTTAGAGGATGAGCAGATGATTGGCTAGCCACTAGGGTACCAGGCCGTACAACAGGTGCGTCCACATGTCTTTCAGGGGCGTTTCGTCCTTCAGAGGCGATGGTTCGACGTACGTTTGGTACATCTATGTTTGCAGGCACGTTTGCAGCTGATAAATGTGATCTCGTCACTTTTGCTAGATCAGTAAAAACATCTGACATGCTTTGAGCAACGCTCTGTAGATCTAAGATTCGTTGCACCTCAGTTTCAGACTAAGCAGTGCAGAGATCTAAATGAGACATATTGGGGTTAGACCACGACAATTCGCTGTGTTCTTTAAGAACAACTATGTTCTTATCTTCCCCTAACGTCGGAAGGACTGTCTCATTAAAGTGACAATCCGCAAAGCGAGTGGTAAAAAGATCACCTGTCAAAGGTTCTAAGTAACGAATGATCGAAGGAGAATCATAACCGACATAGATTCCCAATCTTCGCTGAGGACCGATTTTGGTACGTAAGGGCGGCGCAATTGACACATAGATCGCACAACCAAAAATGAGCAAATGCGAGATGTCAGGCTCGTATCCAGTTACCAACTGTAGCGCAGAATAAGGTTGGGTCAGGACGGGTCTCAGGCAGACCAACCTTGCTACGTGAAGTATTACATGGCCCCAAGAAGATATCGAAAGTTTGGTTCGCATTACCAAAGTCTGAGCGATTATTTGAAGACGCTTAATAAACTCTTCTGCTAGGCCGTTTTGGGTGTGAACATGAGGTACAGGATGTTCAACATCAATCCCAACAGACATGCAATAGTCATCGAAAGTTTTTGATGTAAATTCTCCAGCATTATCCAGTCGAATCGACTTAATTGGATAATCAGGGTGGTGAGCCCTTAGCTTGATAATTTGAGCTAGAAGTTTGGAGAATGCAGCATTACAAGTGGACAGAAGGCACACGTGTGGCCAATGTGTGGAAGCATCAACCAATACCATAAAGTATCTAAATGGTTCGCAAGATGGTTGAATAGGTCCACAAATGTCCCCCTGAATCCTCTGAAGAAATTTGGGAGGATCCGTTTGGATCTTATGCATCGATGGGTGAGTGAGTAGCTTACCCAGGGAGCATGTTTGGCATGAAAAAGTGCGAAGAACGAAGTCCTTACTTCGGGTAAGGGGATGCCCGTGTGAAGTACTGAGGATACGACGCATCATAATTCGTCCAGGGTGTCCTAAACGGTCACGCCAAAGCAAATTTTCCATTGCAAGGCCACTACTCAGTGGAGCAAATGGTTGTAATATACAAGCCATTTGGAAGGCGCTCCATCTTCTCATGAATACGCTTCTGGCTATATTCATGGGAAGTGATGCAAAAGAATTCAACTCCATTTTCTTCAGAAGTTTTAGCGTGGTAATTATTATCTCGAATATCTTTAAAGCTCAACAACGTTCTTCCGGAACGTGGTGAGTAAAGTGCCTCTTTAATGGTTAATTTCGTACCATTGGACAACATTAGGTGGGCAGTGCCATACCCTTCAATCAGGTTGGATGAGCCTTAAAGGGTTGTCAGAGGTGATATTTTAGGTATGAAGTTAGTAAAATAGATGCGTTCACGCAAAATGGTGTGTATTGTTGCACTATCTGCCAGACAACTAACTTCCCCACAAGACATACCTAGAAATAAATTAATTGAATTGATCCCTTGTATAAGGGAATAAAAAGATCATTTATTCAATTAATTATTTGAGAAATAATTGCCATAAAATAATAACCAAAACTTAAACTAAATACCAAACAATCATCCAAACAAAAACGAAAAATTGTTCAAAACTTAAACCAAAAGATAGGGGGTTTGGCCACTTAGTGGTTTTTGGCCACTAGTGGTGATTTTCGGCCAACATATAGGCCTATGTCTAAAAATCTAATTTTTCATCAGAGTAAATGCTTCTTGAAAATCAGAAATCTCTAGTGTAGTATCGTCGGGATTCTCTACGTGAGCAAGATTAGTCTTTATGGCTTTACGTCTTGAATGGTACTCAGCAACAGCGTTAGCTGAAGCTCGGCAAGTGCAGGACCAATGGTCTTGAGAACCACATCGGTAACACAGGTTCACCGCTTTGCTCTTAGTCTTGAAGTTTGAGGCTTTGGGAGCTAAATTAGTGCGCTTCGGGGTGTGATTTCCTCCCTTGGATGGGCTTACGCTCTGTCGACCTTAGGCTTGTGGCTTAGGGTTAAAACCCTTGCCTTTCCCACCACGCTTTTGGCGTCGGTTTTGGCCTCGATTCGCGCTAGAGTGTGCTTCAAGCACAACAATCGAGCCATTAGGTCTAGCTTGATGATTTTTCATCAACAGCTAGTTTTGCTTTTCAACAAGTAGTAAGACAGAGATCAAATCCAAGAATTTGGTGAATTTCTGTGCCTTATATTGTTGTTGCAGGACAATATTAGTGGCATGGAAAGTTGAATAGGTCTTCTCCAAGAGATCTTGTTCAGTTAAGTCTTCTTTGCAAAACTTGAGAAGTGATCGGATTTGACAAACTTCAGAGTTGTACTTATTCACGGATTTAAAGTTTTGGAAGCGTAAATGCTGCCAGTCGTGTCTTGCTTCAGGCAAGAAAATATCTCTTTAATTGTCAAAGCGCTTTTCCAAAGCAAGCCATAAATCTCGTGGATCCTCTTCAGCAAGGTATTCGGTCTATAGTGCGTCGTGCATATGTCTTCGGATGAAGATCATGGTGGTTGCTTTATCAGCTTCGCCAACCGGGTTATCCATCTCTACTTCAATGTTAGCCCTAAGGCTCTTCGCAGTGAGGTGGAGCTTCACATCTTGTACCCACTTGAGGTAGTTTCTTCTAGAGACCTCCAGAGCAGTAAAGTCGAGTTTGTTCAAGTTCGACATGTCGCTGTAACGAAAGGAACAAGATTGTGGTCAGTACTATGAAAAACTATTCATAAACTTGGAGTAGAACATTCAGGTTCTATTAGACATGTTTTGGTTTAAATTTTCATGAAAACTACGAGTTTCATTGGTATTTAATTTTATTCGAAACTTCGGGTTAGAATTTATGAACTTCAAGTTCATGGATACCTGCAAGCAAATGCAATATATATAGAACAAAAAATAAAAATTAACATATATATCATGAACAGGTAGATGAACGTAGGTCTACAGAGCCTATGGGGTGTGAAAATCATGGCCCAATTAATTTTAGTGGGTTGGGGTTGGATCTGTAGACCCAACCAGTAAGGAGCTGGACTGCAGGCCAGCTAAGAGGTGTGGGCTGTAGGCCCAAAGCTTAGTAGGGGCTGAAGTGAGAGTGGGCTGCAGGCCCCAAGCCCAACAGGGGTTGAAGTGGGAGTGGGCAGGAGGCCCTAAGCCCAACAGGGGCTGGAATGAAGGAAGGGGCTGGCCCAACAGGGGCCGTGGGTTTGAGCGGGCCGAGGTAAAACCAGGAAGGCCTAACGACCTTGGGTGTCTTAGTGATTGTTTCAGGCAAGGTCGCCGGGAAACGGTGGAGAGACCAGAGGCAAGGCTAGCCTCTGTTTCAGTCAAGAAACCAGAGGGCGACGAAGAATTGAAGTTCTCGATGTCGAGAACCCAACAAACCGGTGAGGTTTGAAAAACCCGACGAGATTCGACTGGAATCTCGGTGAAAAATCGTTGGGGACGACAAGGTTTTGGGTCGGAAAAATCACTAGGGACGGCTGCAGGTTGTTAGAGTTTTATGGTAATCTCATAATCTGGTGATGGTGGTCGTGGATTGGGCTGCAGGACGATCTAGGCGAAGGGGCTCGACCGGGGAAGGAGACGCGTAAAACGACGTCGTTTTGGGTCCTGAGTGGGTCGACTCATCTGGAGCCGTGGCTCAATTGCAGATTAGCCTTGGCTCGGCTCGGCTTCAGGCTGGCTCGGTTCTAGGGTATTTTTCTGTTTTTTTTTTCAAAAAAACAGAAATATTTTTTTTAGAAAAAACAATTTGTGTTTTTTTGCATAAAAGCGAAAAAAAAAACCCTAAGTTTTCTTTTGTTCACACAATCATCAATTCACTTAATATATGACAGATATATTAAATTAAATGCGAACACAGTATTTGCAGAAGATCAATAATTTGTTAAATGAATAAAATTGGGTTCATGCATCATGGTAAAGGTTCATGCAATCAGGGCTAAAAAAATATCTACAATTGAGACCGCGTTTTAGAGGAAAGCCCTTCAGATTTCGTAGCACAGCGTCAGGAGCGTGCTGAAAACGTGTTGTGGCCTATTTTATTAAGGGGGTGTGGCAAAGAGAGAATAGAGAGAAAGAGAGAAAGGCTTGAGGAATTGTGGTGTATATTCCTCATGCCAAGTGCCTTTATTTATAGTGAAACAAGTATAGTTGTAATAAGAATGTAATCTTTAGGATACCCAGAATATTTCAATTCATATCTATCTAGAATTTACACAATCACATTTAATACATGTTAATATTATCCACAACACTTTTTCCTTTATATATAGAGAGATATATAGAGAAAACAGACAAATATATGAAAAAAAATTATTTATGGTTGGTTGGGCAATGAAGCCGTTGTACTGAATAAGCTAACGATCACCTCATTACATTTAACTAAAAGAGAAGGGAAAAAAAACTGTATAGAAGAGTGGAGCGAGGATCACCAGTAATGTTAAAAGATCAAAACAAGAAATTCGAGAAAATGCCACAAAACAATACACAAAATAATAGAAACGACTAGAAAAAGGGAAAGACATTTGCAACCCAAAATAGCCGACCAATTCTACGCCGTACATTACAATGTACAACAAAACCGTGTTATCGAGATTTTGTTTTATTTTGGAGTCTTAATTCCCCCTTCCCTCTATGGCATATAAACATCCTTTCCTACAACATGCATTCGATCAAGTCTCACTGTCTTTGTCTGAGATGACGGGGGCTTTAATTTCCCCTTGGGGATATTACGTTTCTACTTTCTTAGTCTCCTTTACTAGCTAGGGTTACGGATTTTGGAAAGTATATATACATATATAACCTTACACACACACACACACATAATGCCTCTTTTCAAGGCAGGGAAAATTGGTGGGGAAGATTGTTCGCGCAACCTTTCGCAGAGGTGTAGGCTCGGAATATATCGAATCGGCCCGGTCGCTGGTCCCGAACCTTTCTTATTTGGCCACTGATCCAACAGGCTCAGCTCCTATCCCTTCGGAGGGATGCTTGCGAGGCCTTGTGTTGTTTTTGATATTTGTCAGGCGTGCCACTATTGGCTCTGCCAATAGAAAGATGTAGTGTTTGTTAGATACTTGCGCCACAAGTAATATGACTTCCGTTCAATGGATTTCATGTCTTATATATAGATATATATATATATATATATATATATGAACTGTTAGGTTCGTTGTTTGCCTTGCTCGTTATGACTTTTATTCTCTCTCTTGATATAATAGATAGTTTGAGATGGGACTTCGGTATAACTTGTTATAGCCAAGAACCTCCCATGCTCAAACGTACATAAAAGTAAAGACAGATAAGTAAAAGCTGTATGTAAACTCAACAATATAAAGACTGAAAGTAAAAGCTGTAAGTAAAGGCTGAATATAAAGACCTAGGCAAAGGTCAATATAAAGACTTGTAATGTAAAAGTGCTAATCGAACCGAATGTAAAAGGCATCAAATAAAGATAAGATCCATTTTATTACATTTCAAGTTCATTAGATCCTGAGGATAGCCTGTCAGGGATGGGTATTGTTCCATCGATGGTTTATCAAGTCTATCGGGAAGGGTTTAGATACCTGTTCCTAAGGAAAACAAATCAAAGACCCTCGGTCCAAGATTCTAATCGATACTATCACCAAATTGCTGATAACAGAGCAAACACTACTTCCACGTGGGAGTTTTGGATGTATGATCCTGGGTAACTGGTTCTTGAACTTTCAGAGTCGTGATCTACACAAGTAGTGCTAACGAGAGTTTTAGATAAAGATAAAGATCTTTTATCTATGAAAGAGCTTGAGGGGTTTCCCGAGGTTTCTTCCGTATGTTTGAACGTGTGTGAGTTCTGCTTTTGTTTGGTTTGAGTGTCCATATTTCTGGATCTTCCCTTGTTTACAGGCCAGCAAAGGTCCACGTCATTACCGGTGCTGCCCTCTCAGCTCTCCTAAAGACTTTTAGTGAAGGAGAACATCCTTCGGTCCGACGCCTCTACCCCACTGGAAAGAGTCTTTATTCAGAATCGTTTCCAATTTGCTCAAAGGGATCGCATTAAATGCCGGTTCAGACTCTTTTTCTTGTTTGTTTTTACTTAGTTTGGCTTGGGCCTTGGCCAGGCCCAATCCAATACTCAGTTATAAGTCATGGCTCAAAAGGTATATGGACAAATGGGATGCCCCTACGTGGTCGGGCCAAGGTCAGCTTCAATTGGTCATTGTCATATGGATTTAGTCATCCCCCTCGAATGCCTTTTCCCATGCCGCCAATACCTTTGCATTGAATGTTCTTTATCAAGCAGGCATAGGTACTTGAGAACCTCCTAGTAGATATTTCCTTCTTCAGTTTCTTCTTCGGATTTGACTGGGCCTTCACTTTAGGCCTGCTCCCCATTAATTCTTGTAATCTCATTTAAGCTTTGACAAATCCAAATGGTATTTTTCAAGAAAATAGCTGCCCCCTTAAACTTACCGAAGCCATTTGTATTCTCGGCTTTAGCCGTGCTTAACTCCTCGAGAACTCTGTTTTCAGATTTCGAATCTGTGATCCTTATCCAAATCTTGGAAATGACCATCAAATAAAAGGCGCCATGACCGGCTTTGGTCAAATCCAAAATCCCTTGGTAATCCCTCGTATCCTCGAGACTTCCAGAATGCCTGTATTTATACTCACCCTCTGAGTTAATATTAGCAACACCATTCTTGGCATTTACTTGTATCCAAAATCCTCTCTTCATCCTTCATCCTTAGTGATGAAAGTGGAATCCTCCTCCATCCATGTCATTAGCCTTGCACAATCCTCAAAATGAGAACATGCCCTCAAGGCTTGTTCCACCTTGGATTGGTTTTCATATCCTAACAATAACTTTGTTACCAATGACTGGTTTACTAATGGGGATTCCAATTCATGCCCCGTTGCCATAAGTCCGAGTTTGTGTTGCAATCCTTTGGGATCCGATGTAAACTCCTCTCGGATTCCCCACCGATCTCTCCCCTTCGGCTTCCTCATTTCTAATCTCATTTTCCTTGATCTTCAGAATGAGGTGAGTAGGATGGGATTCTCCAGTACCCAGCCCTTCCGCTTCAATTCCTCTGCTCCTGGGCGTACAAGAGGGTGGCGCAGCAGCACCGGGAAACAACATCCCCGCCTCGCTGCCTAACTTACCCTCTCCTACACTCCCCAGAGTTGTGAGAGATGGTGATGGCATCCAGCATTCTAGGCCCCCTTCATATGAGAGGCCAGGATCCATAACCTTGTGGATCCTATTAACGTTGTTGCCTTTCTTCAAGAATGAGGAAGATGATGAAGAAATCAGAACCCGTAAGTCCGTACTTATTGATGATGTAAAAGTTTCCCTAGAAGCTTCTACTCTATGTTGTACTAGGGCTGAATGCTTATCAATGAATTTTCTCCTTGTAGTTTATTTTTTGGGTTGTAAGAACAATTCTATCCTATAATAAAACAAGTTTATTTTTCTATCCTATTTGTTCAAAACAAGATCTCCCAAAAATAATCTAACTGTTTTACTAATCACCGATTTCGATTAGCATCCCTAATACACCATCGGGTTGAAAATACCGTATCTACCCTTTAATCTTTACACTAATGCTTTAAGGTCGGCTAGCCTAAATTAAACTGTTCGCATTTTCCTTGACTCTCGTGCATTTATGTTAAGCGCCATTTCTTGGCGCACTAACATTGATTAAATAATACAACGTTTCTACTACCCACGATCTCCGGTAAATAACGGGACCCACAACTGTCCTTTACTGTGCACAGTATAAATTGTACCCCTATTTTCCATTTCTCGACATTCATTTTTAAAACTCAGAAAAATATCAAACTCCAAAGAACCAAACCGAACCCCTTCCTCTTTCAAAATCCACTACTTTCCCAAATTCTACTCACTGAAACTCAACCATGGCCCCTTCTAAGGAACCCCGCATGTCACCGGCAGAGCGCCTTGCTGATCTCAAATGTAAATGGGTGGCGTCCTTCTCGTGCCTGCCCCCCCAAACACTTATACCCAATCCGTTCCACTCCCTCTTTACGATGCTTACACCATCGGCCCTTGCCGGGCTATCTCCCGCATTCCCGCCCATCGATCGGGTTGATATGAAGCCCTCGGACGTGCCCCCATCCATTTATGCGTTCCTTGAGAAAACCTCCTGGAAAATGGTGGAAAGGGGGCTCCCCATCTCCATATGTGCACGGGAGCTGAATCTGACCGATGGAATATGGGCCTTTACGTGGTCTGACTGGGTCGACAGTTGTCTCATCGCTTCGGGGATCAATGACGCGAAGAACGGCACCTACTATTTGATCCAGATGACCAAGATTCCCAGGCAGCTTAACTTGGCTTGGTTTCCTTTTCTCCGCCGCCATGTATTGGAACACCACCACCAACACCTGATTTAGGTGTGGCCCAATGTTCCCCACAGTTTTGGACATGGCCCAATTATTCGACCTCGCCCATCGGGAAGGGTGGTGGATGTCACAGGAGATTGGAGTGATGCTTACATCCAGACCGCCCTAAAGAAGCAACCCACCACAACTTTTTCAAGGTTGAACCTGGAATCCGGACTTCAGCGACTCACACTGCCTTGGCGCTTATCCAAGGTATTATGTCGATCGGTTTGTTCAAGACCCCGCCCGGGAACATGTCCATTTCCCCGGTCTATTTCCCGAGTGTGTTTCTTATTCCAAACGCATCAAATGCGTTAAGTCGGAATGGTTCCCTTTGGCATCTGCTTCCACTCCTTCAATGATCTGGCCATGGGTCCCTTTGTCTTGGCTCATATATATCATATGATGCACAAGATGACCTCGCCCCAAGCCTTTGTTTTTAAACCAACTGCCCACCCGGATGCTGCATATGGCTCCAAAGTGGTACTTTCCCGAGCTTAGGGCCCAGACATCAGCTTCAGATGACATCGTCCCCGCACTCGAATTGAAAGCTTCTGCGGCGATGAATCTCCCATCCGCCGCCTACATGTTCTATTTTGGCTAGTGTGGACGAGGACAACAAGCGAGTGGGCTGTGATCCGCCACCGTGACCTATCCTTGGTTTGCAGACAGATCCTTCCTCTTGAAGGATTAGGAGCTGACCACTCTTGCCCATCATTTCTTTAGCTGCATTTACCCAGAGACCTTCCCCGGGAGTGGGTCGTGCATCCCGACACCCACTGAGTGGAGGTCTACCATCCCAACTTCCTCTCGCCGGCAGTTTGGTTTACTCCAAACCATTCTTAGGACCCTCTTGTTCGATAGCCTAAATGGGGCAACCTCCTTCCGAGTCAAGAAGCCATCCGATGCCCAAATAGTTGGAGCTAGGAAGAACCCGGTTTCCATAATCTCGTGGCTGGCTTGGGTCAAACCCGATACCTTCAACGCTCAATGCACCCAAGCCTTTGACACCTGGTGGGAAGCCCACCCGCAGAAAGGTTTCGAACACCCCCTTCCAGGCCAACAGTCGCCTTTTTCAAATATTTTGACATCGGGGGTGAGATGAGCTTCACTATCAGAGTGAGGTTATTCCTGAGTTGATCATCAAGAATCGGAAGGTTCTTATTGGTAAGTTCTGACTTTATCCATGATCAATTAGTTTCATCCCGTTATCGGGATGACCCCTTTTCCTTGTCATCTAAACATTTTTTCTTCTTTGCAGTTGGAATTCCTCCCTTATGATAGCAATAACACCAAAATCTCTTTGGTGATGATGTGATGGAGAGGAAGTTCAACAAGTGATACCGCCCCCTCGTTAGTCCATCCCGACCTTCCAGAAAGGGTAAGGAAAGGATTAGCAAGGACTAAGAGCCGTGAAGACCGGCCCTCGGCCCCAATCCGACAAAACATCTCGGCCAGGAACCCGAGGTCCCATCTTCAACTCCTCCTCCTCGCTTCCCGCAAGTCCAATTGCCGTTTCACCGTGGCATCTCCCTCCCTCCAGTGTTCAAAACCCTTTAAGCAAACCATCGATGGTTTCCTTAGTTTTTTTTTTATTAACTTTTTGATTTTTGCCTTTGGCGTATAGGCCATTAAAACGGAAACGAAGAACCATTGGAGAGGAGTGATACATCAAGATCAACCGTTGCCCCCGTGGAGCTACTCCTCAGGTACTGGCCTAACTTTAAAGGATATACCAATCCGATTATTTTCCTTGTCTGACCAAACACTAACCAGTTAAATTTAATGTAGGGTGATAGCCTCCTCGGACCCATTTGCGGTCCCCAAGCAGTCGACTCAGATCCTCTTTTTCCCGAACATTTCATGTATGTTGACAAAGCAACATCCCTACGCCCTTGGCTGTAGAGATGCCACCTGCTTGGAGTCGCCCTTTCTTTACCGGAAAAACTTCTCCAAATGGAAAGGCGTCTAGAAATCTACAATGCCTCGGCTTGGAACCAACCGTTCCTTGCTGGTTCGGTGAACTTTTCCCAAACCGGGCTTTCCTCAAAAGAAAAGGTATAAGTGAGTAGAAAGCCATAGGGAAGCTAGCCCTCATGTGCCAGAGGTAAACATTTAACCCTTAATTTCACCCACTTGTTGGTATTCTTGTAGCTCAAGCCGGGGTTGATAATTTATTTGTTCTTTAGGTTCCGTTGAGCCAACCTGGGAAGGCGAACCAACCCCGAGACTCCGCAGGGAGACTCTCCTCAATCAGTATCTTCTACTTGAAAAAATTGGAGTTGGCCTTGGTCCTTGTGGAAGAAGAACCTCAGTTCTTCCCTCAAGTCCTCAAGTCTCCTGTTGATCGGGTTGCCACACCACCCAGTCCAAGCTGGTTCAACTTCGATGTCCGTGCAATATCCTCGAAGAAACGGCAAGGGACCGTGCTCATCCCGACCATTAGTGGTTGATGTGTCAAACCTCCTCTGAACAGCAAATAGTTGGAGAGGTATGTTGAACTACTCCCCTCCCGATAATTTTTCATCTCGAGAAGCTTTCCTCTAATGCTGAATATATGTGGTCTCCTTGTCGTGCTGGAACCTTCCTCCAACTACCTCAAGTGCCGAGGTCCTAACGTCCTTGGAGGGACTCAACCTGAGGTTGCAGGGCCATCAGTGGCCTACCAAGAAGGCCCTCTTCTGGGTCTAGACCTTCATCCTTCTTCAGCTAGCCAGGTTAAAAGGCTGAGCAAAGGGACCCTCCTCCCAAGACTCCCAAAGAGATATGGAGTCAAGATGCCAAGAACACAAGAAATCTTGGGTTGGTCAAAACTTTGACATGGATGCAGTGGCTGAGTCAGCCCAACAAATTCAAGATGCCATCAACTTATTGGCACAAGTCGGTTTGCTTCCTAAATCCGATCATAGTTCCTTCATTTCTTGTTTGACCATCATTGGTCAAGCACATCGAGACTGAGGAGGCAACCACAAAGCACGGGCAGCTCAGTCTTTCATCATTTCTCATTCTGAGAGATCTTCCCAACTTCATTCCCAGTGGAAGAATGCTCTATAATCGGTGATGAGCTGGCCACCGTATCGGATAAGCTTGAAGCTCTGCTGGTCGAAGTCAATCTCTTGAAGGCCCCAACAATCGGAATTGGAGGAACGCTTGAGGGTCAAACTGAAGCCATCTCCTCTTCAAGTTCAAATTCAAGAGATGACTGCTCAACTGAAGGAGAAAGGGAAGTGAAGCCCATAAAGGCCAAAGATACTGGAAGCTAGGGTTAAGGCAGAGTTTGAACAATGTAAACTTTTAGCTCGCTCTCTAGATTTTGCTTTCCTTCTTTATAGTTTGTTTGTAGATATGAAGAACAATTCTCATTTTGCAATAAGAATAAGCTTTATCTTCTTATCTTGACATTGTTCAAACGAAACTATCACAAACCCATTAGTCGGATGGTTCCAAATAAATATCTCTAACATCCCAGAGAGTTGGGAAGTATTTCTTCGGGGAACTTTCCATTTATGGAATGTTGTTATGAACTCCTTCCACCGATCTCGCCTTTTGTATGCCCCTTTTCGACTACTTGGTCAATCAAGAAGGGTCATTCCCAGGTCGGCTCCACTTTCCAAACCCTTTAACTTGGGTTCCAAATGGTAGGATGGCCTTCCCCACCAACTCGTCGGGTTGGAAAGTCTTTCCTTTGACCTTTTTATTGTATGCTCTAGCTACGGACTCGCTTGCCTCGCTAGGATCTTGTTCAAAGCCTCCAACCGATTCTCATCTAGATTTTCATCTCCTGGCACATAGCCTGTAAATATCTGTCCGAGTGTAAACCATATTGGTTTTGAACTCAGAGACATTACATTAATCTCCATCGGGAGCACCGCATCTTGGCCATAAGTTAGAGCAAACGGTGTAGTCCCCCGGGTACTGCATCTTTAGAGGTCCGATAGGCCCACAAAGTATCTTCTAACCTCATGCCACTTCCTTGGATTATCATCAGTCATTCTCTTGATGATGTTTACCAAGACTTTGTTGCTTGCTTCGACCTGGCCATTAGATTGTGGGTAAGTACGACCGTATGAGCTTAATTTTGTCCTCTCGCAAATTCCATCGTTTCCTTAGATATAAAGGATGGACCCCTATCAGTTACGATAGTTTCTGGCATCCCATATCTGTGCAAGATTTAGCTTTTTATGAACTTGATGACCTCTACGTAAGTGATCTTTCTGGATGTACCACGGCCTCTACCCACTTCAGAAATAGTCCGTGAGCTACTATGATGAAAGTATGTCCTTTGGACGAAGGAGGATATATTTGCCCTGATAAGTCCATGGCCCAGCCCCGAAGAGCCATGGCCTTACTACTGTCTATCGGGATGGTCGACAGCCGAAGAGGTCCATGCTTCGCACTTCTCGCATCCTTTGGCATAACTCGGCAATCTTTTCCATTCTTGGCCAAAAATAGCCATATCTTCGGATTAGCCAACGCATTTTGACTCCAGCCTGATGAGCACCACATACTCCTTCGTGGACTTCAGCCATTATTTTTCATGGACTCAATATTTCCCAAACACCGTAGTAGAAACCCATATGGTGTTTTTCTACTAGAGTTTGGTCCCATATTGAATAGTTTGAAGCTTGAGTCCTAAGCTTCCTTTCCGTTTGTACTGATGGATTGTTAAGATATTTCATCAGTGGAACCCTCCACCTTTCTACTGGGCTCAATAAGCATAACATCCATCTCGAACTCTATCGAATACAGAAGGAAGTGATCTTGCTTGAACCTCAACCCATTCATTGGATTGGCCAAACCGAATTTGTACCCGCAGGGCAATTTGGGCCATCATTGGCAGCCACCTCCCCTCTCTGGAATGTGTTCTGCTGTAATGCAGTCTTCCCAGGTTTTTATCAAGAATCCGACGGCACTCATATAACTATCCATCACCAAATTTTTACACTTGTACTCTCCAAGAAGTTGGTTGATGACTACCTCGGAATCACCGAATATATCCACACTTGCGCCCCCAGCCCATTAGTACTTTCCAATCCGATTATGAGTGCTTCATACTCGGCTCGGGTTGTTAGTCAGGTCATCAAAGTCTAGATGAAATGAATAACGATGAGATCGCCTTTAGGGGACTAACCATTACTATTCCTGCACCCGAGGCTCTACTGCAGTGTGATTCGTCAAAGAACAATTTCCAAGGTGTGCTTTATAAACTGGCAATATTCTTGGAAATTTCTGAAAGAAGCATCCTTTTCCTTTCGGATTAGCGGCATCGGATACCGCCGTTTCCGATATCTTAGGAGGCTGCTCTTTCAATACCGTCTGTGATTGCTTGGGTGAGCTGCCAAAAAGCTGCCCGCAATAGCTTGTCCTTTAATAGCCTTCTGAGGCACATATTGGAAGCAGAATTCTGACAGAGCCAACATCCACTTTCCAATCCGACCAGCCATCACTGGCTTGGATAACATGTGGTTTAATCACATCCGTATTGGCAATTATGTGGACTGTGTATGGCAAACATGTGGCCTGAGTTTGACCGATGTAAAATACAAAGCAAGCATAGCTTCTCAATTGGGTATCTAGTTTCTACATCAGTCAAACTCCCGTTTTTTAAGTAGTAAACCGCTCGCTCCTTGCCCTTCATTGTCTTGGGCTAGGGAGACCGCCAATAGACTCCTCCGGGAGGCTGATATGTACAGCTTAAGAGGTTTTCTTTGGTGGCATCAAAACAGGTGGTTTAGCCATGTACTGCTGATCTCATCAAAAGCCTCTCGTGACCGACTTCCCATCCGAACTTTTCCGTTTCTTTGAGCTTTAGCAATGAGATAGAGGCTTAAGCTTTCCAGCCAAATTGCAATAAACCTTCTCAAGAAATTAATCTTTCCAAGCAACATTTGGAGCTCCTTTTATTTCTTGGCTAGGGTGCATCTATGATTGCCTTGGCTTTATTCTTATCCACCTCTATTCCTCTCTCGATGAACCAAAAATCCTAAGAAATTGCCTCGCTCTACCCCAAAGGCACATTTCTTCCTGGTTCATCCAACTTGTGCGACCTCATCCTTTCTTCTCTAGCACTTGTCTTAAGTCTGCTAGGTGTTCTATAATGGTTTTAGATTTGACTACTACATCATCGATATATAGACTTCTAAATTATGACCAATGAGGTCGTGGAAGTATAGCATTCATGGCTCTTTGGTATGTAGCCCCGGCATTTTTCAATCCGAAGGGCATGACTACATACTCCGTGCCCAACATGGCCAGGACATCTAAAGGCAGTTTATGAATATCTCGCTTTCAGCCATTCTCGATTTGATTATAACCAGCGATTTCCATCCATGAAGGATAACATATGATTGGCTGCCGCATCGATAGACATATCCAGACATGTGCATTGGATAAAATCTTGGGAGTAGCATCGTTAATATTTCTATAATCAACACAAACTCTTATTGCCTTAGTCAAAACCTTTCGTTGTACAATATTAGCCAGCCATTCCACATATTTGACTGGTCTAATAAATTTTGCCTTTAACAATTTCTTTATTTCTTCCCTGACTTTTTCTTCTATTTCCTTAGACATTCTTCTTGCTGCTTGCTGGACTGGTTTGTATCCTTCTTTTGATTGGCATTCTGTGCTCTACCAAAGCTGGATCTAACCCCGGCATCTCATCATAATGCCATGCAAAACAGCTTGAACTCTTTTAGCAGCCTTGACTCGCCCCTCTACCCGATAATCATTGTGACGTTGTGGTACCGGGCCTGTATTGGCCTCGAATTGTCTTCTCGGTCCCCAGCTCAATGGTTTCTAAGGGATCTTGATTTTCGGCAATGGTTGATCTCGGGTTCACTGAAACGAACTCATATGTCAAAGCTCTGCTCAAGGTCATCGTGCCAACTAAATCATAAGGCGGCCTGCCAGTTTGTGCTTCGCCTCGATGGCTGATATGTCTAAGGCTTTCATGATATCTTTGATTACTGAGGCGCTAGCGTGACTTCCATCCTTTCCCCGGATGAAATCCTTTTAAGTGCCCGCCTATCTTTCCGTACTCTCCTTGTAGCCTCCTCTTTGGACGTTGATCTGGATAGCCATCACTCCTTCCATCTCTATTCTTATTGGATGTACCCCATCATCAAGATCTGAGGTTAGATTGGGTGACTTGTTGTCCCATTCTTCTTGGGTCATCGATACACCTGATTCTAGGAGCTTTCGGGCCGTCACCCGTGTAGGGCGGCCGTCTTATCGCCTCCGCACGGAATGCCCCCATGTAATGGATTATAGAAGCTTGCCTCTGAAATGCTGGCTGTCGGGAAGACTGGCCGTGGGTCGGCCTGTACCAGTCCCCCAGAACCCCTTCCAAACCTCTCCGGGTTCTTCATGGTAAATGGCAATCTGCTGGTGTGTTGGGTGGAAGGTATGCATAAAGACCGATGTATCCAGTCCCTTCCCCAGTAAAGCACTATATACCGAAGTACTTTCCAATGACAAAGAAGACCACCATAATCTTCTTTGATCCCAAGTCAACCTGAAGGGTGCAACACCATAGGTTTTGCAATGCCCCCAGAGAAGTTGATACCGAGCTCTAGGCATCAAATCTCGCTGGGTCAAATTCTTAGCCTTTTCAGCATTTTCACTGGCAAGAGATTGACTGAAGCCCTCCATCTATCATCACCCTTGGGAAGGGAACTCCTTCCATAGCTGTTATGTAGATGGGCCTCATATGCTAAACATTTGTTGGTTTGGCCTTTGCAAAGATCATCTGATCGTCATAAATCCGCCATGATTTGTTTGAGGTTCCATCCGAAGATTGAGGCTCTACTCTCAAATCTTCTTCCATCCCTTCGCACACAAGCACCAACGATATAGAAGGATCACTGAGATATAATCTCCTCGAGTGTTCCCCTCCCGATCGGGTTCAGCATGGAAGGTCGAGGAAAGGACAAAACCATATTGATGACCAAGTTGGGGGTTTCCCATCATTGGTTTCGAGTTCTTTCACTTCCTTACCCGCTTGTCTAGCCTCGTTATCGCCAGCTAAACCTCAACCACTGCTCTGATTCTTCCTTGATGGTTCTCTCGGGAACGCTTCCCTCATTAGCTTGGATTGGAAGCATCTCGCTGATCGGAGCCATAGTCTAACAATTGTTCAGGTTCAGTAGTGACTTCTGTCAATCATGTCTACCGACCCAAAATGGACTCCTGCCATCCATGGCCCTCGATTGTGAAGACCCCCTCCAATCCTCTACCTCCATCGGTTTCTGTCCCGACTGTGCTGGGACATGGACACCATTCCCTGGTTTCTCATGTTCTATCGGGTTGGACCCTGCCCCACTGTGGACATAAGTCTCGTACTACCCTTGCTCTCTCGGGTAGTCACTCGTTTTAGCCTTGGCTCTGGACCGTGGCCGGTTTGGCCTTGGCCGTCGAACTGTCATCGGTTTAGCATTGGCCTAGCTGGTGGAGGCCTCTGAGGTAATGGTCTGGGACCGCATATGTGCCCCGTACCTTTCTCCCGTATTTTCCTCTCTTAGTCGTTTCTAGACAAACTCTTCTTCTTTCAGCCCGGCCGTTCTTTCCTCAGCTTCTATACCACCTTTCCATCCACCTCGACTAGCTTTTCCCACCTTAGTCGGGATGGGGTTTTCACTGCCTCCTTAGGGATTTTCACCTTAGGACTTCTCTAGGGCGCGTGAGTCGTTCTTCACCGGCCTTGGAACCCATTGCCCGGTTTCCAGGCCATGGTAACCTCGCTGATGACTCTGGGAACTTCCGTTGAGTTTCTTATGCCCCCAATCCGCTCAAAATACTACTCGGGAGGTGCTCCTCGACTATGCGGACCATAATTTCTAGCTTCCGGACTCATTTCTTTGAGTCTCACCCTTCTTCTTGTTTTCTCGGACCAAGTCCTCGGTCTATCACCGCCCCCGTATGTGGAATTTGGAGTTCGCACTGCATTTACACTTGCTGCACAGCACAACCCCTCCTTTGATGAACTTAGGGTCTGCCGGGTTGAGATTCAATTCTCACATCCCGACTAGCGCCGCTGAGCTCTCTCCCTTTACCGAGGTCTGCTTTCCTTCCCTTTGGCCAATTTCTTGGCCAATTTAAGTTTACCATATTTACTGAACCTCGGGAAGGGTTCAGTATCTACCTTCATAGTGGCTTGGGGCTTCCAAGACCAACTTCCCTTATTGATCATCTCTGATCCAATCCCCGAACGACACGCAGCTTCACTGCATCATGATTCCAAATATGGGGCTTGCAATATTTTTCCTTTAGTTCCTCAGCTTGGGTATCTTGATGGATCCAGCCTGATGCACCTGTTCTTCACCACCTGTCAAAGATCTCTGACGTTTTAGTAAGGTCAAATGTATAGCTCGGGAACTTAGGGGCTTGTTGGGAATATAGCCTCCTCGCTTCTAAGGCAGCCTTCTTTGGTCCTCACTGATTTCACCAACCCTTTGATGATCATTGGGGTAGTTGGCGGAACCATCTCGACCGCAGATATCTCCAGTTCTTCAAAAACATCACCGGAACCATCGGATTGCTCGATGAATTCAAAATCCGGTGTGATTTACGAGGGTTTCCCGAAGAAAGGCACTTTGAGGAGTGCTGCCGGGATTCTTCGCCAACACCCTTCATATTTGGTGTGGCAGCCATCACGAGATTTCCTGCAGGTCGTTGAACTTGACATCTCCAAACTTTTTGCTGCAAGGAGATTTTCAACGCCCTTTGGAGCTATGACCACGCCTGCTTTTGCTTATGGGGAACTTACACTTCATCTTGGACCGTTTGAACCTCATGACGAAGTCTTCTCGTGGTTTCGTGATCAGACTGCTTAACTTCCACCAGGTCATTACTGTGACTTCTGGTTCCATCCTGTAAAAATTGATCATGGAAGGTTGCTTCCATTTGGTCCCAACTGAAAGAGTTGGGAGTCAAATGGGAATACCAATGCGACGCCATCCCCACTAATGAATTCCGAATAAACGGAGTTTGAAGTTGGGATTATCCTCGAAGGCCATGCATTGGTTGGAGTACTTCCTAATGTGCTCCAAAGATGCCGATGAATCTTCCCATTGTAAGTAGGGGAAGTTAGGAACCTTGGAAGTTCATCGGGAAGGGGTTTGCTCAGCCGATATAGGCCGGATAATGCTCTTGATACACCTGCCTTTGATTGGTGGCCACTTCTGGCCTAACACCCTGAGAATAGCCGTCTTCAACTCGGCTATCTCGTTTCTCAATTCCGCATTATCGCCTTCTTCGTGCAATAGCACCGTGTCGGGATCTTTAAGGTCCGTAGTGGAGACCTCCCGACTTCCATCAACTTTGCTCTATGTCCGGGATTTCTCCACGCATTGGGGTTAAAGCTCCCTTCCAAACCCATATGTGGCTTTTGTGGTTGCGCTTCCCATCCTCGCTCTCGGAGTGAAAGCAGGTCTTCCTTCGAAGGAAACCGCTGTGGAACTTTTCAGTTCCGTCTTCTTAGGGAATGTACTTTCCCGGCTTCCCTTCGGGCTCCACTCAGTCGCGCCGGCCTGGCCGTGGATTCGTAAATAGGCTTTCCCGCCACTACGTAAGTGTTAAGCATTTCTAACCTTTCCTCGATGAAAGGCTGTCTTGTGCCATTGGGTTGGGGGGTGACGAACTCTTGCCCCCTCAACCTGCCCTTGAGAGGTAGACTCCTCTCGCTGGAAGTATGAATGGTTTGGAATGACTCCACTCCGCCCATGTTCGTTGCTGCTTCTCAGATGATCCTTTTAATCCATGTACTTTCATTGATCGGGAAAGGAATGAAAACCTTGGTCGATCTTTGCTCGACATTATTGATGATGTGCACAAATTCCTCGATATCTGTTCTGTTGTCCAAAGCGATTCTTTCCATAGTCTTTGGTCATCTGAATCATGGAGGACTGGAGTTCCCTCCATGCTACTTTTTGGGCGTCCTGGGCTGGAGGCTTGGGTCTCAGGTGAAGTTTGACTCCAAATCTGCTCTGGATAGACGTGGCGTCTTTTCCCGTCATCCGAAGCTGTGTTTGAGAGAATAAGCTTCTGTCCTTTTCTTTTATGCTTGGGCATAAAACGTCAAGAAAGGTATCCCACCGGGCGTGCTGCAATATGTTCGCGCAGCCTTCGCAGAGGTGCAGTGCTCGGAATATATCGAATCGGCCCTATTGCCGGTCCCGAACCTTCTTATTTGGCCACTGATCCAACAGGCTCAACTCTTATCCCTTCGAGGATGGCTGCGAGGCCTGTGTTGTTTTTGATATTTGTCAAGTGTGCCACTATTGGCCTTGCCAATAGAGAAATGTAGTGTTTGTTAGATACTGCTTTACAAGTAATATGACTTCCGTTCATCGGATTGGCGTCTTATATATAGATATATATATATATATATATATATGAACTGTTATGTTCGTGCTTGCCTTGCTCCGTTAAGGACTTTTTATTCTCTTTGATGTTATACTTTCAGAGATAGTTTGAGATGGGACTTTCGGTATAACTGTTATAGCCAAGAACCTCCCACGCTCAAACGTACATAAAAGTAAAGACAAACATAAGTAAAAGTCCGATGTAAACCGAATATAAAGACTGAAAGTAAAAGCTGTGCAAGTTGGCTGAATATAAAGATTGTAAGTAAAAGGCTGAATATAAAGACTTGTAATGTAAAGTAGTTAATCGAACCTAATGTAAAAGGCATCAAATAAAGATAAGATCCATTTTATTACATTTCCTGTCTATTAGATCCCGAGTGATAGCCCGTCGGGATGGGTATTGTTCCATCGGGATGGTTTCTATCAAGTCTATCGGGAAGGGTTTAGGATACTGGTTCCTAAGGAAAACAAATCAAAGACCCTCTGGTCCAAGATCTAATCGATACTATCACCAAATTGGTTGAATAGCAGCAAAACACTACTCCACGTGGGGAGTTTTGGATGTAAGGATCCCGGGGTAACTGGTCTTTGAACTTCTCGTAGTCATGATCTACACAAGTAGTGCGAACGAGAGTTTTAGATAAAGATAAAGATCTTTTATCTATGAAAGAGCTTGAGGGGTTTCCTCGTAGGTTTCTTCCCGTATGTTTGAAACGTGTGAGTTCTCGCTTTTGTTTGGTTTGAGGTCCATATTTCTGGATCTTCCCTTGTTTATAGGCTGAAAGGTCCACGTCATTACTCGGTGCTGCCCCTGCTCCTAAAGACTTTTAGTGGAAGGAGAACATCCTTCGGTCCGATCAGCCTACTCCCACTCGAGAAAGAGTTCTTTATTCCTCAGAAATCTGTTTCCCTCCAATTTGCCCAGTGATCAGCATTAAATGCCGTTCAGACTCTTTCTGTTTTGTTTTTATTTAGTTTGGGTTGGGTTTGGGTCAGCCCAATCCAATACTCAGTTATAAGTCATGGCTCAAAAGGTATATGGATGCTGGATGCCCTACGTGTCGCCGTCGCTTCAATTGGTCATTGTCATCTGGATTTAGTCATCCCCGAATGCCTTTTCCCATGCCGCCAATACCTTTGCATTGAATGTTCTTTATCAAGGCAGGCATAGGCTGAGAACTCTAGTAGATATTTCCCCTTCTTCGCTTCTTCGATTTGACCGGGCCTTCACTTTAGGCTCACCATTAATTTGTAACTCATTTAAGCTTTGACAAATCCAAATGGTATTTTTCAGTGTAAACAAAGATTTTGCAATATACTCCAACACAAAAGATTTTATTGAGGTATGCTATAATAAAACGATATCCCCAACTGGGCTATGGCGAGCTCATAATCCCTTCATGTCAGCTCTTGCAGTTTTTGTTATAAAACTGAGCATGGCCGTGGTCAACACTCGTATTTTTATGCTCGCTTTCAAACCCTTGCACCAACCACGCATTGTTTCTGAGATTCTTGTAAGTAGTACATCCTTCCTTATTCCTATTATTAGTAAGGTTGTTTAGTATCGCATAAACAATATTTGGACGATGATTGCAGTGTGCGAAGGGTGATATAGTTGCACAACACAGTAACATGGCACAAAATTAAATCAACTTGAAATTAGTATTGTATATATATCTGATTATATTTACATGCGAGCCAGTGTCAATCACAAGAAACACAATATCCCTAGTTTTAATTTACACGAAAAACCTATTCAACATATCTTCTTTTTTGCTAATTATTTAATCAGTTAGTTTTCTGTATAGGTATTTGATTATGGAGTAGGTTACAATGCTCGCAAGCATTGAATGCTTACACCGATCTCACCATTAAAAAATGAGGGAGGAGAGAGGAGAGAGGGGAAAGGAGGGTGAGATTGGTGCGAGTATTCAATGCTTGCGAGCACTGTAGCCAGTCCCTTGATTATGATCTCATGCTGCGTTTGGTATGCGGGAATTGAGACTTTAAATGGAAAATCACTTCCTTCTCATGTTTGGGCCAGTCCAATTCTGCTTTGTTTGATCTATTTTCAATTTTTCCGTCCAACAAATTCCACCCTACATAAAGCCCATGAGATCCTAACAATTACCCTCCTTGAAAATAATTCTGTCGTCAAGGATCAAAAGACGGAATTCTGGTCTTCAACTCGATAGTCGTCTCATGTGGCATCTGAGCTGCCAATGGATTAATATCACTTTTCCTCTTTATTAGCATCTTCCATTCAATACATATATTTACGGATAAAACTAATTAAAACCCAAATTAGTTTTATGGTGGAACCTCAACTTTCTTCATAATACCAGTATAGGTTGTCCCATGTGAAGCCCCACGGCCACACGTGCTCCACGTCATCCGATTTGTGTTGTCCACGTACAGGCTTGAAAATTTGCCACACGTGAGGGGCGTGTTGAGAATGAATCCTACATTAATGGGAGGAGGGACTTGCATGTTGAAAACGCAAAATATACCCAAGACTCGACTGTAGGATTGAATATCAGGCTCAATCCCGTTCTGTGCAGAAAATTGAAAATGACAGTGCAAAACAGAAAAGCAAATAACACACACGTAGTTGAGGAAAATCCTTGGGAGAGATGCCAGTAAAAATCCACTAAGGAAATAACATAGACTTTTACAAGTTTCATACAAGACCTAGGTACACAACCAAACTAGCCTTTGTAAGAATTAATAGCTAAGATCACAATTTAAGCCACAGTAAACACAATCAAGAAAGCATAAAGTTCATTTCATATGAATTAATTATATTCACACTAACCCTGATGAACCTTATTGAAAAGCTACACGTGTAGCAGTCATGGCTCCGTACACTGCAAATCTTTCTCTCTCTAGCAGAACTCTCAATGCTCTAACTAAGAATAGGACTTAATCCTTTTGGAGCGCACGCCTGTGAGAGCAGACATTATGCATATATATATACACATATACTACTCCTAATCCAATAAGGATTTCCTATTACAATCCTCTTAGGAAACAACTTATGTTTCCTAGTCCATATTAGTTCTTCTCCATGACAGTATACTCTATCAACAAGAACTCATATTAATTCTTCCGATAAGGTTTTCTTCAACTAATCGGTCCAAACAGCTAATGCAAGTTCATCAAACCTCATGTTCATATCCTTACAGCCTTGTCCTTCGATCTTGAAAGTCTGATGCACATAGCAGGGTTGCACACAGCGAGGTTACACACAATTAGGTTGCACACAAGGTCGCACACATCTAAATAGACGCATGAATGATTTATTAGAAGGTTTCTTTTTGCTCTCTAAACTCAAGTATGGAAGATATCACGTTACAAAAAGCACATTTCCTTTGTGTGCAAAGGATCTATTTAAATAGAATACCTCACACGCTTTTGCTAGACTAGAAAGTCCTTGCGAATCAAGTAATCTTTACTTCAAATCTTTTGATATTCTTCAACTATCACTTGATGATATTGATCCTTGATTCTCAAGTAATCTTCATTGCTTTATTATCTGCACCGATCACTTCCTTGTTCCACAATGAATCTTCATATCAAATTCCTTTATTATCTCCACCAAATCCTTGAAGGAATTGACTTTAATCTTTGACTTACCTAAAAGATAGGACTACTAACCTTAATTGACTAGAGATCTTGTAGAATAATTACAAGATCACTCAATTCAATAGTAATTACAATTTGTCTAGAAAATAAGCCAAATTAAATTACATTTACACATGTGCTTATAAGTAATTGGGCTACTCCCCATATTGCCAATAGATTCTATGGTGAAACCTCAACCTTCTTCATATACTAGTATCAGTAATCACTAGTAGAAATTTGGTGCAGAAATTTAATGTCTCTAGCATTACTCTGTCCTTTAGAACGCAACTATTTTTTCCCCAGTTATTCTTTCGGATCTTCAATAGTAATGTGGTTCTATGATTAGAAAGCCGTGCATTCTTAGGCCAATAATTAGCCTATCAACCAAATAAAAAATAGATTAGCTATTTGATTTTCATAATAATCATTTCAGCGTTTTAATCAAGGGCACTGTGCTAATCTATAATTGGACTATAGCTGCTTTGATTTAGCATTTTTTTTTAACATGGAGAATATTTGAAGGAGAGATTCATATCATGAAATGACATAGTGAAGTGTGTAAAAAAGAGAGGTTGATTTGTGCCTTAAAAATCGTTTACAAAAAATTCATTTTGTACGTCTTGAAGTGCTATTTCTCGCTTATGTTTTCATTCGGCCAATCATGCATTACCAATATCAATTTTCAGGCTGGAATGACAACAAGTACGAGTAATTGGGGTAAATTTAAACCAGCCATATTTCCTTATAGTACCATGAAAATTATCGAGACCGTGGGAAACTTGGCCCTTGTTTACTACATGTTCCTGGTGGGTTTAGAGCTTGATTTCAAGCCAGTATTACGAGCTGGGAAGAAGGCTCTCAGCATTGCGCTTGCCGGCATTGTCTTTTCCGTCCTTGTTGGTTGGGCCTTATGTCGATATGTACTCCTCAAAGATTTTGTTGTACAAATAAAAGACATTAAAGGAAATGTCCTTCCCACTAAGAACGGCCCATTCTTCTGGGGTGTTACTCTTGCCACCACAAACTTCCCAGACCTCGCTCGAATCCTCGCAGACCTCAAACTTCTCTACTCTGATGTTGGAGGCCTTGCCTTATCTGCCTCTGTTATCTCCGACTTGTGCTCCTGGTTTCTTCTTTTGCTTGTTATGGCCATAGTCAACAGCACCCAAACGTTAGCGGTGTGCTTCACCTTGGTTTTTATAACACTATCCATTTTTGTAGTGCGTCCTGCTCTGTCGCGGATTGTTAACCGAATCTGCAACAAAGCACAAGAGGATAGCAACTACGGTCAGCTCACAAGCTTTGTTTTAGCTGGGGTGGTGTTTTGTGGGTTTATTACCGATGCCTGTGGATCCCATTCCATTGTAGGGCCTTTTGTGTTAGGAGCCATTATGCCTAGGGGAGAGTTTTCAGACATGCTTAAAGAGAAGGTGGGAAATTTTGTGCCCGGGATTTTGATGCCCCTCTACTTCTGTGTCAATGGGACAAGATTCAATGTTTGGGATATTCTCAGTACCAGAACTCCAATGGAGAAAAAAAGTGGGACGGACATATATCGTGTAGTGGGGGTTGTGATCATAGCTTTCGCAGCTAAGACTCTGAGCACTTTCATTGTTGGCTTAATCAACAAAATGCCAGCTCGGGATAGTTTGGCTCTTGGAGTACTCATGAACACCAAAGGTTTATTGGCACTTATTATAATCAACTCTGGTCGCGACGTAAAGGTACGTAATACATACTATAATAGAGTAAAATGTTGATTTGATCTCTGAATTATTATCCGAGTGAAAATTAAGTCCCTAAACTATTTTTTTCGAAGCTATTCTTCCATCATTTTAAATCGGATTTTTATTATAAATGGTCTCTGAGTTTCAAAATCGATCAATGTCGTTATACTGAGATTCAGTGTTGCACATCAATGTGATCCCTGCCGTCTAATTCCATCAAATCTTTTGTTAGTGTGTTGTTGTGGCGCACGAGTGGGTCCACTAATCCAATTATAAGGCGCTATGTGGATTAACTATAGAAAACTGTTTTTTTTTTTAAGATTTAAAACTAAAACTCATAAATCTAAAAATTAAAAGCAAAAGGCAAAGCCTTATGGGTTCTCTGGAAGGAGAGAGGTCGAGGAAGAGAAAGAAACTTGACAGACAAAAAAAAGAAGAGGACAAAATCATAATTTCAAAATAACTGAAAAAATCAACTATCACATCACTTGCCAACTGGAATGATTTTATCTCAAAATGAAAGGAATATAAAACATTGTCTCAATGTGAAATAGAATCCTAGAATAAGACTCTATATGTAATAATTTATCCTTGAATAAAATGCACATGCATTAAATATTAAAACAAAAATAGAATATAAATTTGAATTATAGTACACATCAAAGGACTATAATCAATATGTAATCTAATACCAAATTTTAATTAAATTTCAATCTTTTTCGATAATTAAAGTTCAAAAACCCTATTGTTTTCTAGTATAACATGCACGGTGAATTTATATGTAATGTCTTTAAATAATTCATGAACGCATGACAATTGGTATGTGGTATTTGTCTAGGCGTTGAACCAACAAACGTTTGGAGTACTAATGGTGGTGATTTGACTAATGACATTTGTGGTTGGCCCATTAATTTATAGCCTTTTTTTACAAGAGTGCTAGGCCTTTCGTTCAATACAATCGGAGGAATGTAACAAGCGTAGGATCTAACAACCAGCTTCGAATCCTTGCATGCTCTCACACTTCACGTAATGTGCCAGGCATTATCAACCTCCTTGAGGCATCTAATCCAACAAAAAAATCTCCACTTCATGTTCTTTCTGTTCACCTTGTGGAACTAACTGGGCATGCTTCGGCCATGTTGGTAGTGCACGATGCTTGCAAGGCCAATGACGTATACTTGCCTGACAACTCGTCGTCTCCCTCGATTGCCTTTGAAATCTATGCCAAACAAAGAGAAAGTGTCACAGTGCAAGCACTCACGGCGGTGTCTCCCTACGCCACGATGCACGAGGACATATGCAACCTGGCTGAGGAAAATCATGTCGCTATAATAATCATCCCGTTCCACAAGAATTCTAACATATTGGATGGAGGAGCAGCAAAAAATGCAAACAACTCGCATCTGAAAAGCCTTAACAATAATTTGATCTCAAATGCACGGTGCTCTGTGGGTGTTTTTGTGGATCGGGGCCTCGGTACATCTAACTACTCCAACTACCGCCACCACTTTTCCATGCTCTTCTTTGGAGGGGTAGATGACTGCGAGGCATTAGCGTATGCGGTTAGGATGGCTGGACATCCCAAGATTAGCCTAACAGTTTTAACTTTTAACGTCATGAGTAAAAGTGCAGTAGAAACATGCTCTAATGATGACGACGACGACGACGAGGAGGAGGAGGAGGAGGAGGACGACGATGACGACGATCATAATGATGAGATTCTAAAAGTAATGGCAAGCACTGGGAAGGAAAAAAGGTTGGATGAGTTGTACTTGGACGAGTTTAGGTTGAGGGCAATGAATGATGCCTCCCTAAAACTCTTAGATATGTGGGTGACGAGGTGGGGAACAAGTTCTTTCACTAATAAAGTCTATGGAAGGTGACTATGATATGTTCATAGTAGGAAGAAGGCATGGAAAAATGTCAGAGGTCACCACAACGTTACTGGATAGCAGCAACTCTGATGACCTTGGAGTTATTGGAGATGCATTGGTATCTTCGACCTTTACAGCTAGTACATCCATTCTTGTTTTGCAACACAGTAGCCATTTGGAACAGAATTCATGATTGATGGAGCAAATGGGATATATCTCGGGAACAGTTTGAGTGTGCATATATATCCTCAGTCATGGTAGTATTGCTCTTTGTAAACTAAATGATACTGGACCTAAGTTTTCTTTCTCCTTATCCCCACCCTTTTTTTTTCTCTCTATCCTTGTACTCCATATTAATGCATGAGTCTTTCAAGGGGTGGGCATTTGGTGGGTTGGTCGGGTTAGACTTCAACTCGTTGGTCAACCCAATAGGCTCGGATTGGCATTAACTCATTTTTACCAAAGAAAATGGGCAAACCAACCCACCCATCCTAAGGTGGGTTGGGTTCTACGGATGAGATTATTTACTTTGATCCATTAGTGGTTGGGCTTCAAATTGATGAGGCTGGCTGAAATTGGAGGTCACTTGCAATTGGTGTTCAAGGTGGAGGCATATGAGTTGGCCTTTTCTCAGGTCTAAAGCTGCGTGTTGGAGCTTAAACTATCAAGTTGAAGGGAGATAATATGTAGGTATAAGATTTGCAAATGGAAGACTGAAGTTGAGAAACAATCCGGGGCGAGGCCCTGTGCGTTTATATTTTTGGACCCTCCTTCCCCACCAACTTCGTGGACCCGCTCCGCCCCTTTGTATCTTGGTAATATTTGGACCTGCCTTGAACCACTTGGACAGACCCTAACCCGCGAGTTCAGGACTCATTTGCCCAACCCTAATTGAAACAAAGTATAAATAAACAAGTGTCTTTAATAACTATTGGATTTTATGTATATTTATATGTAATATACATGTATGTTTAAAATTGTTGATATTCAAGTGGGTGAGTTTCTATCTGATTAATAATACTTTAACCCAACTCAACCCACTTATTAAACGGGTGATCTGATTTTTACTCAAAAGTAAAATTTTCAAGTTTACAACCCAACCCAACCAAACAAATTTCAGTTGGGTTGGTCGGTAAACCCACTAAAGTACCCACCCCTAACTGTTGTTGCAGTAGTTGTTGCTAAAAGCATGATAAATTGTCCAAAGTGTGACAAATTTTTGACTTTTTGTCGCACTTTTTGACTCTGTCATGCTTTTAGCAATAGTTATGCTAGCAATAACCATGCGTGTTTCGTTGGTGTTGACCCTTTTTCTTGTAGTGTACATAATAATCCATATATAGGAGTAAGCATTTCCAAAGGTGTAGACCATTGAAGGGGCAAATTTTGCCTACCTCTCCAAGTAGGCAATGTTGACTACTTCAAAGTGAATAGTTATATTGGGCACCACATATTCTTTTACAATAGTATATTTGACACTTGACCCAAATATTCAGGTGGACACCAAGATCGAGGCATACTGACAGACACCAAGAAGGTAACAAAACCATAAACACATGCATGATGACATAATTTAAAAGACAAATTTATAAATCTCCCGAAAATTCGGCAAAGTTTCCTTGAAAAGTAGAGATAAGCCCAAAATAAAACTCCTGCGAGAAACAACATTTATTTCGAACACAACATCCCCGACGGGCCACACCTAGTGAGTCTCAAACTCTCTATTACATGGATGCCAATATTCTCCGAGCATAATTTAAGTACGAGTACTACAAATTAAGTGAAGACACGAAATAGGTCGTCATTCAGTCCATTCTAAGATGAATGTTTATTATACGAACTACATAAAGGAAAGGAGCCATACTTGGTAGGAGCAAAGCAGAGCTGTCGATGTTAGGCTTAAGTTAGAATAGTCACTGCTACTAATTCATGAGGGGGTGAAAAATAAGAAAATTGTGAGTTGACAAAAATCAAAGTTTTCTAAAATTATTTCTCTTTTCTGAACATACTAACCCTTGTTTTAGAAAATCATATATATAAGAAAATATACTAAATATACATGCATACATAAAAGTAAAGTCTTTAGCATGCCGGAATAGTGAAACAAAACCATTAGTACTTACCCTTTGGTATGGCATATCATTAGTACTAGCGTCTACTAGTACACAAGTATTCATGCATGTGTGAAGTACACAGGCGTCTACCAGTGTAGGCTAGCGTCTAATAGCTTTTAAATAAACACACTACTGTCAACTAGTGCCAACTAGCGTATACTAGTTGTAAATATGAATAAGATACACGTGCAACTACGGCAATAGAATCTTATACTATAATTAATGTAATGTATGCATACCAAGAAAATCAGATAAATAATATCAACATTAAATCTTAAGTCATATAATCTGTCATCTAAATCATGCTCAATAAAGATAGTTGTCAAAACTTATAAATCAATTAAAGTCAAGTTATAAAAGGCATGCTATAAAAATCATATTCATGTAATCAAAACTATTTTTCAAAACAAAAGTCCACTCACAAGACTTTGGTCTTGTATCGTCAACTGGAGTCTTGCCTCTACTCTGTCGAGAGGAGCGTGCACCTACACAACCATATAATCTCAATTTGCTAACTCAAAAACAATTCACTATCTAGGTAACATAATAGATTCTTCCGAATTTGTGTAAACGGTGCTCAAAATGTGATTCAAGATGTCAAAAAACCTTAAGGTTGGTGTTCGACAAATAAATTCACCATGAGCCTTGTGTAGACCAAGAATTTATATGAACATGAATTTGGAGATTGCGAGTGTGTCACTACTAGTTCCCGCTAGTAGACGGTGTGTGAGTGATGGAAATTGTGATATTTAACTTCTAACCAAAAGATTGTGCTATGAACTGAGAGAGGCTTAGCTTAGGTTCTTTCTTTGCCTTGCTTATTAAGAACTTTTCTTATGTAGATATATAACAATGACAAGATAGTTGGAATATGGATTGAATATAAACTGGTTATATTCAATTGAAATGCTTCATAAGTAAAACAGTTGAACAGATACAAAGAAAACACAGCTTGCATCAAATAAAATATGTATAAACTGAATTAAAAACTTACAAATAAGTAAATACATATGCAAATAAAACAATATTGATCAACCAGAGTGTGATCGGATAGCAAACAAGGCCATCGGATTGGCCTTGATCGGATTGCTCTAAGATTGAGATTGAGATTGATATGGGATCAAAAGGTTTATGGTCCAAGGGTTGGAAAATCCTTGGACAGAGAAACGAGTTGATGAATTAAAAGTAAGAAGGCTTTTTCTTTGAACTTGTGTTTTGATTGGTTGAGAACAAAATCAAAATCTTAGTGTGAAAACAAAGCCACTTGCTGAACATTCCACTACCCCAAATCCACCTGCAATGAGAATGAGTTGCAATATAATTAATGGGTTTGGCATAAAGCCACCTCTCAAAATAGCTGCATATCACCCAAACAAAATGAAAACTATTTCCTAGCTAGTCCACTTGATGGCAACCATAGTACACAAAGC
Source organism: Gillenia trifoliata (assembly GCA_018257905.1). NCBI lineage: Eukaryota > Viridiplantae > Streptophyta > Magnoliopsida > Rosales > Rosaceae > Gillenia > Gillenia trifoliata. The sequence goes on along the minus strand of CM031086.1, from coordinate 3,550,609 downwards.
CATTTTTGGCTTTAGATTACACTTTTAGATCAAATGATGAAGACATTGTTGAGAAAAAAGATGGCGTTTCCCGGATGAAATGAAAATTAGATTCATGTAACAAGAGAAAGGTTTTCCATTCCTTAGTCGGAAAGATATGTGGCCATGAAACAGGACTTACGTGAAACAGAATTGACTAGGCGGTAGAGTAGTGGAAACACCTGCTTCTTTCATATTTTGGACCTTAGCTCCATGAAACAATATACTAACTACTGCTGAAACATGAAAGAATTGAAATCTTAGATCAAAACATTATGTATGGATGATATGAACGGCCTAAACAAGAATTCTTCAACAAGTGAATTTGGACAAATTTGAGCACAAACAGTAGGTTTCTTTCCAGGTTGACCAGAACCTTCTAAATTTCGATCACCGGTGAGAATATTCTGTTGGTATCAAAAAGATTCTGAAAATATATCTTGGAAATATTTTGGTTCAGGGACTGAACCGGGTTCAGTTTGCTAGTCTGAACCGATTCACTGCTCGGGTCTGCGAAAAAAAACTCGCTAGTTTCTGAAAAAATCCACAATTAAACCCAACTTCAATTTTCTCCAAATCTCAACCAAAAATCACATGCAATACATTAAATTCGTACCTCAGATGATGATGAGAAGATCTGAGCCAAAATCGACGTTAGTTCGTCGAATTTTGGCCATAATCGCGTAGGAAAACTCAAGAACCCAAAGACTCCTATTTTCTTCAAGTTGAAACCAAATCGAGCGTACAATACTCGATTCCAACTCCTGAGAGTGAGAGGAAGCGATTGGTGGTGGTTTCGAGGTTGAGCGTCGCCAGAATCGTCGAACTCGACGCCGAAGAAACTAACCCGCGGCGGAGCTCGTGAGTTCGTGGTTTTGGACTTCGAATTTCTTTAAAAGAAACTAGGGGATAGGTTCCTGGGTCGTGGTGATCAAGACGGTGGTGGTCGTGAGGTTCAACTCGCTATGCCGGCCAGCGTCGCCGGCCAGAGTGTTCGGTGAGAGAGAGAGAGTTGTCGTAAGGGAAAGAGAGGGAAAAGAGCAGAGAGAGAGAGAGAGAGTGTGTGTGAAGGTTTTAAAATAAAAAACCTAAAATCTCCCTATTTATATTGTTAGGACTGAAGTGAAAGAATTAAGTAAAACTAGGGCCTTTTGAAATATTATAATTGTCGAATTAGTCCTTAAACAATAAATATTCATAACTAAATTATCCGAGCTTTGATTTCTGTTCTGTCTGCACTCGTGTGTTCATATCAACGAGTACTATCAAAATAAAATACCAAGAAAAATATTATGAATTTGAACAGAAAATTCAACTTAGGAAACACACTTATACCTTTTCAAGGTCATTTTGATCATTTCACACAAATGAGGATTAAAATACAATATAGCTAGGGACAGACTATAACAATATTCTATGTGATTCCTTAATTAATTAAGTTCTATCATGTTTTTTTTTCCAACAACAAACAAGAAGATCCAAGAACATAATATAGTATAGGAAAATTATATTTGAATCCATGTTTTGTATTTCTACACCTAACTTAAAATTTTAATGTGGATAAATTGTATTTTTTTATCATATTATACAACTACATCCCTCTTTTCGGCTGAACCGGGCTCACGGCCTAGAAGAATTTTTGGTCCTTTGGTTTAAATGTGCAAGCGTGGCACCACGTGGCCTAGATTGGCCGACGTAGAAAATATGCGAAAGTGATTGTGTATGCGCCTTATATTTGACTTCTAATCAATCGATTGAACGGGCGAGTAAGGAACCTTTTCTCGGCCTAGTTTCCTTCTCTATCTTGAAGCCAAAGCTTTGAATGAACAACCAAGTGATGTGAAGTTGGTGGAAGTGAATATTAGACGAGAAAGTGAAAGAAACAGTAAATAAACAATATTAGAATTAATTTAATTGCAAGAAAGGTAAAGTAAATAAGTGCGTGAATTAAATTGTGTAAAACAAAAGGAATTGAAAGACAATGCGTAATCTAAAATTAATAAAGTAAAGAAGTTGAAATACAAGTGCATGAATTAAGTTGCAATAGAAAAAGAGAATTGGAATATTATGCGTTAATTAAATTGTGTAATGTGAAGAAAATGAAATACAACTACGGGAAGAAAATTGCAGAAAAAAGTTAATCTATACTAGGGCTACATTATGTTAAGATAGGAATTGAAGAGAAAATAGAATGACAAGTTGTGTGTTGATCGAGGATCCTTTTCTCTCTTCAAAGTAGGGGTGGGCATTTTAGTGGGTCTACCGACCAATCTGACTAGCTCAACCAATATGGATTGGGTTGGGTTGGGTTGGGTTCTAGCATTAAAAACTTATTTTTAGGTAAAAGCCTGACCACCAGTACCTATAAGCGGTTTGGGTCGGATTGAAATACTATTAAACCGATTGAACCCGACCCACCTGAATGGTAATAAATAGCTTAGGAGGAAAATACCGTAGGAGAATTAGAGACATCCATTAGAAGAAGAATGGTGTAGGAGAAAATTGGCTTGATTGATTTGTATTTACTATAATTTTTTCTATGTACAAATTACAAGTGTTGACTGGGAAAGTCAAATAAGACAAGCAAATAATGACAATAAATTACAACAAATATAAATTGTCACAAGGAGAGGGATTTATGGGATTGAGTTACATTGGGCAACAATTGTGACGTGATTGGTGATATGCTTGTCATTTACAACTCCAAATTCAAATTAATTAGACCTGATTTGACATGATTGATTTTTTTTGTCACTTATACTCACATTAGGAACAAGAAAAAAACTAATTAAGCCCAAATCATGAAACCCGCCCAACCCAACCCGCCTAAGAATGATTTGGGTGGGTTGGTTTGTCCATTTTCTTGAGTGGCAATGGGTTTGAAAAACTCCAACCCGACTCTATTAGGTTGGCCAACAGATTGAAGTCCAACCCGACCAACCCACCCCATCCCTACTTCTAAGTTTGTATTTATAGGATTTAAATACGTCCCAACATGGCTGGCTATTAGTTGACCTGTGATTACATCAATCAATGAAAATCTTCCTCAATTGGTGATAGTTGAAATTGACTAGCCTTGATTGTGTAAATCATCTTAATTCTAACCGAAAATAGTTTTAATCACATAAATTGTGGTGTGATTTGATATGATTAATATGGTATATGATGACATATATGAGTTCTTGATATAATTGCACATGACCGCTCAAGATTTAACTCTCACACCGCCCTTAGATTTTATCAAATATTTTCATGTGAAGTTGAAAGCCTCTGTTATATATAGGCCTTGTTTCTTTTGACAACCGCTTGAAGGAATGGTACTAAGCCGTAACAAAATTCATCTAGAATTCATTTTTATTCTAGAGATATACATTTAATCATGCATTTTTCTTTTCAAGACCGTTTGCTATTCGGTCGAAATGAACACAACGAATTGAATCAAAGTTTGAAACTATAAAAAGAAATCGATGAAAAGACCATTCCCATGACTATTGTACTTTGTCCTTGTTTCTAGGGATGGCAACGGAGCGGGACTAGAGGGTGGCACCTCCATCCCCCTCTTCGTTGGTGATTTTTTCCTCTATTCTCTGCTTCCGTGGGGGATAGTACCTCCAAACCTGCATCCACTAACCCGCCCATCATGAAGAAATATTTCATTTTCTACTCATATATACAAGTTAAATTGAATTAGAGGGAATAGAATGCATTATATAGGAAAGAGGATTAGGGTTAACAAGTAAAACCCTAGACGATTAGAGTGAGAAGCTTGCTACTGGGTCTGCGACTGCATACTTTATATATATATATATATATATATATATATATATATATATAAAATATATATACTAAATTATAAAAATAACATTAATATAGATACCTAACCAGGTCGGATTCCGGTCGGGGTGGTAATACCATCACCGTTCTATATCCATCACGAAAATTTTTAAAAATTCCTGAACTAGCCCCATAACTGTTTAAGCTCCCCTATAACCGCACTATAGGGGCGGGGATCCGCAAGGAACCAAACCTGTGGAAATTTTTGCCATTCCTACTTATTTCTTTTACTCCTTTAATTGAGTAAATGAACATTTTAAAACTTTCACAGCCTTTGTCTGAACATATTGGGCCGTATTGCTTTAGTTTTTTTTTTTTTAATATATATCACTTATATATATATATAGCAAGCACCCTAAAACACAAAGGAATCGATTACGACCTCCAAGAAGAATTGGGATAGTGCTGATGAACGACTTGTGGTTCCCAAACGGGTGTCTTATTCTGAAATTGACGAGAGATTTAAAGATTTTATTATTTTTGTACACTATATAAGGGTTTTTGAATTTTTGTATAAAAGAAGTTCGTTTTTGTTTTATTTTTATTTTTATTCGCTCACCAAGCGAGGGGTTAACTTTTCTACCGACTCCGGGTTCAGGGCGTGACATCTTCTCAACCTATCTGCATGCCAGTCTAAGTGGAAAAAGGATCTTTCATGATTTGGGACGTAGTTTGAAGGTTATTAGCAATCAGTCCCCTTTTCATATAAATATTTTCGCTGATAGTTTTAATGGGTCTGAATACTTAAGCACCCTCAAAACCTCTGAAGATGATGGTGGGAATGACGGGTTTATTGTTTTGACTTAGGTATTAGAGGTCCTTTTATTGATTTAGGCATCGGAGGTTCTTTGAAGGACACTCTTCCCATTTTTTGGGTGTTCGTCAATTAACCTAACAGTGTTTATTGTTTTGCCGGTTTTTCTAGTCAATCTATTCTTGGCGAAAATTTGCATCCGCATCGTACTGTTGTTAACCTCTAATGATGTAGTGTTGAGGAGTTGGTGTGCTAGAAGACATGGCAGTGGTGATGGTGAAAGTGCATTTTATTTTCAGTAACTGTGATGTTGTTTAGCTTGAATCGCCTTGTAAATAAGGTTGGATTTTATCTTTTATACTTACCACCTGAATTTCACTTTTGCATTGATTTCAATAAATTACTTTCCACTCAATTGCCTTACGTTCTATTGGGAGTGTTATAGAGTCGGGTTTTGACATTATAACATTGTGTTGCTAACAGCGCCACACACTCCCGCGTTAGGCTTTGACCATGCCGCGCTACGCTTATGACATTCTTGTTGCATGCTTGGCATGTCGCTCAAGGCACACCTCCGTCATGCGCTGCCTCCATTAATTCTGACACTTCACATTGCATGCTAGTCCTCGCTGTCTATGCCATGCCTTACCTTGCTTCGCACCTGTTAGCCCTCAATGAGTTGGCGTCGACACAAAAATTAGCCAAAATAGTCTAATTTCAAAAGTGTTTAGTTAAAATAGTCATATAGACACGGACTACAATATAGACAACTTATTGATAGGATAAAATGTCTAAATTACCCCTTCCACAACTCCTCTCTCACTTTCTCCTTCCCTCACGTATCGACATTATATCAACACCGTCAAAACACGATATAGACAACGTATTATTACTGTATCAACACGATATTTATGATATAGACAACGTATTACTACTATATCAACACAATATCTACATCTTCTCCAATCTGCCAAAGGAACGGCTTGGATTCAGACTGACGGCGAAGAAACAGAGCAGGTCACGTGAGTTTAGGATCCAGCTCAATTCGAAGGTAGACCATCACTTGTTCTTGACGAGGACTTGGCCGAGAAGGAGGTCCAAGTTGCAGAGGCTGACAGCGACGACGGAAAAGCAGAGGCAGAGTGAAATTGGACAAGTTGTGGTAGGTATAGAGCTTCGGATCGTAATAGTATAACCCATGGGCTAGCCGAGGAAGGGGAGCGAGCAGGAGATATTTGGGTTTGGGAGGAGGAGTCGGGGAGAGAGATTTGGGTTTGGGAGGAGTCGTCAGGGAGGAGGAGGAGAGTTGTGGAAGGGGTATTTTAGTCTTTTCAATGTCTAAAATTGATTATATTAGCAATGAGCCTAAAGGTTATTTATTTTGGCAACTCCAATTTGAAATCTGACTATTTTGGCTAAATTTCCAACAATATATGCCCTCTTGCACTATCTTCCTCTAGAGGTATATACTGCAAGGCAATCAGTATGCCACAATTAGATGTTAGTTTGTAACGGTCTTTTGGTAGTTCAAAATTAATGTAAAACACAAATTAATCAAGTATTGAAAATCTATTTACCTTTTTTTTCAGTTGGATACCTTTTTTTTGGGAGCTTTAACAAAAAGCCCTTGAGATTAAAAAAAAATTAATCATAAACACTCAATAACTGACACAGCCCGTTCAAAGTTTTAATTTATTTTATTCCCGAAAGTGGGAAATGACGTTTTTACCCATGGGTTGACTTTTTGGTTGACTTTTGCGTCGTAACTCGTACGACGCATCCACTTGTATTTTCTTGACGTGCTCGTCGATATGAATTCGTAGACGCGAGCCGTACGTCGTTCGGACTCCGAACGAATATTTTACGGGCGTTGATTTTCGGCGTTTCCCGTATTTCAAATTTGGGCCGTTTTGGCTTTATTGGGCTGGGGCCCAATTGTCTGCAGGCCACGTGGGCCAATCCCAGAAAATCTGGATTCCTGTCTGGGATATTTGCTTGGTTTTTTTCCGTTCTTCCCGTTCTTCTTCTTCCTCTTGTTTTGCCATTTTTCTGCAAACTTCAACACCTTCGTTTAGGCCATTCTTGGCCATCTTGTTGGCACCACCAACCAAACACAATCTTGGGCTTCTTCACCCTGGAACCCTGCAACTTCGTGGGTGTCCAGAATCTGAACAAACCCAGCAACATGGAGAATTACTCAAGCCACCCCGTGGCTTGAGTTTTGGGGTTTTCTCTCGGCTTCCTACTCTCAAGCCACACCCCTTCCTCCTTCTTTTGTACCTTGCAGGCCACTAGGAGTGGTGGTGAACCCAGAATGGCCCTGCACTTCATTTTCCAAATTTCTGGAAATCTCACCGTCGAAGTCGAACTTGGCCGACTTTGAAACCCTCAATTTGGAGCTCGAGGAAGCTCAAAACCTTCATCATTTCATCTCTGGAGACCTTGGGAACCCAACCCAAGGCCTGGAACTTGAAATGGCACCGTGAACGGAGAAGTCAAGTTTTGGCCGAATCTTCCTCCCCATTCTCAGGCCACTTCTGGCCAGTTTTTGGTCCCCAAAATGGTAAAATCTTGTTCTCCTCATCTCTAGCTTCATTTTGGTACTTGAATCGTCCAATTTGGACTTAAAACGAAGAAGTTATGAAGCTTTGAAGTTTTACCCAGAAACCGGCCAAATTTCCAGATTCCGGCGACCGGCGACGGCGCCGGCGACCGAAATTCTGGCAGGGATGACCGGCGCTGACGTCATCGGACCAGGTTGGACCGGCCTTGCTGACGTCAGCAGACCGGTTCAGACCGGACTTGCTGACGTCAGCATTGACCGAACCGGTTGACCGGCTGACCGGCTTGCATTGACCGGCTTGCGCGTGAGCCGCGCGTGGAGCTGCGCGTGGAGCCACGGCTTGCTGCGCGTGAGCCGCGCGTGAGGGCGCGTGAGAGGTCCTTTTTCGATTCTGTTTTAACGGGGCGACTCGTGACGACGTGTACTACCTTGGGGTAGTACGCACGATAATTTTTGAGGTGTTTTGGACCTCCAATTTGAGAAAGCAAGGGATAGGTTTAATTAATTCGTTAATTCGTTACCTTTATGAGTTTAATCATTGTACCGGTGATATCTCATATAGGTGGGCCCTATCCAGAGGACTACCGGGGCTACCCAGGACGGGGTACTTCGACCCGGCTACCTACAAGTGAGTGAGTGGGTCTTTGTTTGATAAATATATATATATACGTATGGTTTTCAACGCTTTCTTTAAACTGTTAGCATAGTTGCATATCATTACGTTTGTTGGAGGTAGAACATTCGTACTATATTGCCATGCATGTTTTCATACCGTTGCTCATCAGTAGATGTATACACCCCAGGTATTAGTACTCAGTCTTGTGGCCAGGACTAGCCTTGATGTTTGGAGTAGTCACTACCAGTACCGTTACGCAGCTTTGGATCCATTGTAGGTACTAGCCTGTTCTAGGTTGCACTAGGCAACTCGAACTTGTGTGACTGCAATTTGTGCACTAGCGCTTAGCATTAGACTCGCGTCATTGTAGTACTTAGCGTAATTCTTCATACCTAGCTTGTTCATTGTGGGATTTAGCCCCTTGGGCATGTGTGTTTACATATGGGTGAGCAGATCAGTAAAGATTTATCGGGGAGTACCCGAATGTTTTAAATGATAGTATTTTGAGGTTCATGCCTACGGGTATGACGTATTTTCTCAAATTATACTTGTTTTCAAACAAGGGGTTACTAGACTTTTGAAAACAACGGTTTTATCAAACTTTACTTTTTGACCCACTCACCGTTTTATGTTTTGCGCCCCTCCAGGTTAGTTGGCTGGGAGCTTGTGACGTCGAGCCGCGGTGGTATGACAATGTAGGGATGTTTCTACGTTTGTATTGAATTTGTATCCTTCACACTGTTTACTTTATTATTTCTTCCGCCCGCACGTTCCGTGCACTCTGTTCTTACTTTTCAATATTCTTTATTTCATTCTCAATTTCTATTTGGCTTTCGTCACGCTAACGCGTGTCGGCCATCACCTTCTGACACCTGGCTCGTCCGGGATCGGGATGTGTCAATAACAATTTATTAATAATAAAGATAAAAAAAAAGGTAGTGGCATTTTCGTAAATAAGTTGAAGTTTAAGGGCAGTACTGTAATTAAGTTGAAGTTCAAAAAGAAAAACGGTGACATTTTTTTAAAATAAGTTGAAGTTTAGGAGGCGGTGACGTTTTGGTAAATAAGTTGAATTTTGGTGGTACAGACTGTTTATGCACGATTAGGTTAATTGTTTATACATAATTCATCTGTGTATAAACAGTTGACCTAATTGTGTATAATCGTGCATAAACAGTCGGTGCCACCTAAGTTCAACTTATTTACAAAAATGCCACCGCCTCTTTTTTTGTTTTATTTATTTGTTATCCTTATTATTAATAAAATGTTATTGAGTGTTTATGATTAATATATTATTCGGATTGTTGTCCTTATTATTAATAAATTGTTATTGAGTGTTTATTATTAACATTTTGTTTGAATAATGGCCTTTCATTTGGCTTTTTTTTTTCATCTCTTAAATGGAAGTGTTCCTAGTATAATTACAAAAAACATATCAAACTTTATTGTTAGTTCGGTTACTTGGGTATATGAAGCCGTTGAACTGAATAAGACTAACAAACACCTCGTTACAATTAAATGAAAAAAAGAAAAGAAAAGTAAACTGTATAGAAGAGAGGAGCGAGGATGACCAATGATGTTCAACTATATACTAGAAACAACGCAATTAAAAAAAAAAAAACTACTAGAAACTACTACGTAAATAGCCGAACAATTTTACGCCGTACATTACACCAAAAACCACTTTATGAAGCTTTCGTTTTCTTTCGGAGCCTTCCCTATCCTCCATCCATCCCTAACCATTGCGACGTGCTAGAAGTTTTGTATTGTAAATATATCACCGTTTCTCTCTGAGATGGGGGCCTTAATTTCTCCTTAGGTAAAGACCACAAGGATTAGAGAAATGGCTTTTAAGTTGACTGGGACAATTGGTGAGGAAGATTTTGTAATATCCAGTAACACAAAAGATTTAATTGTTGTATGCTACAATAAAACGATATCCCCAACAGGATTATGGCGAGAACACGACCCCTTCATGTCAGCTCTTGCAGTTCTTGTTATAAAACTAAGCGTCGCCGTCTTCAGCACTCGTATTTTTATGCTCGCCTTCAAACCCTTGCACCAACCACGCATTGTTGCTGAGATTCTTGTAAGTAGTACATCCTTATTCCTCTGTTGTTTTTTGTTTTTCTCACTGTTATTATTAATTAAAACTTGAAACTAGTACATCATTTTTACACATTTCAATTTTTTTTTTTTTTTGAAAAAGAGCTTTGACATATAAGCTCTTGATAAAATTTTAACTCTCAAAACTCGTAGTGAACTTATTGCAAAGTCCAAAAAAATATTTAATATCAGGACTTGGTTAATCAACATTTTATGGTTTTAAGGAGAGGTGAATCAAAGGAAATTCTAGCAAGTGATATTATATTAGCTGTTTTTATTGACTTAGTTGAAGAGGATAATTGTTTATATTGATGTTAGTTGGAGAGCAAAATTATTTACTAACTTTTAAATCAAATTTCCTGTTAAATGTACCGTTAAGTGATGATGTGGCAAGTTAAAAAATTAAAAGTATAATTATTTAAACTAATTAAAAAAAGTTAACCACAATAATAAAAATGAGCCCCACATCCTTCTTCCGCGGCCAACTTAAACCCAGCCACACCGAAACCTCCCTCTCCATAACCCTCCCCGACCCAACCGCTCAAAGACGTTGCAGTACCTCTCTCTGTCCTAACCCCTCAATCAAATATTAGATCGCCACCAGCTTCTCACCAGCATGTTAGAGCGACAAGCAGATCCGATCACTTGGCGAGGATAATGGGACTCGAACCGTTATCCTTGCGAACCGATGAAGCTCCGGAGAGCCGCGTCGGAGAAGATCTGAACCAGTACCGGTTCTTCGACGGCAACAATATCCAGCAGAAGCAACCGCCGCAACAGAATTCGCAGTCATAATTTTTCGGGTAATGCAGTGCCATGGATAACCCCTCTCAAAGTGGATGGATCAACGGGTCTTTTTGACCAATTAGAAACGTTATAATCCGACACATTGCAACCACTCCCCATTCTCTCTTCTCGCTCCCTGTGTCTCCGAGCTCCATCTCGCCATGCAACGGCGCCGACGTCGTTTTGTTTCTTTCCTCTCTCAAAATCTATTCACCGCCACTTCACTATCTTTCTCCATCCCTGCCTCTAGTTCTCTCTAGTCTCTATTCCCATTTCCGATCTCCAGAATTCCCAATGAAGATCCTACATTAATCTACCCCCGACCAACCCCACCCACAAACTCAATAATCTCATTCAATACTTACACCAATACTCAGGGGATATGAGGAGGGGAAATTAGCCAACACATATCTAATGCAGGTGTTGATGGGTCGGGGAGGGTTGTCGGAGGAGAATCGGGGTGTTGATGGGTAAAGGAGGTGGGTCCATTTTTATACTTTCTTTAATTAATTTAACTAAATCACAACTATGTGTATGACATTGCAATGTTTTAAAATTGAAGTATGAGTTTGCAATTACACTAAAACTTGAGAGTGTAAACTGCAATTTATCCTATTCTTATTTACAAACAAAATTGAAAGTTTCTTATTTGTGTTTAAGAAATTGTATGGTCGTTAGTTATCCTAAAATTCAAAGAGAATACATTTCAGCACCACATATTAAAATCGACGAGAAAGAGGAGGGAGGATTGCATCAGCCCATATCTGTTTGATTTTTCATCTTTTTTTATCACAATTTTCTTTCTAGGAAGCTTTCCAAGTGGTAGATGTTGTTGGATATGGGTCATTGTTGTTTAGGGTCGCAGAAGTATGGTGGGAAAATAGTATTGTTGTTTTTAACTGTTCATAGGGGGTGGAAATTTAAGGTTGGTGATGAAATAAAATAGGTAAGTGGGCATAGCAACACCATAAAATAATTAGTGGTAGTGAACTCAAATTAGGGTACGGCATTTTAGTAGGTCAACAGACCAACCCAGACGATATGGATTGGGTTGAATTCTAAACTTTACATACTGATTTTCGGGTAAAATGCAACCACTCTACTCAATAGGCGGGTTAGGTTGAATTAAGATGTTATTAATTGGATTGAAACCGACCCACTCATATGTCTACAATTCCTAAAAATACAATAGACAAATACATAAAACTCAATAATTCTTACACATACATGTGTATTTACTTGATTTGAATGTTAATTTTCAATTTTAAGTTTACATGTACTAATTCTACAACACCAAGTCCACATGATTTAATTAGGCTTAATAAATATAACATGAGCTTTGAATGTTTGTCACTCATACTCATATTAGAAAAGAAAAAGAAAAACAACAACAAAACCCTAATCAATAAAAGCACAACACGTTGATGAAAAAAAAAAGCATTTTTGATGAATAGAACATGAAATCGACTATTTAAAGGCTCCACATGAGGTAAGGCTTCATATTTGTTTTTCTTCCTTTGAGTGATTCGAACGACCTTGTTATACTTGTTGAACTCTAACTGCGATTTAGATTTTTAGTAGGTCCTTGCTGAAAATTTGAAGATATTTCAGTTGCTCCCTAGAAATTAAGAAAATTCGGTGGATACCTGTCGAATATTTGAATCGTATCATTTGTTACTTACTCTTTGATAAGAACCTACTGAAATATACACAGTAGGTACCTGGCAAAATATACATAGCTTCGGCATATTACTATGAAATAATGCTGAGTTTCAGTGATGACCTATTGAAATTGATAAATTCCTATCGAAAATATGAACAAATTTGGTAACCCTGGCTAGAAAATTTAATTTAAAAACTTTTTGGTGTGTGAAGGTAATTTGGGTAAGTAAATGGGGGTGTATTTAAATAATTTTTAATTTAAAAAGTTAATGTGCGGGTTGTTAATTAACAATTTGTGGGATACCAATAAAACAACTCATAAAAATTAAATTATTAGCTATTTGATTTTCGTTATATATTATAGTGTTTTTACGGAAGACATTGTGGCAGTCTATTATTGGACTATTGATACTTTAATGACTATAGCTATTTCACATAGTGAGGTGTGTATGAAAGAGTGGTTGATTTGTGTTAAAAGCTTTGTAAATAAAATTCATTTTGCACGTCGTGAAGTGCCATTTCTCGCCTATGTTTTTATTTGGAGGCGTGCGTGAAGACTTTTTTATGGAGATCCAATAATGCATAGGTTTCTTCATTTTTATCACAAAAGAATTGTTATTAGCATGTGCATTACTAATCGCAATTTTCAGGGTGGAATGTCGACGAGTACGAGTAATTGGGGTAAAGTTGTACCAGCCATATTTCCTTACAGTACCGTGAAGATTATCGAGACCATGGGAAACTTGGCCCTCGTTTACCACATGTTCCTGGTGGGTTTAGAGCTTGATTTAAAACCAGTATTACGAGCTGGGAAGAAGGCTCTTAGCATTGCGCTCGCCGGCATTGTCTTTTCCGTCATTGTTGGTTGGGCCTTATGTCGATATGTACTCCTTAAAGATTTTACCGAACAAACAGAAGGCAATGAAGGACAAAAACTTCCTACTACGAACGGTCCGTGGTTCTGGGGCGTTGCTCTTGCCACCACCAACTTCCCAGACCTTGCCCGAATCCTTGCAGACCTCAAACTTCTCTACTCTGATGTCGGAGGACTTGCGTTATCTGCCGCTGTTATTTCCGACTTATGCTCCTGGTTTCTTCTTTTGCTCGTAATGGCCATAGTCAACAGTTTCCAGACAGTTGCGGTGGGACTCACCTTGCTTTTTATAGGACTATGCGTTTTTGTAGTACATCCTCTTCTGTCACGGATTGTTAACCGAATTCGTGACAGAGCACAAGAGGACGGTGACTACAGTCAACTTGAATGCTTTGTTCTAGCTGGGGTGGTGCTCTGTGGGTACATTACCGATGCATGTGGGTCCCATTCCATCGTAGGGTCTTTTGTGTTCGGAGCTATCATGCCCAGAGGAGAGTTTTCAAACAATCTCAAAAAGAAGGTGGGAAGTTTTGTGCCCGGGATTCTGATGCCTCTCTACTTCTGTATCAATGGAGGTAGACTAAACTATGTGGATATTCTCAGTTCCGTTTATCCAAATGAGAAAAAAAGTGGGACGGACATATATCGTGTAGGGGGGGTTGTCATCTTAGCTTTTGCAGCTAAGACTGTGAGCACTTTGGTTGCCGGCTTAATCAACAAAATGTCACTTCGGGATAGTTTGGCTCTTGGAGTGCTTATGAACACCAAAGGCTTATTGACACTTATTATACTCAACACTGGTCGGGACGTAAAGGTAATATTTGACTTTATGCATGCGCCGCTAAGTTATGCATATAAAACTATGAAAAATGCTAGGAAGATCATGTTTTAGATCATATTTTGTAGACCATATAATGTGGGGGTTGATGATTGGATTATTTCTTTAATGAACCATCACATCACGTGGTGTACAAAATATAATTGAAGTAGATGATCTATTTAGCATCACCCTAAAACTATTGATTCAACTGTCAACTTTATCATTTTATTTTATTTTATTTTTTAAAATTAAATATTCATTTTTTATTAACATTGAGAAGTGAAGTAGCACTAAATTAAAAGTTAGTTGGTGCATGTGAATGTCGGGACTGGCTACAGTGCTCGCAAGCATTGAATGCTCACACCGATCTCACCCTCCTTTCCCCCCTCTCTCCTCCCTCTTCCCTCCTTTTAATGGTGAGATCGGTGTGAGCATTCAATGCTTGCAAGCACTGTAGCCTACTCCGTGAATGTCAATAAGAAAAATTATTTTGGAGATGTAACGTACTAGTATTGCTCACTTCAGATTATTCCCTTAATTATTCATATGTGATATTTGATTTCTAGTACAACACGCACAGTTAATTTATACGCATGTAATGCCTTCGAATAATTCATGAACGAATGACAATTAATATGTGGTACATATATGTATATGTTTAGGCGTTGAACAAACAAACCTTCGGAGTAATGGTGCTGGCAATTTGGGTAATGACATTTGTAGTTGGCCCGCTCCTAGCAATTTTTTACAAGTCCAGTACTAGGCGTTTCGTGCAATACAAACAGAGAAACGTATTAAGCGTAGGATCTAACAACGAGCTTCGAATCCTTGCATGTGCTCACAACTCACGCAATGTGCCAGGCATTATCAACCTCCTAGATGCTTCTAATCCAACCAAAAAATCCCCTCTTCATGTTCTTGCTGTCCACCTTGTGGAACTAACCGGGCATACTTCGGCGATGTTGGTAGTGCACGATGCTTGTAAGACCAATGATGCACACTGTCCCGACAACTCGTCGTCCCCCTCAAATGCCTTTGAAACCTATGCCAAACAAAGAGAATGTGTCACGGTGCAAACACTCACGGCGGTGTCTCAATACTCCACGATGCACGAGGACATATGCAACCTGGCTGAGGAGAATCGTGTCGCCTTAATAATCATCCCGTTCCACAAGAAATCCACCATATTGGTTGGAGGAGTGGCACCGGATGCAAACAACTCACATCTAAAGAGCCTCAACAACAACTTGATCGCAAATGCACGGTGCTCTGTGGGTGTTTTTGTGGATCGAGGCCTCGGTACATCCAATTACTCTCACCGTCGATGCCGCTATTCCATGCTCTTCTTTGGAGGGGTAGATGACCGCGAGGCGTTAGCGTATGCGGGTCGGATGGCTGGACATCCCAAGGTTAGCCTAACAGTCATATCGTTTAACGTCATGAGTAAAAATGAAGCAAAATCGTGCTCTGAGGATGATGATGATGATACTGATGGGATTCTGAAGGCAATGGCAAGCGTTGGGAGGGAAAAAAAACTGGATGAGATGTTCTTGGATGAGTTTAGGCTGAGGTCAATGAATGACGCTTCCATAAAACTTTTAGAGAAGTGGGTGACTAGTTGGGAACAAATTCTCTCACTAATAGACTCCATGGAAGGTGACTATGATATGTACATAGTGGGAAGAGGGCATGGAAAAATATCAGAGGTCACCGCGACGTTACTGGATTGCATCGACTCTAATGACCTTGGATTTCTTGGAGATGCATTGGTATCTTCAACCTTTACAGCTAGTACATCCATTCTAATTGTGCAACAAGGTAGCCATTTGGATTATAATTCATGATTGAGGGAGAAAATGGGATGTATAATGGAATAGTTTGAGCATGCATATATTGTTGGAGAATTAGGAAATAAAAAAGTATTTTAGATTGGTAAATTTGGGATTGTATTTTATTTCCTACCTACAAAGTAATATGTTGGTCTCCTTGTTCAAGGAATTTGGTTTACTTATTTAATTAGGTTTGTATTTGTTGTAGATAATATTGATATGTGATAAATGTGATTGTGTAAATCCTAGGTAGATATAAATTGAGATATTATCATCATCCTAAAATCCTTGTTCTATTGTGATTGTACTTCACTATAAATAAAGGCACTATGCATGAGGGATATGTATTACAATTCCTCAAGCCCTTCTCTCTTTCTCTCTACTTTTCTCTTTGTCGTACCCCTCAATAAAATAGGCAACAACACGTTATCAGCACGCTCTTTTCGCTGTGCTAAAGAGAATTAGGCCGGAGTTTTGGCCATCTTCAATCATGGGGAGTATTAATTTCAATAATTTTTATTTTGATTTACTTTTTATTTTATTGAATTAATATACTTGCTATTGATTCAATTCTCTCCCTGTTATTTTATATTGAACGAGATTCAACGCATTGAAGATAGAAATCTGGAGTTGAAGGCAATTCTGCAAACAAATTGTTCCACCATCATCATCAGCAATCCAAGTACTTCTAAAACACGGTTTCAATGTCGATATTTTTTCAGCCTTGATTGCATGAACCTTCACCATGATGCATGAACCCAATTTTCTACTTTTTAACGAATTATAATCTTTTGCAAAAATTGAGTTTGCATTAAATTTAATATATCTGCTATATATATTAAGTGAATTGATGATTGTGTGAACAAAGGAAAAATTAGGGTTTTTTGGTTTTTTTTTTTTCGTATTTGAAAAAAAAAAAACAAACCCTAAAGTCGAGCCGACCTGAAGTTGAGCCACGGCTCCAAATGAGCCAAGCCACGGCTCTTGTTGAGCCGATCTCTCACAACCGGATCTCGCCTGAAACCTGATAACCTGACCTTGATTTTCACCGTTTATCCGGTGAAATCCACACCCTCCGACGACCTGCAGCTATCCTAGTGGATTCCCGACCAAACTTTCTTCGTCCTCGACGACTTTCACCTAGATTTCAGTCGAATCTCATCGGGTTTCTTCTCAAATTCCTTGAATTTTGGACCCCAACGTCGAGAACTTTGAGTTCTTTGTTGAACTCCATCGATTTCCCGTCGAAATCTCTTTGGTTCGACCTCTGGTGAACCTGCACCAGGACACCCGAGGCCCTTTTTGGACCTCCTTTAATGTCGGCCCGTCTCTAATTCTCGGCCCATTTCCAAATGCAACCCCTGCATGGGCTGCCCTTAGCCTTCTCGGCCCATTTCCCACTCCAGCCCTAACTGGGCTTGGTTCCCTTCACCTTTTTCAGCCCAGTGGACTTTGACCACTGCCACTCTAGCCCTTGTTAGGCTAAGGTCTGCAGCCCGCACCCGATTGCTGGCCTGCAGCGCAGTTCTCTCTTTGTTTGAGCCTGCAACTCCAAACTTGGCCCACCCAAATTATTTGGGCCGTGATTTTCACAACCCGTAGACCTAATACGATCATCTACTTGTTTGTGTTATATATATTGCGTTTGTTTGCAGGTACCCATGAACTTGAAGTTCATGTCTTTAATTCGAACCCGTAGTTTCGAAAAAGTGCCATAGAAACATTTTTATGTTTCCTAAAACTCACCACTCATGTAGAGACCTGAAGTTCTCCATGATTAATCCACTAAACCAAACCATGTCTTAGAACCCGAATGTTCTGACTTTTATGATTATGGAGAATTTATTTCCCATAAGCACCAACCACAATTGTGTTCCCTCCATTCAGTGGATTTTTGAACCCTAACAAGTTCGATTTCACTGACATGAAAGTTTCTGGCAAAAACTACTTTATGTGGGCACAAGTTGTGAAGCTCCACTTGACCACTGAGAAGCTGAGAAATATTAAAGCCAACAATGACGTGGATAGAGCTAAATAAGCCTTCGTCATGATCTTCATTCGAAGACTTATGCCTGAAGCATTGTAAATGGAAGTACCTCGATAACGAGGACTCTATGGCTCTTTGACTCGCTCTACGGACCGTTCTAGTCATGAAAAGATGATCTTGCTCGAAACAAGACATATCTTGCCTGACACAAGACATGATTGAACCCCATTCGTGAATAGGTATAATTTTGAAGTTTATAAAACCCGATTGAATTTTGATTAGAGAAGATTTTTTTATCATTCCATGCTTCTAAAATGCTCCTGAAGAAGCACTGTAGAGAGCAGAAGTTCACTAAATTCTTGGATCTGATTACTACCACATTGGTCACTGAAAAGAACAACGGTGAAAGCGGTACCCTAGTGATTCGGTTGGGAGGTACCGAACGGTATAGATCCAGCTTCAGCTGGAGCTTACCGAATGGTGTGACCTAGCTTCTGCTGGAGTCTACCGAACGGTATAGACCCAGCTTCAGCTGGAGTCTACCGAATGGCATGCCCTGCTTCGGCAAGGATGTACCGAAGGTCACGCTCTGTTTCGGCAGAAGTGTACCAAACACAAGGCTCTGCTTCGATAGACGCCTACTGAATCTACTCATCCTTCTTTAGCTGGATAGTACTGAATAATGGTAGAATCAGGGTCTACCAAGGGGGTGGCATCACGCCCAAACACGTGATCCCTTGGCACTTAAGGCCCAAAACCTCAAGAATAAGGGACAGTATTCCCGAATCTCAATCGTGCAAAATCTACTTCCGTTTTAATGGAATATCTCATTAGTTATGCACTTATTTGTGCCCCTACCAATGTTGTTAAGGAGTACCATTACTGTAGTCAATATGAGAGACTAATTTTGCTTCACCTAACACATCTGAAAAAGCAGAATTTTGACATGGCAAACCATGTTGACCGAACCCCCTATCCAATTTGGTTTACTTTGTGAACAATTTCCTATGTTCTCGGATTCAAGTTTGGCATTTGTTTTAGTTATGGATATTGTCCTCTAATATGAGTTAATTGAATCATGATTCTTATACATGTGACCTAATTCAATTAACATGTGATAAGGTATAAATGTGGGAAAGTTAGTTGTCTGGATGAATGTGCTACTATGCACACTAACTTCATACCTAAATCATCCATCTAACAACGAATTCAGGTCTATCTAACCTGATTAAGGGCATTGGAACCTCTCCTCATCGTATTGATGGTAAATGAATGGCCATTAAGGGGCCTTATATTCTCTCGGGTTCGAAGAACGCTACTGAAGTTTTAAGGATATTCGAGGAGAACAATGATCAGAAAACAATCGTAGAAAATAGAGTGAAGTATATTTCCATCACCTCCAAAATATGAAGTCCTGTTATGTTTCGAGGCCAATAGATTGCCTCCCAACTTGGACATGCCACATATAGGCCGACCTCGGGAGATATGCTTGAGATTTTATGCATCAAGAGTTTTCGATAAGTATTGCATGTCTTTTTGTGTTTAAAATTCAACATTGAATTCCCATGTTCAATCCCCCCAAACAACTTCGGGCGTGCTTATCATAAAGCGCATTATCAATTGATCACCCTATTCCTGTGAATGCACTAGCTTTCGATTTTTACGCCTAGGGTTATGCAATCTTGTATGCAGCCATGCTGATCCGCCCGAGCCCATTGTTACTCGATACTTTTAGTGTTACAGCTTGAGTTACCGGGTACGAACTCGATGTTTCGTGACGGCGCGCTTTGGGCATGCACTTATGCCATATTGTGCCGCTGCAATGTACCAATATGGGTTCTCAAAGAAGGATGTGAATTTTGTCAATTGTGATTCTCCTTCAAATTAGCTCTTTAGAGCCCTTGCACGCACCCTTTATCACAAATATGGATCATTACTTTGACGGTGATGCGCTCTTCTCCCGCTAGGGAAGATAAAACGTCAACGCTTTCAAGAACATCGCGGAATTATTGTGGGATGTCCCCACTATGTCTTATCTCGATCCGTATTCTAGATTCTGCAGTGTTGTTCAAGACGTTTCGATCTAGCTAAAGTGACGAGATCACACATACCAAACCGCAAACATGCTCGCAAAGATAGACGCATTTAACGCACGTCGAGTCAACATCCTCAATGGTGTGCCGCCCTCGGCGGATGCTGACCGCCCCATCGACGGGTACACCGGCGGCCAGCCAATCACTCGCTTCAAGGATTCACTTCCTAGAAGTGGAAAACATGGCACAAACGAATCCCTTCCTCGATCGCTATCTCAACCATTCCACCTCATGAAATTAATCCCGATTATCCCGAGACTCAGCCTGGTCCATTATGCATGCATGGATGAGTTATGGAATTGGAATGAGATTATCATCGATGATATCTACATATATGGTAGTTACCTAAAATCCTAAAAGCGATGACATCGAACCGCTGTCTGATAAATGTCGACGAGAACCGATTGGTCAACCAGAAATAAGCAATCCAAAGCCGAACTTGATTCACTTGCGAAACGTAGTGTTTGGGCTTGTAGTTCCTACACTTCAACATGTGAAGTCTGCTGGCTATAAGTGGCTTTCATATGAAGCATAATGGTAATAAATGAAATAGTGCGACATTTATATACGCCTTCTTGTGGCGCAAGGTTTCTCTCAACGCTTCCTCGGGAATCTGATTACGAGGAGACTTATTCCCGTAATGGACGCCATAACATTCTGCTACCTTATCGCTTGGTAGTTTCAAAATCGAATATGCACTACTTAACGTGGTTGTAACGTATCCATAGGGATTATGATACAAAATCTATATGGAAGTTTAAAGACTTTCACACTGATTCAATAGCTATAGACCATAGAACACCCTCTCCATTGAATTGAGGCTCACTTTAATGGATTGAACAAACCGAAGCATATGGTGGCATCTGCCTCAAGTGGATATTTGATCGCTTAAGGATATGTGAATAACTATACTCTCTGTACAACCCGAATTTGCTAGAGTTGTAGTCTATGTTGATGACATAAATCTCACTTAGACTCAAGAGCTTGAGAAAACTCTCTAGAGCCCTAAGCTCAATTTAAGATGAAAGATCTTGAGAAAATTCATTTCCATCTCGACCTGAAGTTTCTAGTAAAGTTCAGATGGTATTCTGTCAACTACCGACCACACCTAAAAGGTGTTGCCTTTGAATACACCCATGACTATTCATACACTAGATGCAAATGAGAATTTTGAAAAGGTCAGGAACCCGAAGTTCCATATCTAAGTTCAATTAGCGCTTTATTACACTTAGCCTACTGCATTAGGCATGACATGTCCTTCGTTGTCGATCTTGCAAGAAACAACATTGCTTACACACACTACCACCAACAGGTGTTAAAGACGCTTTTCCGTTGATTACCGGGATTTGGGCCTATTCTATCCCTACGCATCTCAGACCAACTACAACCCTTGGTTATCTGAATGATGCCTACCTTGTGGGATACTACCGACACAAACTATCCTGTCTGATCCAAGACAGCGCACGTTTCCAAACGGACATGTCTTTACCTGCTAGGAACATCGCAATATCTTGAGGTCAACCAAATAAACCTTTAGTTGCGACGCTTGAGCTCATTGCCATACATCACTCTAAACCACACGTGCACATGGAGCATATTCGAAGCACCTGTAATTCTTCATCCTTCGTTAAGTCCCAACGACGATTTATGAAGACAACGCTGCATGTATCGACCAAACCATCACATGATACATCCAAGAAGTTAACACCAAGCATATTGCGTCTACATCACATCAGCATGGGCATTACAAGGTTGAAGTCAAGCAAATTCATTCCCAAGACAACCTTGCCGACCTCTTTACTATGTCACTGCCGAAGTCTACCTTTCATAAGCTTGTTCAAGGAATTGATATGCGTAAATTGTCTGATTTGCAACATTGTTAGTTTCTCATTTGGAATTTTGTCAAACTCAGGGGGAGTATCTAGAAGTATACACGCTTGACCTTAATGTACTCTTTTTCTCTATGATTAGGATTATTTTTTTCCATTGGGTTTTTGTTGCCTGGCTAGGTTTTAATGAGGCACCCATTCTGGGCTGGTCATACCTTTGTGTGCATCCTACTGACATCCGGTAGATGTTTATTGTTACAACCCGTCCCAAAATTTTATGTGAAATTACCAAAATACCCCTAATGTCAATGTTGACTTTTGTTGACTTTTCGGGACGACTTGTAAAAATTTATTTCTTTACATATTCTTGATGTACTCATCGATACGAACGCGTGGACGCAAGCGGAACTCAATTCGGAGTTCAAACGAACGTTTTAGGAAGCTTTAAAGTGTAGGGGCATTTTAGTAATTTTCACTCCGTAAGTTGGAATTAGGGTTTTTGGCTGGCTGCTGTGCAGCCAACCCTTCCCCTCATTCCTGCACGTTCTCCCCCTCTATCTCTCTTTCTCTCCCAGTTTTCTCTCTAAGCCAAAAACCTCACCGAAACCCTAACCTTTGGACGAATCACAAAATCGTCGAACCGTTGCCCAAAATCCATACCATCTCGATCGTCTCGTCATTCTGGACGAGGCTGTGATTTTAGAATCTCCAAACTCAAACCTGATCGTCCAAATCGACGCCGGAACGAAAACGACAAACTGCCATTCAAGTTTCTGTACAATCCCGATCAAGGTAAGCCTCGAGACCATTACCATTGGTTTTATTGGATTGAGTAGGTTCAAATCGATATAAAGAACGTCGAATTTGGTGCAGTTTTGAAGGAGAACGGAATTAGGGTTTCCCGAAGCTTCTCGGCCAATTTCAGGCCATCTCCGGCCATTTTTCCAGCCTCAAATTGATTTGAAAATATTCTACTCGTCAATACCTTCATTTTGATATATGGCACGTTAAATTTGGCCAAAGAACGAAGAAGATATGAATTTTTAAAGTTTTGGACATTTTCGAAAAATTTTCCAGAATTCCGGCGAACCAGACGGCGGCTCCGGCGACCGGCGAGAGGAGGAAGGAGAGGGAATATTCCGACAACGGTAACGGAATATTCCTGACGGCGTCAGAATATTCCGTCAGAAAGGTATATTCCGTTAACTTTAACGGCGCTGACGTCAGCAGGCGCGTGGCTGACGTAAGCATGCGCGTGGGATGACGTCAGCAGGCGCGTGCAGGCGTGTGCCGCGCGTGGCAACACGCTCCAGCGCGTGCCGGCGCGTGCCAGCGTGTGGCCGGCGCTTGAGGCCACCTCCCGGCGCGTGGCGGCACGTCCGACCGTTTCCCGGCGCGTGGCGGCGCACGGCGGCGGTGGACGGCGGCTGTAGGGTTTTCGGGCTCCTAAAATCGTTTTTCGAGCCCGTTTTCGCTAAAATAATAATATTTTTGGGGGATTTTTCTTTAAGGCCTATTTTTTATTTATTTTAGGGAAGTTCTAATTTGTTCTCTATTATTAAATAGGTAATTCTTCGACTCCGCACACCGAGGAGGGCAACATCGGGGGAGATTTCACTCCCGAATACCAGTGAGTGGACTTTGCTTTATTAAATGGTTTTTATGATTGAAAATAAATATGAATTTGATTTCTATATGGTTTTAAATGGTTTCGAAGCGTGTTTATTTATATATATTTATTTATAAATATATATACTTGTTGATAATTGTTTATGCAACCATATTTTTTTTATTTATGGTTATATATTGGGAAATGGATTTAAATGGTGATTGTGGTTTTATACCAAAGTATGAATATACATTATGAAATGGTTTACACTATGATTCTACTTTTGCATAAGTATGAAATGGTATATGATATATGTTTTGAGGGAAGGTATTATCTATGCAATATTAATTATTTGGGATTTATGAAAGGGATCTTGTTTCCTATATCTAAACACATGAGTATGTATGTATGTATGTTTTCAAACACACTTGGTATGCTTTCACTACGTTGTAGTACCGTCTCACGGCCGTAGGACAAGTCTCACATGTTTGGGTCACACGCACTGTACTCCAGGGGTATTGTCCGGTAAATACCTTAGTGCAAGCTTGTCTTACGTTTATGTTTGTTTATGGGGAAAAGGCCCCACTACTTAAGGACTCGGGTGTTACGCGCTGCGGCGCAAGTGCTTACATGTGTGTGGTACTAGGAGTACAAATTAATGGATAACGTAAAGTGCTTGTACGGTGATTGAGAGGTTGTTCCTCAACCCGTACATGGGTGATCGCGCATATACCCTGTGTTGGTTTTCCCTTATATATTTTTTTAGAATTACGAATTGTGTTTTACGAACATTATACTTTTAAGTGTTTCAGTTATACTCATGAAGTACCCTTTGAACTATATTATGATAGTATGTTTCTACGATTATACTGGATTTCAAACAGGGGGTTAGTATATTGAAAAGAGAAAGGTTTTGCGAAAACTTTGATTTTTGTCCACTCACACCTTTGTTTTGCACCCCCTTCAGGACATAGTGATAGAGCATCGGGCGAAGTCGAGGCATCTGTGTGGCAGCTCTGATCATCTATCCCGACCATGTAGGGATTTACCCTTTCTTTTCAGTTTCTATAATAATATCCATCCCTGTTATGGATAGAGATTCTAGGAACTTATTTTATTAGTTGGTTTCCGCTGTTTCAAAATTAGTACGCTCTGAACCATATGCATATTGACATTGATTTCCGCAAACTTAATAGTATTTTAATTTTGTTTCCACTAAGTGTTGTCATGCATTTAATGGCTTCGTCACTTACGAGTGTCGGCCAGCACGCCCGCATTCAGTATCCACGTGGGTATCGAGGGTGGGGTGTGTCATTTATTATTGACATTGCATTAACTCACTTTTCTCCTTAGACTATGGGTTTTGTCCCGCCTTGGGTTTTACCATAGTCAGGTTTTGTGAGATTTTTACTTTTTTTTTATGCAAGTTCCATACTTGAGACTAGCGTGCTCTCTATCGTGCCTACGAGATGACTTCATCAACTATCTCTACATCATATTGAAAATCTGATGCAATATGTACTTGAGTATTTGCACACTCAAGGGGGAATGTTGTAGATAATATTGACATGTGATAAATATGATTGTGTAAATCCTAGGTAAATATGGATTGGGATATGATCATCATCCTAAAATCCTTGTTCTATTGTGATTATACTTGTTTCACTATAAATAAAAACATCAGTATGAGGGAAATCACACACCACAATTTCCATCATCCCTATTTCTCTTTATTCTGTCTATACCGCCGGCCATCCCTCTCCTTGTTCTTAATCTTTCAATAAAATATGCCACAACACGTTATCAAGCACGCTCCTGACGCTGTACTATGGAATCTGAAGGGCGTTCCTTTGCAAACAAATTGTTCCACCATCATCATCAACAATCCAAGTACTTCTAAGACACGATCTCAATGTCGATATTTTTTCAGCCTTGATTGCATGAACATTCACTATGATGCATGAACCCAATTTTTGCTTTTAAAAGAATTATAATCTTCTGCTAAATATTATGTTCACATTAAATTTAATATATCTGTCATATATTAAGTGAATTGATAATTGTGTGAACGAAGGAAAAATTAGGTTTTTTTTTCTTCTGGTTTTTCGTTTTTCTTTTTTAATTTGTATTTAAAAAAACAAACCTGAACCCTAGCCGCGCCGAGACACGGCTCCAGATGAGCCGTCTTACCCAGAACCCAAGTCAAGATGACGCCATTTTGCACGTCTTCTTCCTTGGACCGAGCCATGTTCAGGTGGCCTGCAGTCCGCCTATTGTACCTTTGACAGTCTGCAGTCGTCCCCACTCGAAGAATTCATTATCTCTTATGATGATTACCTAGAATTCCATTGAAATCTCATAGGTTTTTCAAAATCCCACCATTGATTCATTGGATTTTGGTTCCCAACGTCGAGAACTCGAGTTCTCCGTTGCATCTCTTGTTTCCCATTGAAACTGAGGCTCACCCCGCCACTGGTCTGCAACCTAGACCAACAGTAGCACTGTCACTTGTCTTTTTCCGACGACCTTGAAAACCCTAGCTCCAGCTACGGTCAATCTGCACACCCCTCTCTTGTTGGGCCTGCACCAGGACACCCAAGGCCTTTGTACCTCTCCTTTGTCTCGGCCCACCTCAAATTTTGCCCCAGTTGAGCCTTCTTCCTATGCTCCTCGGCCCGCACGCTAACTAGCCCATATTAGGCTTCTTTCTTTTTCTTCTGACAGCCCACTAACACCTTAAACACCAGCCCCTGATAGGCTTTGGGCCTGCATCCCGCACCCAATTACTGGTCTGCAACCTAGTTTTTTCCCTGTTTGGGTCAGCAACTCCAAAATTAGTCCACCCAAATTATTTGGGCCGTGATTTTCACACCCCGTAGACCTATATTCATCTATCTGTTTCTGCTGTATATGTTTATTTTTGTTCTATATATTGTGCTTGCTTGCAGGTATCCATGAACTTGAAGTTCATAAATTTGAACCCGAAGTTTTGAATAAGTGTCATGAAACCCGAAGTTTCCTTAAAAAATAAATATCCATGAAACCTGCAGTTTTCATGAAAATTTAAACCAAAACATGTCTAACAGAACCTGAATGTTCTACTCCATGTCTATGAACCGTTTTTCATAGTACTGACCACAATCTTGTTCCTTTCGTCACAGCGACATGTCGAATTTGAACAAACTCGACTTTACCGCTCTAGAAGTCTCTGGAAGGAACTACCTTAAGTGGGTACAAGATGTGAAGCTCCACCTTACTGCAAAGAGTCTTAGGGCCACCATTGACGCTGAGACAGATATCCTGGTTCGCGAAGCTGACAAAGCAACTGCCATGATCTTCATCCGAAAACATATGCACGACGCACTGCAGACCGAGTACATCGCTGAAGAGGATCCAAGAGCTTTATGGCTCGCTTTGGAAGAGCGCTTTGATCATCAAAGAGATATCTTCTTACCTGAAGCACGACACGACTGGCAGTATTTACGCTTCCAAGACTTTAAGTCTGTGAATGAGTACAACTTTGAAGTTTGTCGAATCTGATCACTTCTCAAGTTTTTCAAAGAAGACTTGACTAAACAAGATCTCCTGGAGAAGACCTATTTAACTTTCCATGCTACCAATATTGTCCTACAACAACAATATAGGGCACAGAAATTCACCAAATTGTCGGATTTGATCTATGTCTTACTACTTGGTGAAAAGCAAGACCAGCTGTTGATGAAAAATAATCAAGCTAGACCTATTGACTTGACCGCTGTGCCTGAAGCACACTCTAACTCGAATTAAGGCCAAAACTGACTCTAGAGGCGTGGTGGGAAAGGCAAGAGTTCTAATCCCACAAGCCCAAGGTTGACAGAGTGTAGGCCCATCCAAGGGAGGAAATAAAGCCTCGAAGAGCAACAATTTAGCTTCAAAAGCCTCAAACTTCAAGACTAAGAGCAAGGCAACCAAATAGGTAAGTCTGTGTTACCAATGTGGTTCCCAGGACCATTGGTCCCGTACTTGCTGAGCTTCAGCTATCGCTGTTGCTGAGTATCATTCAGGTCGTAAAACCGTAGAGACTAATCTTACTCAAGTTGAGAATCCCAAAGATACTACCATGGAGATTTCTGATTTTCAATAAGCATCTACTCCGATGGAAGATTAGATTTTAGACATGGGTCTATATGTTGGCCGACACTAGTGCTTGAAAACCACTAAGTGGCCGAACCCCTTATCTTTTGGTTTAAATTTTGAACAACTTTTCCATTTTGTTTGGTATTTGTTTTAAGTTTTTGTTTTATGGATATTATTTCTTGAATGAATGATGCTTTAATTTCCTTATATATGTGACCAATTCAATTAATTTATTTCTAGGTACATCTTGTGAGGAAGTTAGTTGTCTGGTAGATAATGCAACCACGCACACCATTTTGCGTGAACGCATCTATTTTACAAACTTCATACCTAAAATATCACATTTGACAATCCTTTCAGGCTCATCCAACCTGATTGAGGGGTATGGCACTGCCCACTTAATGTTGTCTAATGGTACTGAATTAACCATTAAAGAGGCACTTTACTCACCCCGTTCCCGAAGAACGTTGTTAAGCTTTAAAGATATTCGAGATAATAATTACCACGCTGAAACTTCTAAAGAAAATGGAGTTGAATTCCTTTGCATCACTTCCTATGAATATGGCCAGAAGCGTATTCATGAGAAGTTAAAGCGTCATCCAAATGGCTTGTATATTACAACCATTCGCTCCGTTGAAGTCCACCATGTATATTGACATGTGATAAATGTGATTGTGTAAATCCTAGGTAGATATGGATTGGGATATTCTCATCATCCTAAAGTCATTGTTCTATTATGATTGTACTTGTTTTATTATAAATAAAGACACCAGTATGAGGAAAATCACACACTACAATTTCCCTCGTCCCTATTTCTCTATATTCTCTCTGTGCCACCAACTATCCCTCTCCCTGTTCTTAACCTTTCAATAAAATAGGCCACAACAGTATTCAAGTTATGTGGAATTTTGAAATACTTTATTTAACTTATATCATCAAATGACAATATTGATCTTTGTAAACTAAAGGACAGTGTGGTATTGTTATATCTTCTAATATAATCTGCTTCTGTTGCGTTTTGAGAATAATTAATTGTAAAGTAATTAAGCGTTTGATAAGTTATATTTTAAGGTTTATATGTATTGGTCATAATTGAACACACACACACACACACACACACTTAGACCTAATCCCTAAGTTTAACATGTGAAATGTCCGTAAAAGATTTCATTTCCGTCTTCCTCACAACATAGTTATCACCATCGAAGTACAGTGGATGGGGAACTGAGCCCGCAACACAATTCATCCTAGTTGTCCCACATATCTCACTAATTATGTCTTGTGACCTAGTGCCAATTGAAAGTTCTAGGATGGATATTAATTAACCTAAAAGAGGAGTGAATAGGTTCTAACCTAAATGACTAAGCCAAATTTAAATTAATAATTAACTAAACATGGTTAAAATCCTACACATCAATAATAAACAAAAACTAAAAATTGTTCACACCAAATGTAGATTTAATGGGGCAAAACTCCACCACTAGAAAAATTCTCAAACTACCAAGTCAAGATATAAATTAAGAGAAAAAAAAATACAAAACTCATCTTACTAGACTCACAGCTAGAAGGCAGCTTTAGAGGACCTAAATGATAGTACAAAAG
This sequence comes from Gillenia trifoliata, assembly GCA_018257905.1. Taxonomy (NCBI): domain Eukaryota; kingdom Viridiplantae; phylum Streptophyta; class Magnoliopsida; order Rosales; family Rosaceae; genus Gillenia; species Gillenia trifoliata. The sequence continues at coordinate 3,521,511 of CM031086.1, read as the reverse complement.
ATATTTCGAACCGTAGCCACAAAAGTCTTGAAGTGATCAAATACGTCTAATTTTCGTTTCATTGGGTATATCCATGAATAGCGGGAAAATCATCAGTAAATTAATGACACCGCTAATGGAAGTAAACATGCAACATCCACACATCATAATGAATTAGAGAAAATAAGGCAGAAGCACGATTATTATTATTCAAACTAACCTCTTTACGCATTTGGCAATTGGCTCTTTTTTATTTAATTTATTTTTGTTATTTTTTAATTTAAAAATATGATTTTAATGAAAAGGGCTTAAGATGACAAAAATTTAATGAAAATCACTTAAAATGACTTTTATTAATAATAAGGATAAAAAAAAAAGAGGTGTGGTGATATTTTTGTAAATAAATTGAAGTTTAATAGTAGTATCGTAAATAAATTGAAGTTTGATGTCATTTGTGGACAACGATATGTAAACTGTAGCATGATCTAAGGATTGATCTTTTGGTTGATAGTATTCATTAGAATTCTAAGAAGATTCTTTATTTTCATACAGAATAGCTAGGCAATCTGATTAATGTTTAAAGTTGATTTCAGTGTTCGTTTTCACATTAAGTTTTAGCTTTGTGTAATTTATTTTAATAACTATCAATCACTCAAAAACCTGAAATCTGATTTCATTGTGCTAATGGCATGCATAGTCCTCAAATCACCATATATTGAGAGAAGAAGTACATGGCGAAAAAAAAAATGGAGCCTCACAAGGGAGCACCACCAGAACATATTGAGAATTCAGAAGCAATACAAGCTGAGAAGAACGTGCAATATCGATGCAACATGCTTTTTTTTTTTAAGACAATGAGGGTGGTCAAGAATAACATTGAAGGAAAATCACTTCAATGTCTCGAGGCTACACCTTTTTTGCCCATCATCGATGCCTACCTAATTGGAAAGATTAACAAGAACAATGCAACAAAGTATGATGAAGACATAACAAAGCTCCTTAAGGTTTATAATCCAACAACTCAGAGCTTTGAATTTGGTAGCAAATCCGTGGAGATATCAGTTAGTGATATCTCCTAGATACTTGGACTACCTGAAGACAGCACAACTTTTTCAATGGAAAGAAAAGGAAGAGAATGGACAACATTTATCCAAACCTACTTTGGTAGTTCTAAAAAGATAAAGAAGTTGATGGTTGATAAGGCTCTAAAGAATGTGATATAAGATGCTACTACTCAATCAACAAGAAAGAGAGAAGCTCATCAGTCAACAAGCAAGAAAAAAAAGAGGAGGAAAGAAAGAAGAAGAGAAGAGGGATTTTGAAGAGGATGTGGCGCGTTTGATATTGCTTGAGCTATTCATCACATTCTTGTTCCCAAACTCTGGATCTCATGTATCCTGGGATTGTGTTAAAAACTGTGAGCATTTGGAAAAAATTTTGACTTATGTATGGGCAACAACAGTTAATGATTATCTACACAAAGTAATGAAGGGGAAAAAAGACAAACCGACTTCACTCGATAGCTGCCAAATTGTGATATTGGTAAGGAAAGAAAAGTTATACAAACATATTGTCAAATGTAGTCTGCTTCATTTGCACAACATATTGCAAAGACTCAATCCTATTGATCTACAAGTAAGCATCACCCTTTTGGCAAAATGCATTTTGTTGGTTGGTTAATTAGTTGATATCACAATTGTGAATTAATTTCAAACCAATGTTATTCATGTTCCACATTTACTTAGTTAATTTATTGCAGATTTTTTTTTCACTACAGATGAACAGTTAGAAAAGGAAGAGAACGGAGGACAACCGTCATTTGAACGGAACAAAAATGGAGAAAGCTTCATTGGTTTAGTCGAGCAATTGGAATCGGCAATTGAAGAAAATATGGCCGGTAGCAAAAATATGATGTCTACTCAAGGAATCATAAAGAAGATTGTGGATTTCAATGAAAAGACGAGTGAGGAAGCTGAAAAGAATGGAGTGACGGTTCAGATGCTCATAAATGACAACGAGAATCTGAAGAAAAAAAAAAGGAAAAGGGGATGAAGAGAGCATTGGAGGTGAAAGATAAAGCACTGCAAGAAGAAAAACGAAAGACAAGAAGATTGGAAGAAAAAATGTGAAGCTACTGGCAGAGAACGAATCACTTAATTAATGAAAAGGTCCAGTAATTGCAAAAGACTATTTCAATAGGCAAGGAATTGGCATTGAAGAAAAATGATCAAGAACAGGAAAAAGAAAAAAAAGAGAAGAATGTCTTAATAAGTCATAGAATACTCAGAATTGAAAGAAATCATAAGACAGATTATTGAAGAAAAGAGATTAAACTCTCAAGATGTGCTCACTGAAGGAAAATTTTGATGAAATTAAGTTCATGGAGCAACATACATACATACATAACAATTAAAAGTCGAAAGCATGCTTGTATGCACTTAAGATTAACCCATGAAATTCAAAACCTAGTAGTGTGGTGAACCAAGACTTAACTCAAATTTCAACAAAGAGAATTGAGATTTGTTATACGTTTGTAGATTTTCTTTGCATAGGCAAAGGATATTCACCCAAGAAAGGGTTTTCATTCCTTTGCTCCTTTGATCCTTGGATCCATGGATATGTATGAACTCATTTTGCTTCATGGCTCCTTGGATCTTGGATTTGGATGAATGAATTGGTTTTCCAAAACCACCAAAATAGATGGCCTTTACGTTTCAACAAAAAGGAAGGATTGATGAAGAAGATCAGTGACCTAGGAGAAGAATGCTAGCAATTCTTCTCTTAGGGTGGCCAGCCTCCAAGAGTGAAGAGAGAGTTGTGTTCTCTCTTTTTCTCTCATACTTTAAGTGACTTAAGTGGAAAACTCCTTCCTTCACATTATAGCCGGCCTTAGTGACTTATTGGGCCTTTTAGGCCCCTTTGTGATTTAAGTTGTCATACAACTTAAATTAATGGACTTGACAGTTTGAAGCCCATTGGGCCTAGAAGCCCAATACTAACTCAAGGTCTTAAACGAACTTATTCGTTCGATTAATTAACATATTAATTAATCCTAGCCATAAACAGTTAAACCATTTAACTGTTCTTACTCAACTCTATTCTATTCTTCAATCATTACCTTACACGGTGTGCGATCCATTGGGTTCTAGTTTGTGAGGCAATAGGCCATTTGAACTATTTACTAATCGATTGTGAATTGAAACCTACTTTCAATTCTCCCTTTAGTGAAGATTAGTGATTATTAATCTTCAAGGCTTCCATAAGCCATGAGTGGCACCTAGCAGTATATCATGGCTACCCAAGCTAAGCAGAAAAAGTGGAGAACCTATTCAGATTAGGATTACAATGCAATACGGCCCTTCTCTATATCAATACTCTTGTTCACATAGTTTGGTTGATAGTTTATTCATGTTTACTATCTAATGTGACACTTTTGTCTATATAATTACTTTGGATGTGATTTGGAACGTACTTCCAAAATCTCATTCATGTGCTATGGTCAGAAACTCTTAATCATATCATAGAGTATTCTCCCTAAACGGTTTGAAGGTTAGAGATCCCTTGTTATACACTCACATGCCTCCATGATTAGGTAGCTTAACCTCAACGATGTCGTGAACACCCTTTCACATCGGAGTGCATTTAACATAGTCAAAGATTAAGGACCTAATCGCAAGACAACTGTGATGCCTCAGGTCAAAGGACTACTTTATATTATCCTAACTAGTGAGTTCTCATCGGAGGAAGCATCTCTTGCAAGGATTAGGGTCTACCCCCCTTGCTTCTTGAAAGGTTCCGGAAATTCATTAAAATCGCCTGCACACAACCATGAGATATTAGATGGTCCTCCTTGCTGCATCATAGAATTCCAGAAAAGGGCGTTGTCGTCTCTTTATTTTGGTGGACCATAAAACTAGGAATTTCTCACCGGCTATTGAGTCACACTACCTGCAGTTACCACAGTATCAATCAGATTCCTAGAGGAAGATAGAATCTGAACAGAAACACTCTCATCCCACCAAAGTCCCAGACCCCCAGACCTCCCCCAACAATCAACTGAAACCCATTTGGATACTTACAATCACAAAGTATTTCAGATAATCTATCACCTCTCATTTTTGTTTCCGAGAGAAAGATGATAGAAGGGCGATATTTGCTAATTAGCTCTTTTAGAGCTTCGACTGTCAAGGGGTGCTCTAGCCCTTGACTGTTCCATGCAATTGTAAGCATGGCTCCCTTATAGATGTTGGAAGTTCTAGAATGGTTACTAGTTTAATCTAGAGGGGGTGAATGAGTTCCAATTTAAAATCTAATTCAAATTCTCATCTAAATTAACCAATTTTACAAACCAAAATCCTACACATCAATATTAAGCATAATATAAAAAGTGCACGCAGAATGTAGGATTTAACGAGGCAAAACTCACCACTGAAAAAATCATCGGGCTCCTAAGTCAGGACAAACACTAAGAGAAACAAATTCAAAAAGACTTACAAACTCATCAACTAGACACGCATACTAGCTGGCAGCTTTGTTTTCACGCTTTGCTACTCGATCTCTCTTTAGCCTTCGAGTGGAAGTGGCACAACACTAACACGACTGTCAATCACCTTCTTCTCGAACTTTGCAAGATACTAACGCGATCATGCAGAACATATGTATGATGAAATGATTTTTGAAATTCAACCAATTATAAAATTCACAAGGCACATTTTCATAATTAATTTCGAATTAAAACTCAAAAGAAACAACATGAAAAATATAATTTTCTCTTAAAAACACATGCAGCCGAAAAAGACTATAAATGTCTATGTGCTTGCAGATTTTTTCCTCTCAGTACACATGTTGCCGAATGCCTAGATTACTATCAATGTGAATACATTTATGCGACAAAGAGAGATACGAGATATGTTAATGCATTCATGCAAATATGTAGCTAACCCAGGAATTGTCAAATTGCATGAAATAACTCACAATTAGAAACCAGTTTTTTTCTCTCACACACACTAGTAAAAACAACCTAATGCACCTAACAAAGCTCTCGGTTAGATGCTTTGTTAAACCTCTGTGTGTGTGTGTGTGTCGTGCTGCAGCAGGAAAGTAGAAGACTTATATTCGATGCATGCAGCTGCTGTAATCTATTAAAGATATATATTAACCTAAACAATAATGCGGCAGCAGCAGCCCCAAACCGTAATCTAATGCATTTATATATATGGACATGAGTAGAGACTCCAGATTGACTTCAAATTCCAAATAGATGAGATAAAAACAAAAAAGAAACATTTGGAATTATGAATATGCTAAACGTGCACAACTATTAGTTATTGTGATAAAGCAAGCAAATTAAACAAACTGATCTAATATTTATGAAATGTGCAGATCAACAAGTACTAACCTAGGGCTAGGGTATGCGGCTAATTAAAATGACATGGCATGGACTTTTAATTAAGATAAATGAAATCTTAATTAAAGTAACAAACTAATTAACGTGCAAAGCCCAAAACTAAACACCCCATTAAACACAAATTTAGACTACATGAATGCATATGCATGTCAAACTTGAATGTCTCCGAAATGCTTGATGTTCTTGTGATCGAGAGCACTAGAGACAAACTTAGACTTAAATAATTACAACCGAAAATATGCACTAATCTAAAATATTACAGACTCAAGCGTTTTATTAGGAACTACCAATTTTACACTAACAGATGTTGAAGCCAGCCACCACCGCCTGTGATTTGTTCTCCTTGGGTTTCAATAACCATTCCATTTGCAGAGAAAAGTTCTCCATTCTCAGTAACGTCCATCGCCATATTAGTACCTGAACGAGAGGAGTTGCTACGCCCTCTACCTCTGCCTCTCATGGACCTACCTCTGCCCCTTGATCTTGCTGGACTAGGAACAGTGCATGAGTTGAAGTGCCAGAGCTGCTTGCTTCACCATCGCTAGTTTTTAGGCGCTTCCCCCTTCTCCTCCAACAGTCCAGGAGATCTCATGACTGAAACCTTATTGGTTTTCAGTTTTTGATCGAAGTACATTAATGTAGTATTGTATTTCCATGTCGGTTATTATATTTTTTTTAACTTAAAAAATTGAAATTTGTAGTTGCTTATATTAATGAGATTTTAAATATAACCCATGATTTGTGGGATTCAAAATATTAAAAGATAAATTATATATGTTAGGATCCGGAGACACATTTTTGACACACATTTTATAGGGTCTATTTCATAATATAAATAAATAAATATATATATATATATATATATATAAACATGGGTACACTCTTCAAAATTAACCAAAAAGTTATTGTACCATAAAACGTTTGGTAGATTTTTCAAACCCAAAATATGAGTACATTCTTCAAAACCACAAAAATAATAATAATAGATATTAGGATTAAGTACCTAAAACCCCCCAACTTTTTGTCATGATTCCAAATCAGTCTCAATCTTTTCAAACATTCCAAAAGAGTACCTAACGTATAGGAAATATCACTTTCGTTAGGTCTCAAGTTAGGAAAACAGTTAAATGCCTACGTGGCATTTATCATCAGATTTTTTTTAAATGGCGTGGACAAATGTCATAGTTTCCAAACTTTAGTGGATTCCTGGCCATGTATGCTCTATTTGTTAGGCCTTCTTGGCCTTTCTTTGTATCTCTGGCGTTTTGCCTGGTTATGAAATACCAAATGCACTTGTTATACTCATATTCATTTACTAATTTGTATTCCTTGTAAATCTTGTTGTACAAACCAAATCCTATATGATCCTGTATATATATAGTTCTTTTAAATTTCAGAGTGTTCCCAAATCTTATATGGCTTGAGATCATACAAATTCATGATAAGAACTAATTAATAGAAAGCCCAGATTAAAAGAAACAAAAAAGAGAGAGAGAGAAAAAGAAAAATTTAGCACAAGAAAGAGCAAGGGTTCTGGTCTCAAGGTTGTTGCAAAACGTTCGTATTCGCATACTATACTAATTGCGGCCATATTTGATTATGCGATCTCTGTGTTTTGGATTTGATTTTTTCTGCAGATGAGGATAAAGAAGAAGGTGGAGGAGTTTCAGTTCACTTGCAAATTTGAGATTGGGAGAGAGGGGAAGGATGAGAGAGTGCGAGAAGGAGAAAGAGGATTTTCAGAAGGTTGAGACTAATTTGACCATGAATGTCATGTCATTAAAGGTTGCTTCATGGTATTTGCCCACGTCATTTAAAAAAAATCTGACGATAAATGCCACATAAGCACTTAACGGTTTTCCTAACTTGGGACCTAACGAAAGTGATATTTACTACACGTTGGGTACTCTTTTGGAATGTTTGAAAAGATTGAGACTAATTTGGAATCATGCCAAAAGGTTGGGGGGTTTTAGGTACTTAATCCTAAATATTAAGATTAATAACATTAGTAATATTTTTCAAATAAACTTGATATGGATACATTCTCAAAATCAACGAAAAATAATGTACACATATAAGTTTAAAAAATGGATTAGAAAAAATGACACATCCATATCCTGACACGCCAGGTGTCGGGAAGTGATGGCCGACACGTGTTAAGTGTCGAAAGCCAATTATGCAAGTAAAAGTGAAAAAGTGAGTAGATAAAGAGTTGGAAGCGGAAGTGAGTTGACTTGGTCAGTCGATTGACAATCACCCAAATACCATCATAGCCTCCACGCGCGGCTCAAACGCGGCCCAGCCGCAGCTCAAGCCCCGGTCAAGCTTGGAGTCTTATCGTCTTGTGCGATGGGCTGAGACATGTGTCGGCCAGCACTTCTCGATACCTGGTGTGTCAGGATTGGGATGTGTCAAAAAAAATGAATGGCTTTTACATAAAATTAAAAAAACAAAATGGGTACATTGTACATTTAAAACAAAATTGGTACATTTTACATATAATAAATTGGTATAGTTACATTTAAGATTAAAAAAATTGATATGAATGGGTACATTTAAGATTAAAAAATTGAAAATCTTTATATATAAAATTAATGAATACAAACTTATTTTAATATTTTTTTTTTTTGTATTTTGGAAATGTTTTAAATTGAAAATTAATTGCCAATTTTTATTTTAAAAAATTATGTAACTGGCATGTAAATTTATTAATACATTAATGTCAAAGACTTTAATCAAAACTTGAAAACTAATAAGGTTTCAGTCAGTCAAAGAATATTAGTAGGTAGGGACCGAATACTAATTTTTTCTAAAAAAAAAAAACCTTGAAAACATGCAAATAAAAGCAAGGAAAAAAGTTAAACATGTGGCTTGAGGAGAAAACAGCGACCACTGATTGAGCGCCTGAGCTATCATTTGTTGCTAGCATTTCTCTTTATGTGAATTGGAGTTGCTCAAGGTGAACTCTGGTGATTGTAACTTGGAGCAATGTTGTAGCTTTGGAATCCATGTAGGGGAAATAGGGCAAACCTTTACGGAAATTGATCTTATTACATTTCGTGAAGTAATATATTTTGTTGATCTTATTGGTTGATTAATCTGGTTGGATGTTAATTCGATATATGTATATTATTATTTCAGTTAGATTATTTATTATTTATGGATTGTGAAATTACTGTTGGAATGTTATTCGTTGAGAATATACTGTGATATATGTGAAAGATGAAATGACATACTTGTGAATCACTCATGATGAAAGGCATGGCTAAAACTATGGAGTTGAGAAAGAAATTGTGGAAATGAGGGTGGTTGGAAAGAATATTTTGTGTAGTTGAGTTTAACTCTTGGTATGTATTAGGTCTTAGGCAAAGTGCACATGATTTTTATCTGGTAATTTGGGACTGACTCAACAACAAAGTGCTTGAAAATGCGCATTTTTTAGTGGGTGTCCTTGTGGATCGTGGCGCCCTCAACACACCCAATCACTCTAACTGCCGCCATCACTTTGTCATGCTCTTCATCGGAAGAGTAGATAGCCATGAGGCATTAGCATACGCAGGTAAATAGTTCGTGGGAGAATTCTCTGATGATGGTAATGATGATGCAATTTTGGAGGCCATAGCAACAACTAAGAGACATAAATAAAAATAACTTGATGACTTGTATATATATAGACAAGTTTAGGCTAATCAATGAATGATTCATCCATAAAAAATTTAGAGCAGTGGTAACGAGTTGGGAACAAATTCTCTCATTAATAAACTCCATGGAAGGCGAATATGATATGTTCAGGGGGGAGAAGGCATGGAAGCATGTAGGGGGATAACACAATTTTTTTACATTTCAACTACTCTGATGAGGTTGAAATTCTTGGAGATGCATTGTTATCTTCGACCTTGGCGGCTAATACGTCCGTCCTTGCAGTGCAACACGGTGGCCATTTGTATCATGATTGAGGGAGCTAGGAGATGGGCATATAGTAGTAGTTGGTGCTTGTAGTACTAAAGGTAGCACCTCCAAGTAAATTTATAGATTTAAAATACTGCACACCCTCCCTAATAATGCCAATTATTAAAACTTAATTAGGTTTATTTTATTTAGGTTTGAAGCTACATCATTTTTTAGTTGAAAATAATTATCTTTTCGATATACATAATTTCTAGATACTAAAATGGATCCCTTTGTGTTTCGGGATATATATAGCCACCTACAACCAACCGAACCAACCGAACAACCAATCAAACATATACATGATGGTAACGTGATTAGTTCCCAAGTGAAGATATCCAAAACAAAAGGAAAAACTGAATGTCATTTTATTTCTCTTCAAAAAGTTGAAGGCGTCTCGTTTTATTTTTCATTTCCATTTACTAACAACAACAAAAATAATATGAGAAATGAATACCACAGATGAGCTGAGCAACTATCTTCCTTGGAGTCTCAAAGTAAAAGCCTGCAAGGAAAGAAGAATTTTCTTTAAACTCTCCTTGGTCTGTGCATCAATTAAGTTGCTGTTTTCGTCGAACTTTGCAGGAGGCTGAAATGCATTCAGGAAAAACTCTGGCTTATTGATGAAATGAAGGTCAAGGAATACTCCAATTTGGCGAAGATGGTATTGAGATCGTGAACCGCCGGAGCCTCCTGAAGCGCTTATGATTGCAGCAGCCTTGTCAGCCCAAACATTTGGGGGTCTTGATGCCCAGTCAATTGCGTTCTTTAGTGGTGCTGCATGGTGCATATATGTGATGGTAAATTGGTCAACAAATTGCCAAAAATAAGATTTAAATAAATTTAAAATAGTACTACTATGTCCGCTACCTATTTGTCATTTATATTTTAGATATAAAATAAGTGAAAAAATAAGACAAGTGAATGAATACAACAGCATCCAATACAAACTGTAGGTTAAAAACATCTTGCATTATTTGTGCAGCGAGTACACCATAAATTCTCTTTTCGAAACATGACAAGATACACACGCTTCTTAATACGTGCTTACTGTAGTGCACGGTGCCAACCAAAACAATAATACTAAAGCCGCTAAATTTGTTTATCGAATCCTTACCATACAAATCTTTGTATCAACTTACATGTTAATATACATGTCAATCCTTACTTATTCCTGATATCAAAGTTTAAAGTGAAACCAAATTTAAATCAATTACACAATATCACATCATTGTGCGAATAAAATTTGAGGAAAAAATGTGGTGTCCCTAGCCCTCTAACCAAATAGTTAATCATGCAACACAACAATAACCTAAAATTCATGTATAATTTATATTTTTCTTCCACAAATAGAGAAGCTTAATTAAGAATAATATATATATATACCCGAAACAGAGTAATTGTATTCAGGTGAGGCAAAGAGAATGCTATCAGCTTCTCGAATCTTCTGACGAAATGCTTCGACGACAGGTGGAAAACTCCCCTTTCCCTCCAGATCTGTGTTCAGCAGTGGCAGATTCGATATGTCCACGTCCTCTATTTCCACGCCGCTCACTGACGACTTGCTTATCTCAATCGCTGCAAACGGCACCACACGATCCCAGCCCCAAAGCTCACATTAATTTTCAGTCCCCCAAAAACAATTAAACCAAAACAAAAATGAAAAATGAAAAACCAATAGGAGGACGCCAGATGGCAACTAACCAGAACGAATGAGGCCGCGGTTGTAAGAACCTTCACGGACGGACCCACAGAGAGCCGCCACTTTTATCAACGGTTTTGTCGCTGCAACTGCCGCCGCCTCCATTTTTGCTTTTTGTTGTAAGTTTTCAGTCTCTCTCTCAACAGCAACAGAAACAGACCAAGTGTATTTATAGGGGTTTGAAGTGAGCGTCATTTAAGTACGATCATAATACGAGGCTGCAAGAAATTGTGGGGTCGGGATCGGACGGTGGAAACTTAGTCTTGGGTGGATCGATGGTTTTGAGGTAAGGTTGCTGGGGATATGCGTTTGTTGACCGTTGATGTGTGGAACATGTGTGTTTTAGTTTACGTATGCAGTGATGTGGGTGGTACGTGTGCAATGAGCTATAATCTTCCATTTTAGTATACTGTATCGTTCCAGTTTTATCAGCCGGCTCATGTGGCTTTATTCAGGGCCGGCCCTATTTCAGCTACAAATTAGACACATGCAATACAAATTATATTATTTTTTATGGTGAGTTAATTGACTTACGAGATTTGGTTAATTAATATGGAACACAAAGTTAAACATATTTGTCAATATATCTACCTGTTTTTTATGGGACTGGCTAAAGTGCTCGCAAGCATTGAATACTCACACCAATCTCACCCTCCTTTCCCCCCTCTCTCCTCTCTCCTCCCTCATTTTAATGGTGAGATCGGTGTAAGCATTCAATGTTTGCGAGCATTGTAGCCTACTCCGTTTTTTATTAGGGAAAAACCTTGTTGGTATGTAAAGCTAGTAATTACAATTCAAAACATAAGACTAACGAAGAAAGTAATCATTACTCATGTACACGACAAAAAAACAAACATATAACAACATGCATTAATTATACGGTGTAAAAGATTAGTTATGACAACGTTCCATAAATACATGTTGTATTACTTCATTTTCAACAACATGCTCACTAGAAATATTTTGACAATGCACAAGCCGTACGTTGTGGTATTTTAATTTCAACAGAAAACCTTGTAGGAAATGTCAAATATAACGAATAGTTGGCTGACTACTTACAAGTAAAAAGTCATATATTTCCACCTAAATTTGTAAAACTGCAATTTATTTATAAAAAAAAATATATACATACGTGTCACGCTGTAATATGTTGAAAATGGTGAATGACTATGAACTTACGAGCCAAAACTATTTTGCAACCGAAGTAGCCGAACAACTGATCTACACACAACATTACAACTAACCCTCCTTTTTTTTTTCCTTTTAACTAAGCCCTCTTAATTATCAAGATCTCTTTTCTTTTGCGTTCTTTCTCTCCCTCCATCTTTCCATACCTAACTGTTATAAGAAAGTTTTGTATGCCTTGGTGTACGTGGCCTCATTTTTTTGCTTGGTGATTTTACATTTTTTTTTTTTAATTTTCTCAGTCTATCTGAATAAGGGTTGCTGATTTGGGCAAGACCCAAAGGAGCAGAGGAGAAGTTAAAAATTTAATGGACAAAGATAAAGGATTCTTCGTAGTGATCAGTGACACAAATAGTTTAATAGAGGTATGCTATCGGAAAACAGTATTCCCAACCGGGCTATGGCGTGCCGAAGACTCCTCGGTGTCATCACTCCCGATACTCGCCATGCAACTGATCTCCATCATGAGAATCAATCGCGTTCTCTTGATCGCCCTCAAACCCTTGCGACAACCACGTATTGTCGCTGAAATTCTTGTGAGTATATACTACATCGATACCTATTACTCTATTATTGATCAAGGGTAAAAATAGTTTGGTATGCAATCTAATACAAATCGATATTTGGTCTTCTATAGACAATGGAGTTTTAGCCTCGAGTTTTTAGAGATAAAGTGGAGGGCTCAAGGCCTATAAACCGAAAAGATAACTTATAACACATTGTAAGTTCTAAATTCTAAATTAAATTTCAATTGCTGAAATGATTAATTTTTAGTATGTCATCAATATTTGATCTTTATGTGGTCGACATTTAATCCATATGTTGTTGATTTGAGATTTGATTTCTGATATTTTGGGCAATGAAATTATTGTTAGTAGCACATGCATTAATATTAATTGGGAATCTTTCAGAGTGGCGTGCTATTGGGTCCAACTCTCTTGACCCAACATCCTTTTTTCTTCTTCAATGTATTTCCTTTTCGTAGCATGCGGACTTTAGAGACTCTGGGAAACTTGGGCATCGTTTACCACATGTTTTTGGTAGGTTTAGAGCTCGATTTCAAACCAGTAATACGTTCTGGGAAGAAGGCTCGTCTTAGCATTTCCCTTGCCGGAATTCTCTTTTCCGTCCCAGTTGGTTGGGCCTTACAGAGGTATCTACTCCTCAAAGACTTAACCGAGCAAAGCAAAATATACAAGCAAACTAAGAATGGCCCAATCTTTTGGGGCATTGCCCTTGCCACCACCAACTTCCCAGACCTTGCTCGAATCCTCGCGGACCTCAAACTCCTCCATTCCGAGGTTGGAAGACTTGCATTGTCATCCGCCGTCATCTCCGACTTGTGCTCTTGGTTGCTTTTTCTGCTCGGAATGGCAGCAGTTAATAAGACCAAAATGTTAGCGATTGTGTCCACTTTGGCCTTTATAGCACTATGTACATTCGCAATTAGTCCAGCTCTCTCGCGGATTATTATCCACGAGAGAGAGAAAGAAGATACCGACTACAGTCACCATACATGCTTTGTTCTCGCTGGGGTTGTGCTTTGTTGGGTCATAACTGATGCATTAGGGTCCCACTCCATTGTTGGACCTTTTGTGTTAGGAGCTATCATGCCAAAGGGAGAGCTCTCACACCTACTGATACGCAAGGTGGGAAATTTCGTGCCAGGAATTCTGATACCCCTCTTCTACGTAATCATAGGGCTAAGAGTGAGATTGCAAGATGCTCTCAATCATAAAGAAGCAGCATATGAGTCCAGAAGTGAGACGACCATCGATCGTGTAGTGGCGGTTGTCTTTCACAGCTAAGATTGTGTCTACTTTCGCTGCCGGCTTTATCAACAAAATGTCACCTCGAGATAGTCTGGCTCTTGGAGTACTCATGAACAAGTCAAGTACGAGACCTTCCGTGCAATACAAAGAGAGGAACATAGAGAGCGTAGGACCTGAAACCGAGCTTCGAATCCTTGCATGCATCCACAACTCAGACAAAGTATCAGGCATCATCAACCTCCTTGAGGCTTCTGATCCAACCAAACAAACCCCTATCCATGTCCTCGTCGTCCACCTTGTGGAACTAACCGGGCATGCTTCGGCAATGCTCATTGTGCATGACACTTGCAAGACCACCATCACCAAGGGTAGACAGTTGCCTGACTCATCTCGTACCTCAAATGCCTTTGAAAACTATGCACGAAAAAGAGAAAGCGTCACAGTGCAAAAACTCACCGCAGTGTCTGCCTACACCACGATGGACGAGAACATATGTAACTTGGCGGAGGAGACTCGTGCTACCCTCATAATCCTCCCTTTCCACTACGAGAAGTCTCTCACTGATGGAGCCACAAATAAGTCCAACTCTCACTTGAGTTCTCTCAACAACAACTTGATTGCAAATGCTCAATGCTCCGTGGGTGTGTTTGTGGATCATGGGCTCGGTAAATCCAACCTCAGCACCGAGTCCAATTCAGACAGCGACAGTGACAATGGCGATGATAATCCCTCGTGCAGCAACCACTACCACTTTGCCATGCTCTTCATTGGAGGGACAGATGACCGCGAGGCATTAGCGTATGCATGGAGGATGGCTGGGCATCCTAACGTTAGATTAACCGTTATATGGATTAACCAACGTAAGAAGGAAGTGCGAACGTCCACGGTTGACGACGACGACAGCTATGACGGTGAAATTTTAAAGGTAATGGCAAGCACTGGGATGGAGGAAAGACTCGACCGCTTATACTTGGATGATTTTAGGCTCAAGTCAATGACTGATCCCTCCATTGAATTGGTAGAGAAGATATTGACTAGCTGGGTAGAAATTCTCAAGCTAATAAACCCCATGGAAAGTCAATATGATTTGTACATAGTTGGAAGAAGACATGGCGATATGTCAGCATCGTCGACGTCGACGATATTGTATTTCAGCGACTCTGATGAACTGGGAATTGTCGGAGATGCACTAGTATCTTCAAGCTTTATGGCGTGCACATCCGTTCTTGTAGTGCAACAGGGCCCCTTTAATTTGGACGAACAAGATGCCGGGGAGGAAATGGGAGATGTTGAGAACAGTTTTGAGAATAGGAAATGGCAGCATCCATTAAAAACACAAATAACCCATTTCTTTAGCCCTTAATTTGTAAAATGAGTAGCAGCGGACCTTCATCCCTCACATTTTTGCATCCCTCACATTTTTGCAAGTATTGTGGGATTTAAGCAGTTCGCGACACTCGGCCGGATTTGACTTCATTGCCCGGCAGCCTGAAATGTGAGCGAGTTGAGGCCCGAGGAATTTAAGCAGTTTCACGGCCTCAACTTGCTAAAGAAAGCCTAAATGCAGGGCCGTCCGAGAGCAAGTTGAGGCCTGAGGAAAAAATACGTCTAGGAACACTAATTTTGTTTTAACAAAGTCTCTGTAAACAACTATATCAGTAGCACTTCATTTTTAGTTGAAAATATTTAGAAATTTTGCTTAATTGTGTTTATGTTGTTAAACTTCCATCAAATTAATCAACCCATCTAGCTGTTGCATTAAAAAGTAATTAACAACGAACAATTCCTCTCATTTCCAAAAAATAAAACAAAATCTCGACAACATTGAAAGAAGGCTTGTGTTAATCCAAAACTAATTCCAATTAATCCTCAAGGATTACAAGGACTGATTCCATATAATCAAATTCGATATAATCCAAAAATTGCAGCAAATAGCAAATCCAACAATGGTGCTCTTACCTTAACCTTTTACCTTCAAGCACCAGAGCTTCCCTAAAATCCATGTGTAACCCAGATATACATTCGAGACGGCGGAACCTTCTTATTTTCCATTTACGATCTGAGATTTGTGTGTATTACTATTTCTACGAGCCTACCCTTGAACCAGAATTTTCCTTCTCTAAACATCAGTTGTATCAGAACGATTTAGTATCTTGAACGCAGCTGATCTATTGTGTGTCCCAATTAGGAATGTTAGCAGTAGCTTCATTCACCATCTTTACAAGGGTGACCTGCACAGTGCACACAACGAGCATGTAAATCAGAGAGCGAGGGGGGTGGCGGGGAGAGAAGATATTAAAATAAATTATTCATTAAATATGACAAACTACATGAAAACTTCAATTCTAAACAATCCGAATTTGGAAGTCAAATAGTAAACATATTTTGTCAGAGGTCACCACGGCAGACCCTTTCAGATATGCACATAGTCAGTCAGGCTGACCATCATCAACACAAGCCATGGCCTGACTACCACCTCGGCGTGTCAGCGACAGACTCCAGCCCTCCCCTTCCCGTCTCCAGTTCACCTTATTGTGAATTTCCCCCTACCTATCAACTTCAATTGTTGCCTTTCCGCTCACTATTTACGACTTAGAAAGTACCTCAATATTATGAGATTTATAATCACCGCGGCAGAGTACTCTTCATTCTGATTTAAGGCTATGAATGTCGGATCAGGAATTTCTACCTTTTCAGACTACATCCATGATGCCCTACCGAGATGACAAATATTTAAAACAACAAAGTACAGACAAATAAAAATAGAAAAACTTGTGCTGAATCCAGTAATTAGACTCCAACAACTAGACAAACTATATAATCTGGGAATAAAAATCAGAGAAACATAGTGCTACTTTCTTACATAAGTGAAGAGAACTAGTACAGACAAATAAAATGAAATTTAAGGCACACCAAATACCATCAAAAACGGAACATGCAATTGCAACAATAACAACAATTCTAAGACATACCACACTCTCAGGAACCCCAGGAGGAGGTAAGGGAAGGTTTCTTGGTGGAGGTCCACGTAGATATGATCTCTTGTCAAATCTCCATTCCCCGATTTTGCCATATGTTAGCTCACCCTAAATAGTTACAAACCTCAGATAATTATGGAACTATAATGGGCTATAGGGGAAGGAACATCACAGGAATACAAATAAAGGGGAAGGGCCATACATACCTTTAAGTTGTAGTCACATCCGTAAGTATAATGAATAATAAACTTTTTACGAAGTTCCAAATCCCATGGGGGCTGAAAATTTAAAGAAATACAACATTGTTAACCACAACGTATACATATATTCGGTGTTGTTTACTGAACCTAACAAAGAACTCAAAATGCATATCAATTTTGATATGAATAGCTTCTCTAGGTAAGATCCCAAACCTGCAGCATGAAGTCCTTCCGAAGAACATGCTGCACACCATGCAAAGCAGATGCCACAGCATAAGCATACCTTAGTTCATCAAAGAAATAAGACACAAAGACACGTCAAAGCTGGTACCTCTAATTGTTAAAACTCAACTTAGTCCAAAACTAAAGTCACAGACAAACTTACATTTCTAGCACCCATCCAAAAGCTTTATCTGTCTCCTCGTCTTCTTTCATCCTCAAAGAAACATTCATCCATGTAGGAGCAATCTTTTCCAGCAATTCCTGAATATTACATTTACTCATTCATCACATGACTCAACTTCTACCAATGAAACAAGATAGATCAAAATACACCCAAAACAGTTGTTCCAGGAGTCATATACGATGACAATGGGAAATTATACGAGGAAACATTTACAGAAAACTAGCAACACCATTAAAGTTTTCAGAAACCCAAAATAAATTGGAACATCAACATTTTAAATAGAGTGCTGTTATTAGCACTCCGAAAATAAACACAAAAGAAAATACACTTGGGACAAATGCACAATTACTTTTTTGAAGTGTCAATAACAGGATTCTTTAAATATCTCAAACATAATAAGGACCACCACAAATGCTAGACAAAGCCAAAGAAATAACAGTTTACCACAAACTCTTACCTTCTTAATAATTACAGGAGAATTTCCAATTGGATCAATATTTGTGACCGGACCATTCTCCTCGGTATAAAACTTTCTTATGATCTTCTCATTCTGAGAAGGCTTAATGTAGAAAAATGGGAAGGCAGCTGGATATCCTCCGTGTCCCAAATTAGGAAGTGGATTTATAAAAATGTGATCTGGCTCCGCCATTAAAATATATCTGCAACAACAGAATTCAAGGGATTTAATCCCAAGTAAAAAGTAAAAAATAAGAAATAAGAAAACTCAGGATCATCAAATATGCAGAAGCTCACTCTTCCTCAATTGTAGCCTTTTCCAGCCATTGTACAAAAGCCCATGGTCTATTTAAGACAATGTATCCCTGTAAACAAAATTTGCAATCATGCTAAGGAAACAAAGATCGATAAAAAACATATACTTTAAATTATCAGAAGAACAATAGTTACTCAAACTTCTTTATCGATCATATAAAGGTTATTGAAAAATAATCTTCAACTATTGACTTGCAAGGTCTAAGCTTTACACGAATGAACTCACAGTTAAACTCAAAAAGTTAAAAAAAATTGACGTTTCTGCAAATATTTCATAAGAGCAACCAATGCATCAGTAACTTTGCACAAAGGATCTAATAATTAGATTCAAAACTTAAATTAACAACTTTCATGTGTCATCCAATTAGTAGAAAATCATTGAGAATATACAGTGGATCAACTTGGACCCTGAAATTCAACAAATTTTATTCTTCTCCAAGATGCAATGCTTCTTCTCCACTCAAAACCATTCTTAGCTTCAGCACACAAAAAAATGGCATCGTCCTTCGCTTTTTCTTTACTTACTTTCTTTTTGTTTGACTCTTTTCCTTTATTCTCTTTTATTTTCAGTAAACTCTCATATAACCCCCAACACAGTTCTAATATTGCCAAGACCCCTTATTTTGACTTCAGATTAGAACATAAAATGGTGCAAATAGAAACAATCACATCCAATGAATAAAATACACAAAGACGATGCAAATATAATAACAAATAAATGACAGTGCCAGAAGCCTAACCCGATCAAGGCCTGCAGGAAGCGGATCAACCACAACAGTTGGAATCTCATCCATCAAGTTGTCAGGATTTCCTGAATGCAAAATTCGAGTAAATCCTCCCATCTCTGATCCAGGCAAGTCCTTCTTCTTCTTATACCAGTAGTACATAATCCGACACTGCCATTTGCTATAAGGCGCATCAGTAGCTGTTAAGGCAACATGGAATGGTGCCTTGGTATTCTTGAACTTCTTCACATTCTCCGGCATCTCAATAATCGGGTCAGACATTGACCCACCTTTCGTATTATCACCTACCAACTTCCCAACCGATCTATAATGAATTATCATAGTTAACAAATTATAAGTAGCAAAGAAAAACCCAAGAGCCAAAAGAACCAGAAGTAATGGTGAAGCTCGTCCCATGTTCTTCCTCCCGATCATTGTTTATTACAAACGAAAAACAATCTCAAACTTCCCAAACGCAGAAATTCTCCTCTTCCATCACAGCTTAAATTGAAAAGTTTCAAATTCAGCTGTGCAGAACATAATGTAATAGCAGCATTAAACCCTTCTGTGATCGTATCCGACTTCCACAAAAGTTTTTCGAGATTCCTACAACAAGCAATTCCACTTAAATTAGCAAAATAAAATGGAATTACCCGGAAACTTTTCAATGAATTTGACCCAGACAATATTATGAACTGAAACAACTCATAATTTACAACCCCATCATAATTCATACTGCAAGGGGAGTTCTATTGACACCCACCCAAATGCTCTCTACACCCCCACTCAGCATTTGGGGGGATTAAATAGACTTTCCCCAAAATTCAACACTTACAAACTGCAATGGAGTGTGTGCAGACCAATGTGAACTGGTTACCAGAAAATCAAGAAAAAAAAAACTTCACAAAAATTCATAGATCACCAGTTCAGCACACTCAAGCTCCAAACTTTACAAAATTTCATGTTTCAAAAAACCTTAATCACACTGTAATCAGTAAAAACCAGAACATAGGAATTCAGACATTCAATGTACATACATAGGATTCAGAAAACCAACTACAAAGTTCATACCTTTGACAACAAAACAGAAAACCCAGAACCCCAACAAAACAAAAAACCACAAATGAAAGATTCAACAAGTAAAACAAATGTAAAAGTCGTCTCCAGTAATTTAAGTATAAAACTCCTACAATACAGATATATAATATATATATATATATATATATTTAGAGAGAGAGAGAGAGGACCTTGACGTGGGCGCAGGTAGAGAAGGAGGGAGGAGGGGGAGAGATTGGAATTTTGGATCAGAAGGGAGAGAATAAATAAAGTATGGGGATTTTGTCGATTTGACAAACTGGGTATTGAGGTTCCGACTCCTTCTTTTCTGTCTTTTTCTGTATAAGAGTGAGTGGCCTTTTATAGTGGTTTTTTTTTTCTTAATTTTTTATTATTACATAAATAAATTATAGTACAATGTCCAATGATGTCTTAATAATCTATGTGCTTTTTTTCTTTTTGGTCGGATATCCAATGTAATTGAACATTGATGCAAGAAAATGAAATTCCACTATTTACCCAGCTTTTCACTCCAACAAACCAAAAAAGAAAACCCACCAACTTTTTCACTGTTTTCCTTTTTCTTTTTGTCTTATTGGCATTTCCATGCTCCGGTATGGTGTATAGGACATTTCTCGTTAACTTTTTGATTTTTTTTTTTTTGTCCAACTTCAGTGGTACGTACAATTAAATGATACGTACTGTTAAATGGTTAAGATTCATTTGGGACCCACTGCAAATTAATCTGAACCATTCAATGGTACGTACCACTCAAGATTTTTCCATTTTTTTTATTAAGTTTATTATGATAATTTGGTTCGAACGCGCTATCAACGAGAGATCTTACTTACAAGTATAAGGAAATGCTATTAGACTGTAATGCTAAGTGGTAAGTGCGTTTCGAGTTTACACACTCATTTTTCATATGCTGTAGCTTAGAATAGTAATATCGTTTGTAATAACAAAATATATATTTAAAACATTAAACGATGTAAAGAAGAAAATCACAATTTGATTGAGGATTTACCTGAAATTGGGGTGTTCAAGATTCAATTCAGTCCTCCTAAATCGAACCATCAAATCAATTCCAAATTTAGCCAACGAGATTGGATTGCACCCTAAATTTTCCAAAACCGACAAGATTGGATTCCATGAATGATTTGCTTGTGTTGTGAGAATTCAATTCAATCTAGTTAGTTTCATAATTTTTTGCTCAGGTATTTGAAACTAAATAAATTGTGAACAACCTAAATCATTTGATGGAATCATGTTTAATATACTGTAGAACAAAATTATTTTTATTTAGCATTTATTTTTTATTTATGTCCTAGAACACCAAGACACTAGAACACCAAGTCTAATAAGGCAACAAAAACATTGATCCCAAAAAAGACAAAACTAAAACAGAACAAACTCACCCAAAACTAGAGAATCCACGCCATTAAGGGTGTTTAGGTACATTGAATTGATAAGAAATTGATTAGATTAGAAATGGAAAAAAATGTCCGTTTTTCCGATATAGAACCAATACACTTTTTTAGTGTAATTAATTTTAAAAAAATGTAAGTGGTAGATTGCTCTGATAGATAGGATATTCATGTTCAACCCATTGCAATCTGTGCCTTGGGTTCAAACACACTCTCCTCTTAATGTAAAATATCGCTTGTACTCAAAATTCTTAAAAAATCATTCTCGGATTCCTCTCATATCTTAAAACCACAAAATTCTATTTTCTTTTTTTGAAGTAAATATTTCAAAAACCATATTGTAAAACATTACTAGACGAGCCCTAGTTTTACAAGCGTTATATATGAACTCGACTTATGTCTTCACAACACCCTCCTTCAGAGCAAATGCAAATTTGAGATGTAAAAGTCTCATTTACATTTCATTGCACGTTTTCAGAAAGTGTAAATGTTAGTTTTATTCTCTCTCTAATTGGCGGGGCCACATCCAAAAGATGTAAAAGAAGATGTAAATTTACATTTTTATTTACATCTCGCCATTGAAGTGTTTTCCGACCAATCAAAAATGTAAAATACTAATTTCAAAGTATTTTGCATCTTTCATTGGAGATGGTCTCAGTACCGATCTAGTGTTTCGTCCTGGATGAAGCATATCAAAATTGACATCCATTTTGTTTGCGATTAGGACATTCAAGGCCTCGGTCCTCTCATGTCGCTCTCACTCCCTCTCTCACAGTCTTAGGTTGACGTCTCACAATCTCTTCCTCAAAATATGCAAATTAATTACCTTAATTGGTGGGATCGTAGCACCATGGGACCGTGAGAGATAACCAAAATCTGCAAATTTCACTATTTCAATGCTTTTGGTATGGCATCCATCTAAATCCCATGTTAGTACAACTACACACAAAGCAAACGAGAAGCAAAGACTAATGATGTTTAATCAGGTGAAGGATAAAAGCTTGCTACCTGTACTTCCAGATTTATTACTTAAACAGACTAATTGAACTCGTATTTCTCATTACCTTTCGGACTTGGATGACGAACAATCAAGCCGACAAAAGAATAATGTTGTGCTGGTTACAAAATGGGGCAGATGGGTGCTTCAATTTTACAACAATAATGTACAAATAAAAGTGAGCAAATAAATGAAAATGTACATCGTACCCCGGCCAACTGATTTATCACAATTCTAATTTTCCCCAAGGACCGTCCTGGTGAAAATTGACACGGTCTTGACATGGGGGTCACAGCAAACTCTCACCCGCATACGCAGAAAATTGAACTTCTGCATTGAGAATTAGTGAAGGAAGAATGGCTTACTTTTTCCTAATTGTGGTCATCACTGAAAGCCAAATTGAATATCTGACTGTAGTCATCTACAAAGTGAACATCAAGACCTTCTTTTACATTAGGAGCAAGCTCATCGAAATCCCTCCTGTTTGCTGCAGGGAATATGATGGTCTTCACTTCGCTCCTCCTTGCTGCTATCGTTTTCTCCTTAACCTAAATTGTTTACAAAAATAAAATTTAATAAGACAAAACACTGAAAAACACGAGCATGTTGCTTGAAATTTCATCATCAGGAAACCAAGAGTACACCACCATGAAGCATACAGAAAATAAAAGGAAATCCCGTAACTTAAATCATAAGAACTATATAGGGGTGTGTGTGTCTCTGTGTGTGTGTGTGTGTGTGTGTGTGAGAGAGACAGAGAGAGAGAGAGCATTGACCAAATCTGATTGAATGTTTGTTTGTCGAGATTTTTTTACTACAGTTTGTTTCTTCTATGCATGTATGAGAGAGAAAGAGTCGATTAGCATACCCCGCCAATTGGAAGGATCCTCCCAGTTAGTGTTACTTCTCCTGTCATTGCTAAATCCCTCCTGATAGGCTTCTTCATGGCAACGGACAGCATGGACGTGATCATGGTGCAACCAGCACTAGGACCATCCTTCGGTGTGGCCCCTGCAGGAACATGGAGATGAAGCTTGGAATTCGCAAAGAAAGTGCTATCAGGCTCTTTGTCGAGCAATATTGCTCTGGCAACAGTATGTGCAATTTGGGTACTCTCTTTCATAACATCTCCAAGTTGACCAGTGACATGAAGGGATCCCTTCCCCTCTGCTTCCTCAATCTGAGTGGTCTCTATATACAATGTAGAACCACCCATGGCAGTCCAAGCAAGACCCATAACAACTCCAACCGGAGTCTGATCATAGATTCGTTCAGCATGGAAGACAGGTTTGCCAACAAAATGATCCAAGTTTGATGAGTCAACCAAAACTTTCTCAACTGTTTTTGTTGTTTCACCGTCCTGAATTTTCTCAGTTTCTTTTGCATCCTGTAAATACAGCTATAAAAGATCCTTAGTGGGTGAACACATAAATTCAGACATCATTATAGATGGCATGAAAACATTGAACTGAAAGCATCTCAAGAGAAAAAGGATGAGTACCAAAAGGCAGTTTAAGAAGATTTAATATTATGTGGAACTTGCACATCATTGATATTCTCTACATATTATCCTTTCAAATAAATCATTTTTATTTTTTTCCAAAAAATGTGTTGCAAAAAATTTAAAATTCTTTTCCTTCACAATTTACATATGTAAAATGAACTAAGAGAATCATTCCAAACTCTCTCAGCTTTGTCATAAAGATTGTTAACTAGCTCTAAATAAATAGCTAAATGCACAATAAGTTCAGAGAAACAAACAGGAATTATATTCAACTGCATTCAAAACATTTCTGGTGCAGAGCAAGTCATTACCCAGAATTTATAAATACCTTTGAATCCATGGGTTCATCAGTATCTGCAACCTGAACTTCCGCAACTGCAGGTTCATCTGGGAGATCCGTCTGAATCACGACTCCTTCAGAGGTTTCAGGACTATGCTCATGACCGTTACCCTCTACTGACTCAGTTGCAGTCTGGTTCTTCCTAGCAACCACACTTTGATCAAACTTATCAACAGCTTCTGCTTGGGTTTCATCAGTATCCGCAAGCTGAACTTCAACAACTGGCCCATCTGGGGGAGATTGTATTTGATCAGCAACTACTGGTTCATCTGATGCTCCTTGTCTAACAAGTTGGAGAGCTATCTGCCACATCATAAAAGATAGGTTAAAGTATACCATTGATCAAGAAACTATATGATTGCTCAACAAGGTCATTAATTTGCTCTGCTTTTCAGAATAAGCTCCCTGAAACTAAGAGAACCATGGGGAAACTTTTCAAACACGCAGATAAATGTTTTCATGATTCATCATATGATAAGATGCAAGTTTGCAATGATGATCTAGATCTAGATACTTTTACAAACCTTGCGGTAGATCTTTTCTATGTGCTTTTGAAGGTTCCTAACACCTGCTTCTCGGCAATAATTTTCAATGAGGGCAAGAAGAGCTGCATCTCTCACTTCAACCTGAAAACATAAAAAATTTAACATACATAAAAGATGATTCAGATACAATTTACAAACACACGGGAACACATATAGAGACCAATACCAGTACCTGTTCAGGTTGAATGCCACATGCGTCACGTGTGGTCTTCTCCAAATAGTCTCTAGCAATGTGCATTTTCTCATCAGTTATATATCCAGCAATGGAAATGACCTCCATTCTATCCAAGAGAGGATTTGGTATCGTCTCTATAACATTTGCTGTACATACAAACAGAACCTACAGTAAAAATTTCAAAATATGATTTCCCAAGTTAGTATTAAAGATTTTAAAGAAGAATGAAAGAATATCCTTGATTTTACATTTCATCCATCCCACAGCTTACATGGACAGTTTTCAGATGTATCATGTATATGACAAATTATGTGAGGAAAGAACATATCCTCCTATAGTGTCAACCACAAACACAAATCTATCACAATATGAAAATAATGTCCCAAATTGACAACCAATTGCCTCAACTTCTTTACGATCAATTTCATGTTACAATGCTTTAAGTACTAAAGATATGATGCATAAACTCATCTCACACTAGGTAGAGAGAGAAAGAATTGGAAACCTAAAGCATCCTCTCTCCTTTACAAGTGAAGTTAAGATTATACCAATTTAACAATCAAACACACAGACACCACATGCTTGAAATTGACGATTGTACTAATGGAAATTGGCATTTTGCTCTAAATAAAGTAGAATTATCTTTTTGCTAACCTTTGATAGATCGATTGGAACATCAAGATAATGATCTAGAAAATTAGCATTTTGCTCGGGATCAAGAAGCTCCAACAAAGCACTTGCCGGATCACCAGCATGGCCCCTTCCCAACTGAAACAAAACAACGCAAATTCGAAGATTAAACCATAAAAGTAGTATGAAACTCAGAATTACTTATAATCTTTGCAAATATGAATTTTAAATAACTACTCACTCCACAAAAGGAAAGAGACCTAGAAATAGGATTTGTCTCAAATACAATATGAAGCAAACCAATCATTGATTACCTTGTCGATCTCATCAATCAGAACTAAAGGGTTAGCTGTTCCCACATTTTTAAGGCATTGTACCATCTTTCCTGGCATAGCACCAATGTAGGTTCGACGATGCCCCTGGACGTACAATTCTAAGTTTAATTTCATAAGATTAGTTGCATGATGCACAGCTGCTTATACATTGAGAAGCTTCCCAAATACCTTAATTTCAGCAACATCAGATAACCCTCCCACAGAAAACCGAAAGAAGTTACGGTTCAGGGCACGTGCAATTGAACGACCAATGCTGGTTTTGCCCACTCCAGGTGGGCCAGAGAGACAGATGATTTTTCCTGTGATATATAAGCAAAACATCAGTAATCGTCATGTAATGAGAATTAATACAGTTTGCAGCATTGGTTAAAACCATAGAATAATATATGTAAAACAAGAGCCAAGATCAGTGTGTGAGAAACAGGAGAATTCCATGATGTGCGGCAATGCCAACAAATCAAGATAGACAATTACAAAACTTGAAAACTATACCAACCTTGAGAGGTTCCTCTGAGTTTTCCAACGGCAATAAATTCTAATATCCTTTCCTTTACATCAGTTAATCCATAATGATCTTCATCAAGAATTTTTTGCGCCCGAAGAACATCAAAGTTCTCATCACTGCATTAGGAATTGACGTAGAGATATTCTTACATTGAAAATTGTACATAAAGGCAATATTTCAGAAAGGGGGCA
This sequence comes from Gillenia trifoliata, assembly GCA_018257905.1. Classification (NCBI taxonomy): domain Eukaryota; kingdom Viridiplantae; phylum Streptophyta; class Magnoliopsida; order Rosales; family Rosaceae; genus Gillenia; species Gillenia trifoliata. The sequence goes on along the minus strand of CM031086.1, from coordinate 3,494,733 downwards.
CATTCTCCAATAAAATATTTGAGTAACAATACAATAACTCGACAAAATAGCATATCCTGTCTGAGATTATATGAATAACTACTCATTACAGATTGTCTTATTTGACAATCAACTTCATAGTTATGCTAGTACAGTGATTCTCAAAAATCCTTTGCACCACCAGATCAGTTTCTTCCTACCCCTATTATCCTGCCCTAAAATATAGAAAAGGGCACATTGACAAGATGAAATCCTAAAGCATTATAACATAAAAAAATTAAAACCACGAGTGTGGCAACAGTGTTTAGTAAATGGTCATCTATAATGATCAAACCCTATTTATATATAACCTCAACAAATTATTAAAATATTTTAGCAACCAGTAACAGATAGGTGTTCAATATATTTGAATCCCAAATATTTGACCCAATAAGGTTTTAAGTAGTGCAAAAACCTGTAGTTTCCCCAAGGAATTGAAGTTAACCAATCTAGGTAATTACGTGTCACATTAAATTCACTTGAACTGGCCTCCAACAGCTGCAGTTTTGTAAGTTCTTCCTCTATAACTTGCAAAACATGAGGGGGGCAGTTTTCCCTGTTTGGTTCAAGCCTCTCCCTAAACTTATCTGCACCAAAAGATCAGAAAAGTGATGCAACAATTACCTTTGCGTACACGAAAAAATCAGTATTTAGAATACCTGAAGTTTCCACATAAATGCTTGAGTCATACTCAGATTAGAACTAATGAACAGACAACACAGAGAGCATACAGCCATGATGTGTACAGATTGAAAATGAAAGATAAGAAACCAACCGGTAAGCGCTGTTTTGTCATCTGTCTCTAAACCCAGTTCCTGCATTATGTCAAGCAAAATAAATTCCATAAAGGCCCAGGGTTGAAATAAAGAAACTGATACAAGATCCACCACAAAATAAAAACTTATTCAATAACTTATAGTCAGTGGAGAATCAGTACTGAAAGTGCATGAAATAGAAAAATATCTCATAAGGGTGGAGAAAAATACCTTTTTGATGGCTTTAAGCTGCTCATTCAACAAGTAGCGGCGTTGTTCACCACTTATCTTCTCTTCAATTGCTTTTGCAATAGACTCCTAAAAATTACCCCATAAAGGAAAGTTCAAAAGCCAATCAAACTATGATGGAGAATAGAATTCAAGTTAAAAAAACAATGGAAAATCAGCATTTCATACCTGAATCTTGCTGATTTCTATCTCTTTCTTTACTAGTTCTAAAGTGAGCTTTAAACGTTTATACACCTGAGCAATAACGGAAGTGTCATAAAGCCTTTTGGAATATAAGCAACTTGCATGAAAAGGCTGGATATGAAGATTTACATTTTCCACAACACTTCAATCTTGAAACGAATTATTTTTAAAAATAAGCAACATAAAGATTGAGCTCTCTATCCACCCCACCATATTTAAATTAAGTGATACTCACATCTAGCTCTTCAAGTACTTCTTGACTTTGCAATTTGTTTGCACCGGATATTGCAGCTCCAAAATCTGCTAACCTTGGAAAATTAAAATCACCTATATGCTGCAAAATTCCAATAAAAAATTTAACATGAACAAATTGTAAATCCAAATGAGTGTAATACATCAACACACAAAAATATTTTTCTAAACCACTCACTAAGTCAATCATTTCCATAAAAAACTAATCACGTATTAGTTACTTCATCAACTCATTCATGAATAAGGGGAAAACCAAGAAGAAGGTACAAGAAGTTTTGAAGAAGTTACAAGGAAAGAAATCGGTGATGAAGCAATAAGCAGACAAGAACAAAGACCTCAAGATATCCAAATATCATAAAAGAAACAGAACAAACCTGAGTGTATGTCTGAACATGATCTCTCCAAAGGGAACTAGTCTTGAGAACATCTCTTAAGGTTGATATAACCTCAAACGATGTGGCCTTTATGACATCATCATCCTTGTTATATGGTTTATCCTGCAATATAAAGTATAGCCCAGTCAGAAAAAGAAGGAACGAAAAAAGAAACAAAATATATCATATATGTGGAACCTCCTACAATTAATATTTGATAAAATAAAATAAACATGCCTTCAGATGGTCAACTTTTACAGTCAGGGGTTCTTCATCAACCTGTACAGAAACCATAATGTTACTCAGTTTAACAATCTTTTATCGCAAAAATAAAACAAAAAACAAAAAGAAAATACCAAGTTGTAATTGGATATGAGGAAGGTGATGGAAAAAGATGCCTACAGATGGCTTTTCAAGCTTACTAATAATTTACACTCACCATCTCTGTAATTCGAAGTCGCCTATGACCAATAAGGACTACTTGGTCTCCATGGATGCTTGAAATCTGATATACAAAGATACACACAACTACAACATCAAAAACCAAAAGGAAGTTCTAATCGATGTATATCAAGTTAATCCACAAAATCAAAGACACACAAAACTTGAAAGCGTAGTCAGATACCTGCGCAAGCGTGCCGACTTCATGTAGACGATTAAACAACTCCTTCCCTTTCAATTCATGTATGCTTTTATCTGTCTCAGAACCTGATACCAAACTGGGATCGGTCCCCGGCTCATCCTTGAGAAGGAAAGCGCCGGCATATGGAGCTTGCCGCTTTCGGCTTTCTTGTAATGCTGCTAACAATTTAGGATCCTACATTAAAATTCAATACATTATTTACCAAAAAAGTGAACCGAAAAGAAATTGGATTTCCATAGTATTCAATAATCTCCTGTACCTTCACATAAATTGGCATGTAAAACCCCGGAAATAGCGGTCTATGCGGCAATGGCAAAGCTATAACCTGTCTCACAGAAAATTTATAAAAAAATATAATTAACTAACATGATAACAAAATGTTCGAACATTTTGTCATATATTACAACATTTTCTCGGAATCCAAACAGACCATTAAGCAAAACGAAAGTTCCAGAGCCCACAAACCGTAAGATAATCTTCGGGCCGAGGATTCGTGGACACAATGGCGGAGGAAGACTTGGCGCCGGCCTCCGCCTCAGCCTCGGTCCCCGCCGCCTTGAACTCAACTTCCACCACTTGGTCAGACCCCTCGCCCGAGTCCGAACAATAAAACGCTCGGCAAGCCGAGCTAGGGCGAGTCAATCCGGCAAGCGAGCCGAGAACTCGGAGAACCGGCGACGCCAGCTCGGCGGGCGGCCCTGGGCGGAGGCTGTGTAGTCGGCCCTGAAGGCATGACGAGGAAGACGACAGAAGCTTCAGCATTTAATTGCGGCAGCGATCGGAACTTCAATTCCACGAAACCGCCATTTCTGTGGAACTTGAAATTTTCGCGAGTTGGGGATTTTTCAAAGCCCCGCATAAACCCTTGTTTTTCTTCCCTTCAGACCAACAAAATAAATAAATAAATATATAAAAAGATTTTTTGAATGTTTTGAATTGACGGAATTACCCCTAATTTGACCAAAACGGGAGTATAAAATGAGGCACTGTCGGCATGTGTGGCTCCAGTTCTCCCAGTCTCTGTGCGCTTGCAGCAATAATTTCACTAACTTCATTGAGCGGTGGCCAGCCGAAGCGACGGAGATCAGGTACGTCACATTTTCATCGATATAACTTTCTGTTTGGTTGCTCAGAAAATTTGGATTTTATTGTCTCGATGAGAAAAAGGAAAATATGAATTGAACTTTGATCATGATTGCCGCGTCTAAATTTCTCTTGAAACTTGTTATCCTCATCGTTTGAATCGGTTAAACTGAAAATGTTGAAGTGTGGGTTGGGTTATGGTAGAACTGGATTAGATTATGTTAATTTGATTGGAATTATGGTTTGCAGATGATTGTTTAGCTCCGGATAATCATAATAATCCTGCTTATTTTCTTCAATTTTGCTACTTAATTATGCGGTTTATGATTATTTAGCTGCAAATGAGAACATTTTAGCTTTTGCAGATGGATTCGTCACCATTTAATAAGGTGGGGGGTGAGCGGTCCGATGGGTCGGAGCACAGCTCCAGCTCCGGAAGTGGAGTTGGAGGAGGAGGGATGTTTGAGTATTTTGGGTGGGTGTATCATCTGGGTGTGAATAAGGTAGGTCATGAGTACTGTCACCTTCGGTTTCTCTTCATTAGGGGAAAGTATGTCGAGATGTATAAGCGTGATCCTCATGAGAACCCCGGCATTAAACCCATTCGGAGGGGTGCTGTTGGGCCTACACTGATGGTGGAGGAGCTGGGTCGTCGAAAGGTTAATCATGGAGGTAAGGGTGGGGATATCTATGTTCTGCGGTTTTACAATCGTTTGGATGAAACCAAAAAGGGAGAAATTGCTTGTGCTACGGCGGGAGAAGCACAGAAATGGATGGAGGCATTTGATCAAGCCAAGCAACAGGCTGAGTATGAGCTTTCAAGAGGGGCTAGTGCCAGAAAAAAACTGAACATGGAAGAGGAGATTGATCTTGAAGGGCATCGACCTAGAGTAAGGCACTATGCGCATGGATTGAAAAGGCTTATAAAAATTGGGCAAGGCCCGGAGACGCTCTTGCGTCAATCCTCAAACTTGCGTGCAGATGCTAGCACAGAGGGGTACTTTCAAACAGATTTTGGAGATGCAGTTGAGGCGTATGTATGGAAATGTGTGCGAACAGTTAATGGTGTTCGAATATTTCAAGATGTTGCTAACACTGAGAGCAGAAAAGGCATTATTGTCAAGTCTGTTGGTGTTATTGAAGCTAGTGCAGATACTGCTTTTGAAGTGATTTTAAACCTCGACCGACATCAGAGATATGAGTGGGATATGCTGACAGCTGAGTTAGAGCTGATAGATTCATATGATGGATACTTTGATGTTGTCTATGGGACTCTTGATCCTATGTATCTTTCTCGGTGGCGTTCCAAGAAAGATTTTCTCTTCTCTAGGCAATGGTTCCGCGGACAAGATGGAACATACACCATCTTGCAATTTCCAGCTGTCCATAAGAAAAAGCCTCATAGGTCTGGATATCATCGTACAAATATAAATCCATCTAGTTGGGAGATTAGAGATCTGAAAACATCCATGGGTTCAAATACTCCACGATGTCTTGTGACGCAAACGGTGGAGATGCGTTCTGTGGGCTGGTGGAAATGGAAGAAAAATCACTTCTCGAATTTCGAAAAGAGTGTACCTTATGCATTGTTGTGCCAAGTGGCAGGTCTGAAGGATTATATTGGATCAAATCCTGCACTAATATTCAAATCTTCCGCTTCAGTTATCCAATCAAAGTCAGCTGAAGCTTCCGTTTCCAATGCTGAATATGAGGCGGAGGCAGTGCACGATGAGTTTTATGATGCAATTTCAGCAGGCTCTTCATCTTCTGATGAAGAGAGTGACAGTGATGAACTTGACAATAAGGAAGCAAAAGTAAAACTGAAGAATGTTGCATGGGCCATCGCTAGCTTAGCTTTGAAGCGAGCTCAAGCTGCAGATGCTAATAAAGAATTTGATTCCAAAGTGGCTGCAATCACTATTGATCCAAGCCAGTTCCATGGTTCCTTGTCCAAAGGGAAGGATGAGGCCGTCACAAACTGTTGGACATCTCCAAGTGGTAAGGGATTTATGATCAGAGGAAAGAACTACCTGGAGGACAATTCTAAGGTAATGGGAGGAGATCCGCTCCTCAAGCTCATAGCAGTAGATTGGTTCAAAGTTGATAAATGCATAGATAGGTTTGCACTGCATCCCAGGTGCCTCGTCCAGTCAGAAGCCGGAAAGAAGCTTCCATTTGTATTAGTATTTAATCTCCAGGTTCCATCTAAACCAAATTATAGTTTGGTACTTTACTACGCTGCTGACAGACCTCCCAATCCAAATTCTTTGCTTGCCAAGTTTGTGGATGGGAGTGACATGTTTCGCAATGCAAGATTAAAGTTAATTCCAAGTATTGCTGAAGGATATTGGATGGTAAAGCGCGCTGTTGGAACAAAAGCTTGCCTACTGGGGAAAGCTGTATCCTGCAAATATCTCAGACAAGACAATTTTCTAGAGATTGATGTAGATATTGGATCATCATCCGTGGCGAGGAGTATCATCGGACTTGTCCTCGGATATGTCACAAGCATAGTGGTTGACCTTGCAATTTTGATAGAGGCAAAGGAGCATTCAGAGTTGCCTGAGTACATTCTGGGGACTGTTCGACTAAATCGTTTGAAGCTTGACTCTGCCGTTCATTTGGAGGTTTAAGGTTGTATCAACATTCTTTAATTAGTCTTTCCACTTTTTTCAGAGCTATTGGTTCAACATGATTTTTTATTATTATTTGTTCAACATGATTTTATTTTCCAGTTTACTGACCATTTTTTTCTTCCACTCGACTCTTTATCCAAAATACTGTACCCTCACTGCACTACGTACCACTTAAGTATCGAACCATGAACTGGTACTTGTTTTGTTTACTGAAAGGACCTGCTATCTTTATAGTGGAGTTGGTTGTAGCTTTCACGTCGCTCATCCTAGTATAGTTAGAAGACATGGAGCGAGTAGATACTTTAGGGAAGATTTGGCCTTATAAACCCCTTTCAAACTGAGTTTTTGCAGGGGAGGCTGCTTTAGGGAAGATTTTAACAGTAGATACCTAGTTTCTGTAGGAATGATTTAACAACTGATCACTCAAGTGATCATTTCTTGTTAGACGGACAAATTTATCTGCTTTACAGTGCCATGCAGAAACATTTCTATCATTTTTTTTGCAGCAATGCTATCTACTTGACTATAATGGACTCTGCTTCGTATGAGCCTATGCAAAACAAGAATTTAATTTCTTTCTACCGCCTGTTTCTATTCTTTGTAGATTTTTGTGTTGTGCCTGTGTGAACTGTCCCTTTCCTATGAGGTTGCTAATGTCAAGTTGGCGGTCACCTAGGTACGTTTTCTTCCGTGTGTTGTTTTCCATATATAATCTTCAAAAGAAGTCCAGTAAATTTTCCTGGACAGACCATTCTCGTTCATAAATAGATACATTCAAATGAAAATTTGTGAGCAGTCTGACCGGATTTTTACCGGGTTGTGGTGGCTTAGTTTTGTTGGTTTTGGGTTGAGTTTTGCAAGTAATAGACAGTTGTGCTTCGTTGCCTTATATTTCTAAACTAATTGGTACATTTGCAATTTGCATATCCAGGCGTGTTAGTGTTGACATACGGACAGCATAGGCATTCCCCCGCGATCATCTATTGGATCGAAAGACTGAACAAGGGCCTCGGGTTGTGAACATCATTTTCTCTATGCTATTGCTATTGTAAATTTGTGAAACTGAATAGCGGAATGATTTGTAAATGCCAGTAGGCAGAGGGAATCCTGTCTCGTTTCTAGATGCTGCCCTGTGTAGTATCTTCTCTAATGGGGTTGTGAAATGAGGTAGAAGATACTTTACCACTCAGTGGCTATTAGCCTAATACTGTGTTGGAAAATACTAGAGATTTTCATTTGTGGTAATTGTATATGTATTTTTGCAGTCGATCAAATCTGTGTTTGAGCATCCAATTTGGATGTTTACGGCGGCATCGAATCTATGGCAACTAGATCTTGGACAATGTGTGAAACTTTGGAAGGATTTTCTCATGGAGATTTTGGGATTGTAGATGTTTGGGCATCGGATTAGGGTTTATTTAAGGGCAGTTGGTCATAGGCTTCATATGATGTATGGATTGAGAATTTGAGAAATTGGGTTTAGCTTTCTTTCATGATGCCACTTTGGATGAACTTGGATCCCTAATATTGCATAAACCTAAACGTGGATTGTGTTTTGTGAGGAGGTTTTGTGCGGGGCGGGGATTGTAGTTAATCAAACGGCTGAAACACTAAAATCATACTGTATACAGTATGAGTGGGTCGAAAGTGACCCATTATAATACAAGGAGCGACATGAACAACGATGTAACATCATAATATCAACGTCATATTAACAACATTATGACCAAATATGAACGTCATATGAAGTTATGAACAATATCTACCAAATATCGATGACATATCAACAACATTGACTGAATATTAACACTTTTGACATCCGAGTTGATTTCCCCATTGAAACACTGGAGTTTGATTGCTTAATCATGTTTTTATCCAAGCGATCCTAAGGGAGATAGAATCGAACCCACGACCTTTGAATGCAGGAGTAAACTCGTAACCACTTGAATTGCAAACCGTTTCTCACAAACTTCATCATATTTGAAGCAAAAACACATGATGAAACTCAACCATAAGTAAGTCCATGCATTGCTTAATTGCATTATTTTGTGTTGGCGAGAGGAAAGGAAGGGCCATGCTGTTACTGTTACTGTTACTGTTAGTGTAAGCTCCCCGTGACATTGTGACATATAAAAGAAGAAAAAGGAAGGCTGCAGGCCTGCTATTAGTATTTCTGCACAAGCTGTCGGTAATTTCCATTTCACTTTGTTTTTAACCTTTGCCGTGCATTTCAACCACGACAAAAACTGTCTTTCACGAGAGATTCTCTCTTGTAACTAATGTATAATTTCAGTAGCGCCGATTCATGGATACTTACCACATGTTTAAAAATTACACTACAGTTCAAACTGTTTAATTCATTAGTAACGCGAGAGTATCTCTCCCTGTTTAGAGCTCGGAAATTCTGTTTTTCTTTTTGTATACTTTATGTAGAGTCCAATGGTTGACGTAGTCTCCACGTTGCACACACTTTTACCGATTCTCCTGGAAGTTGTGCTATGAGCAGTCTTTGTCATTTTTTTTTTCTGGAAATAATGAAAGAGTTAAAAGGGTAAAAAGATGCAAAAGTACGCTTTACTCACGGATCTTCTTGTTCTTTTTCATGTTGTTTGATTCACATTTAATTAATAAGAAAATTAATTCCCTTGTTTGGTTTAGTTTTAGGGGTTTTTGGAGATGGGCTGTTTTTTTGTCCATCATGTTTTGTTTTGTGATTTCCTCTCTTCTATTTATCAATTAGAATGATTCTTCTTTAATTCATTCAACACACTTTGAGCAATTGGATTCATTCTTCTTTAGTTCGAAATGTCTAAAAGGTTGTCCTAAATTCAACCACGTAAATACGCAAAAAGCCCTTGCCATATTTTCGACCAGAAAAAAAACTTACATACGCTCGCTCATTCTTTCTTTCTTGTCACGCAATCAGTCCTGCTCTTAAACTCGGCGCTTAAACGAAGATGTTTTCAGTCAAATCTAATTCAACGCTTATGCGTAAGGACAAGTCTACTCAAATATGTAAACTCGGCCACACGTTAGTAAGATGAGTTTTCACTATCATTCCTCCTATCCATGAAACCTCAAGCAACAGCACGACTGAAAGATAAAAACATTTGGAGAAAAAACAGGAAACAGAAGGATCAAACAAAACCAAGTAGGGTTTGGATCGGGTTGGAAAAAAGTTGTTTGTGCCATACGCAATATTCATACATTGATGTGAAGTTACAATGTCACATGCAGCTGACATGAATGTTTATGTATTATGCCAAATTGCCAATGACAAATTGACAAAAAACCACCATTTCTTGGTTGACTGCTATGCTATCCCAGCTGAGCTTAATTTGGAGCTATTTAAATTATTTTTTGTTTTTATTATATACCTGGCAAGTCTGAGAATTTAGCGTGAACGAGGAAGATGAAATCATGGAAATGACAAAAAATCCCGTCACAAAGATGCCATGAAGGCTTTCCACCTTTCCCTCTCTATGTGCAATTTGAATCCGGCTATAATGCTTACAAGCATTTCATACTTACACGAATATAACTATTAATGGTTAGATTCCTTTAGTTAATGATAAGATTAGTATAAGCATAAAATGTTTGTAAGCATTGTAGTCTATCCTCTGAACTTTTCTCTAATTTTAAAATTTCAGTATCGGATCGATTTTATTTTTATTGACAATAAGCTATCTAGTAGCAAACATAACTAATATATATGTTCTTTTTAACAACTACGAGGAATTCGAATTTAAGACATGTTTAAACAGTACGATCAGCAAAATATCACTAGGTAAAGTACTATACTTTGTTGTTTACGTAACACATCTCATATATGTTCGTAATGTGGGTAATTATTGCTACAAGATCTTATAGTCAATGAAAGAGTAAGTGGTAGAGATTTTGATCATTACATATTTTATGTCGGCCGTGACTATTTTGTGACCTTAATTAAGGGGTCCAACTTCAGTGGTACGTACCATTAAATGGTACGTACTGTTAAATGGCTAAGATTCATTTGGGGCCCACTGCAAATTAATCTGAACCATTAAATAGTCGTACCATTGAATAGTACGTACCACTCAAGATTTTTCCTTAATTAAGGGCAAAACCAAAATAAATTCCTTGTAATCGGGTCAAGATTCTCTTCGAATCTCTCTCTGCGTAGATATACCTACTGGCGGAACTACACTACGGCTACCATGGGCTATAGCCAGGTAGCCTTTTGAAAAATAAATAACTTCTATATATATATATATATATATTATACATATATATTATACATATATATGTTAAGGTAATTCACCCCAAATATCATATTAGTCCACCCAAATTTAACCAAGTAATTCATTCTTCACTAAAATTTGTAGCCATTATGCATCCTAGAATTTTTTACTCAATAAATAAACACAATCCCTTAGCGAACACTCATTTTTTAAACTCTTAACCCTAAAATCTCCATCTTCTCTTCATTTTTCTTTGATTTGTCGTCAAGATTCTTGTTAGCGGGCATCATATCACCCCTTCAAAAATTAGCTAGCCCACCCTTTACAAAGTTTCTAGTTTCACCCTTGGATATACCATCAGACAATTAAACAACTTTGGCGTATTGCTTATGTATAGTTTGAGAGAGTGAGAGAGAGAGAGAGAGAGATAATTGCAGTTCAAAAGAAAAATGGCATCCCATATTAAAAAATCTAGGTTTGAAATGATGATATGGTCGTGCAATTTAATTATCTTATCTTAATTGACCTTTGTCACCAGTATTAACTTTACTTAGCACTACACAACTCAAAGCTGAGGGATCTTGATATGGTTTAATTTGGTCATTATAGTAATTACTTATTACTGGAATAGGGTGTGTTAGTCAGCACTCAGCATAGTAATCAGTCGACACTCAGGACTAGATTCATGTGTATTGTCCTAGTACTTTGTACTATTGAATACAACTATCTTTTATTTATTTTTTAATTAATGTCAACCGTTAGATTAAACATGAATTAATCACAGCCGTCCATTATCTTGTAATACTCAATAGTACATAGCACTAAGGATTTTTCGAGAATAAAATCCCTAATATTATTATTGAGAAGGACCCTCTGAACTGCACCAATATTATATACACACGCGGTAGCAATATTAATTCAGAATACCTAGCTACTTCGTTGTGCACCACAAAACGTGCAAACATCACAAGTATTTGCTATTTGTTTCCACAAAGCCTTATCTTATATATATATATATATATATATATATATATATATATATATAGGTTCAAATTCAATCACAGTGTTTTTCTCCAGCGAATCGAATCGAGTGAATAAATACTTTTAACCACTTATGTTAAGTTGTATTTCATACAAAAACTAATCTTAATTTGCCCTGTATGAGAAGCATATTATATTGTCTGCCAGTATGTAAATACGATGTCAGATTTGCGTGCTGGTGCTCATTCTTCAGACTATGGAACCACGTGATGTTGTTGTATGAGACAACATGTAATGCTATTATACATGACAAATTTGTACTGACAAACATTATATTATCAGAAAAAAATTTCATCAAACCACAAATTAATTCTTTTTCTATTATGTCGGTAATTGTTTTTTTTCTTTCTAGTGCTTAATGGCTATAAAGCATGTCCCAAATTATAATGTTAATTATTCTCCCACAAAAGTTGTATGCATACACATATATATATTATACATTTAGAGCATTTTCACATATTAGAGAAGAGCAAGAGCAAGGGCAGTGATTGTCTTTCTAAAATAGTATTTGCTTTTATGCAATTTTACCCGTTGGGAGAGGGCAAGGGTAAGGGAAAATATGTTTTTTTATGCTTTGTTGACATTATTCACCACATGTCATCTTCAACCACTTTCTTCACGACACGTATCATTATCTATTAATAACATCCGCTCAAAATTTTGATAGGATTGTGGGAAAAATAAATATTGTATTGTGGTTGTGGTTGTGGGAATGAAGAATATGGTTGGGTATTTATAGAAATTTAAAAAAAAAAACAATTTTTTTTTTAAAAAAATTTCAACGGTTGGATTAATTCTAACCGTTTTCATTTTTTTTTACTGTTGAATTCGATGCACTAGGTTGTGGCATAGCGGCAACAAAAGTAGTGGCTAATGTCAACTTGCCGCAAGACTTGGTAAGTCAATTGGCAGGGCATGGTGGAGTCCACCACTTGTCCTTCAAATTGTAAACTGTGGAGGTGTCTTTTGGGCTTCAAAAGCAAATTGTTGCCCAGACCTTTGCCTTTCAAGCACGGGTGAAAGTGCTCTTATAGTAGTGCGTTTGCATGGGTGAAAGTGCTCTTATAGTAGTGCGTTTCTCTTGAAGGGTCTCTCAAATACCACCATTAGTTCTATTTCGTGGTGTTGTCCAACCAGAATTGTCAACTTTGCAAATCTTAATTCAAGAATTATACATAAACTCGAATTTGATACATCTTCTAGTACTGTTAAGAAAAAATTATTAAACAAAAAACTAGTCTAGTAAATTTTGGAAAAAATCTTGAATAAAAATTTAAAATATTTGACAGTTCAAATTGTACAATAACGAGGAGTATGCCCCGTACAACTTACCAAAAAGAAAAACGGAAATAATTTTTACACACTCTTTATAATTTCTCACACACTAAATGAATTAAAATGCATCTCTAAGTTGTATGTAACAAAGGCATGAGAGGCCCAGCCTACATAAGCAAATGAATTAAAATGTAGTGCACACTCTACTAGTAAGATCCGGCTTGAATGGTTAATGGTTAAATTAGTGTAAACATGGAATGTTTGTAAGCATTCTAGTTTATCCCCTATTAGCATGACCGCTTCTTGTTTAGGGTTAAGAGCACAAGTCAACCCCCTACTACACCTAATGACCCAAATTAATATATATACCATCCCTTCTACAAAGTGGTAACTCAGATTATTAATATCTCCATTCTCATGCCTAAGTGCCAAAACCAAATTACCATACATGGCCTCCTATGAAGGGATGTATTTTTGCTCATCACACTCAAGTGGTGGTAATGCTCACCACCCTATTTATTATCATTTGATGAGTTTAAATTTTGAGATTTGTGTCTATTCACTACACAGATCTCGAAATTTAAACTCATCCAACGGCAATAAATAGGGTGGTGAGCAAAAATATTCCCCCTATGAAGTAGTAACTCAAACTTTCATGTCTCGTTTTTCACTCCTGAGTGCCAAAATCAAATCAAGATACATGGCTTTAGCACTCGAGCGTGAAAAATATCACATGTAACTCAAACTATCATAGGAAGTTGTAAGTCAAACTATATATCATATTCTCCATTTTCACTTCCGAGCGAGTGCTACAGCCAAATCATGATACATTGCTTGGCACTCGGGAGTGGAAAATATCACCCGTAAACGTCGTGTAGGCTCTCTCAAATTTCTTTCTATTTGTATATTGATTACTATAAATGGGTATGTATATTCCGGGCTCCATACCCCATGGGGGTTCTAGTGAAACCACACTAAAGACCTAATGAGAGCGACTCCTTGTGGCGTGCACGAAAATGCAACGTGGCTGGGATCATTGCGAACCAAAGCAAGATTGTGGGCATGCCAGAAAAGTAAAATATAATGCAAGCAGTATGGTCCAATGTATTGAGAAAGAAAGCATCAAAAGACAATCAACAGTGCTGCTCCTCGAAAGTGGGCACAAAGTGTGTATTCTCTTTTTTATTGTTAACTTAATTAGGCATCAATACATTGGAGACCGTTTATAAACAATACATTTTGATGCCTATGCTCTTTGATTTCAAGTTATTAACTTTTACCAAGCTTAATACTCCTCACTAAATATATAAAGCATGCGTGTTCATCATCTTGCAATACACGCGGCTCAGCTCCACGAGTTTTGGTTTGATAAACTTTTTAAGCTCAGCATGATCCACCACCAATATTACTGATATTGTCTCAACTTAACCACCTATTACTAAGTGTTAGATTTTATTACAAAAAACCTTGATGTAATTAGAAGCAAAACCATTTGATATTTATTGTCAATTTTGCAGCATATTTACACATACTACCAAAACCCCTCTAAAACAAAACCTAAATGCAACAATGATCACTAATAGGGCAACCAAGCGACAAATTCCAAATTTATGAATTAATTGAGATAAGAGTCACCTCCTTAATGAACCTCAAAGCATTGTCAAGCCCATCAGCTATGCTCGAAGCTTAACATATTTTCAAGTGTAATATAGGCATGTCATTAATCATAAAATTGTAGTCCCTCCAGTCTCTAGATCTCTAATTAAGCAAGTGGCCATAAAATAAAATTAGTGCAAATCAGCAGAGTAAAAAATTGAACATCGCCAATGGCATAAGAGGGCCAGCCTGCAAAACAAAATGGAGTACAGTCTGTTGTACCAAAACTACTCCACTAACCCAAGTGTACATACATATTGTATGCCATCCACTAGACATACCATGACGGATCTCCCATTTCTCCCATCCTAGCATCTCTCTTTCTCTCAAAAAATATCCTACCGATAAAGTAAAGGGCTAACTAAATTTCAGAGTCTTCAAATTTAGAGTGATTTTTAAAATTGGCAATTAAGTTTTAATTTTTTTTATTAACATCATAAAGTATTGAAACTGTATTAATTTATGTCATTGGTTAGATTGATTGTTTGATCTAACGTGTAAACCACATCTGCATTACTGATGTAGAACAAATGGCTGAACGAATAGAAGAACAACTTGAGAGATGCAAAAGTGGCAGCAAGGTTCCCGGAATGCAGGTCTGGTTGTCAGTGGAAAAATCAGACTCGTAATATGTCGTTTCGAAGAGAACGATGCGAGTATCAATATACACAACTTTGCTTGTGATATAGGGGCATTTTTGGCCAAAAACCTTTGTTTGCTATCCCAAAACGGTGTTTAAAGTTTTAGGAATGTTTTTGGAACTTTGTTTAATGTTTTATTTATTTTCTATTTGATCATTAAGACCTTCTAGGGTTTGGTTTTGTATTTTGGACATATAAATACACCTCCTTGGTGTTAGAATTGTTATCTTTCGACTTTTATTGATACAATTGGAGTTTTCTCTCAATTCTTCCTAATGGATTCTAAGGCTGCTAGTGGATTTTAGCCTAGGGTTATCATTTGGTTTTCCTTTTCAATATACTGTTGCGTCAACCACATTAAAAACTCATTAGTTTAATGGAGGATTAGACATTCAAAGAAACAAAAGAGTACAAATTGATATAATTTCAAAATTTATAGTGCAATACGAGAAAATTAGAACCTAATGACCCATTTTGAAAAACTATCTCAAACTTGGAAGGTGTAAAATATAATTAAAGCTAAAATAAAATACAATTTTAAAAGGGAAGAAAGAAAAGACCACATAAACTTGACTGTGCCAAACTATATATATACACACTCCCCTACACACTTAATCATCACACCTTTATACTCTCCAGTCTCCAGAGCCATGGCCACCCTCTCTCATGTCTTGTCACTATCCCTCCTCTTCTTCTCCTTAGCCCATGGCCTCAACAACAACAACCCTCAATGTAGTGAGACCAAAGAGCAAGGCTCAACCCTCCAAATCTTCCATGTCTACAGCCCATGCTCTCCCTTCAGACCCTCCAAACCAATGTCATGGGAGGAGAGTGTCCTCCAAATGCAGGCCAAGGACCAGGCCAGGCTCCAGTTCCTGTCCAGCCTCGTCGCCAGAAAATCGGTTATTCCGATCGCCTCCGGCCGGCAGATAATTCAGAGCCCCACATACATTGTGAAGGCTAAGATTGGCACACCACCTCAGACTTTGCTCATGGCTGTTGATACTAGCAGTGATGCTGCTTGGGTTCCATGCAATGGCTGCGTTGGCTGTTCCTCCAATGTGTTTAACTCTGTCAAATCAACAACCTACAAGAACCTTGGTTGCCAAGCTGCTCAGTGCAAGCAGGTAATCATTTTTAATTTCATATAATAATTTCAGGAAAAAAAAAGGAGATAAAATTGGTTAACTTTTATCATCGTTTTTCTTTATATCTATTATGTACGTAAGAGAAATTTTCTCTTTATTTAAACCATTTTTGCGTGTTATGTTCACAAACAAGTTGTAAATCTGGATCATTGATTAAGTGAAAATATTCGTTAACTAAGTGATTGTTTGACAATATAACATGTCAAATATGCGTCATTATCTAGCTAAGCATATCTAGTAACCATTTTAATTATGCTATACAACTCCCTAACATGGTTTAATAATTTATGACATCTCTTAAAGTAGATCCTCTTTTATGCACGTTCTATTTTTAATGGGTTAATAATGCGTGCTTTACTAAAATGGGACAAAATGATACACTAACATTATGCCTGTGATTAATCTTCAGGTCCCCAACCCCACTTGCTTAGGCAACTCCTGCGGTTTCAACATTACCTATGGTGGCTCCAGCATAGCAGCTAACCTCTCACAAGAAACCTTCACCCTAGCCACCGACAAAATCCCCGGCTACACCTTCGGTTGCATCCAGAAGACCACCGGCAGCTCCGTGCCGCCACAGGGTCTTCTGGGACTCGGCCGGGGACCATTGTCACTTCTATCCCAGACCCAAAACCTCTACCAATCCACATTCTCATACTGCCTCCCTAGCTTTAAGTCCCTAAACTTTTCTGGGTCACTGAGACTTGGACCTGTTGGGCAGCCCAAGAGGATCAAGTACACCCCACTGCTCAAGAACCCTAGAAGATCATCACTCTATTACGTGAACTTAAATGCAATTAGGGTTGGCAGGAGAATTGTTGATATCCCTCCTGCTGCTTTGGCATTCAATTCCACCACTGGTTCAGGGACCATCTTTGATTCAGGTAACATTTTCAAACATTTGTTCTTTCAATTAAATAAATAATTAAGGTATAATTGTAAGCTTAAAAGAAATTTGGTCGTGACTCGTGAATGCTATTTTGGATCTTTGCTGACTTAAGGTCTAGTCACAGACTGATTCTAAATGTACATTTTCTGTGATCATGTGACCAGCCCACACGTCATGATTTGACTAGAGGACCCCTCTTGGATTTGGTTTCGAGATTTATCTTCAGGGTATTCTATACATCAATCATAGCTTTGGCCGTTAAATCTTTAGTTTAGGATCTAATGAATAAGATTTAACAACCGAAAATATTGATGAAAATATTGATGTATAGGATACGACCGAGCATAGTAAAATTTTTGTTTGGTTTTGGCCTCATGGTGATGCTCGTATGTTTAATGTCCCAAAAGCATTACAAATAACTTTTTCGTGTTTTTCGTTAATCAGGAACTGTGTTCACTCGACTAGTGCAACCGGCCTATCTCGCTGTCCGAAACGAGTTCCGAAGGCGAGTGGGCCCGAAAATACCGGTGACAACCCTAGGCGGGTTCGACACATGCTACTCGGTCCCCTTCGTCGTGCCGACGATAACGTTCATGTTCTCGGGCATGAACGTGACGCTGCCAGAAGACAACATTGTAATCCACAGCACAGCTGGTAGCATCACATGTCTAGCCATGGCAGCGGCACCAGACAACGTGAACTCAGTGCTAAATGTCATTGCCAATATGCAGCAACAGAACCACAGAGTGCTCATTGATGTGCCCAACTCAAGGCTTGGTGTGGCCCGTGAGGCCTGCACTTAGTCAAATTTTTGTTGGCTTTCACCAACTCCCACGACTCTGTGGCCAATTAGTGTAAAACTCGTACTATTATTAATTTGGTTTTTTTCTTTTTTTTGGGAGTATTTTGGCCTGTATCATCAAAGTTTAAATTGTTGACAATCAAGGACACAAAAGTGGGATATTGATAGGAAAGGTCCAAAATTTGAAGTGCTTTTGTGGGTTTGTACCGACAAATATCACGAGAAAGGGATCTCAATCTCTAGCTTCGTGTCTTTTTCTCTGGTTGGATTGGTTTAGATAGGCATCAGCACAATGTCACGGGTTATTTTTGCAAAAGGCTTGCAGCAAGAATCCTGTCGATCTCTAAGGTTTTTAATTCAATAAAATTCACTGTTAATTAATTTTTCTGTCATCGTTTGAAGATTTAGTACTGTGTGAGATTTGATTAATTATTGAATATATAACTCAGATTTTATTACAGGAGAACTGTTTTGCATCACTTGACCTTGCATACACACATGCATAACATAAAACATGTTTGGTATGTCACAATTCGAGTTTGATTTGTGTTCGGTTTATAAAAGAGGCAAGTTGAACTTAAACAAAATATTAATGTTAGTTAAAATAAAATAAATAAAAGAGTCGAGTTTGAGCTTTTAAATACTTGGCTCATAAAACTTGTGAGTTGTTTTCTTTTTTTTATGAGATAGTTTGAGTTTGGTTCAAACTCGACTCCTTCATTGAAGTTTCGCTCATAAAAGTTATACATGTTAATTTTATAATTAAAATAACGATGTCAACAAAAATTGAATCCAAATAAATCTAAATTATTTATTTGTATTCATTAGTTTTCCTTCTTCAGATTGATGATAAATCTGTCAAGAATGTACATTTCTCATAAGACAAATACCAATATTATGTTTACTTGTATTTGCTCAACTAATTTTCATTTTTCATTAAGTCAAACAAAAATTGAATTCGAGCGTGTTTCTAAAATGAGTTGAGCCGAGTCAAGCATAAAATCGAGTTTGATCCACAGACGAGTCAATTGAGCTGAACTCAAGCTTAAGAAAATCATTTGAATACTTGAGCACAACTATACGAACAAGTCAATCGAGCTTGAGCTTGAATAATATTATTTAAAATACTCAGATAGGTAGTGCTATCCACACATCTTTTTTTATCACTTACAAATTTAGTGGATAATTTCTGTCAATAGATCATCTTTAATTCATTCAATCCGACGATAAAAAATTAAGAGATGTGTGGAATATAAAAAAAAATGTGTAGATAGCACCACCATACTCGGATTCCATCAACTTATTTACACCCTACTTATTTCAAATTTCGCAATCCAATCTAACATTAAACGGCCAATGCACATGTGCTCGTATTGCGTTCTTGTTTTTATTTCGATCCACGAAGTTCCTTTCTTTAGGCCTGGCTTACTAGCTCATTTATTGGTTGGCAAAAGCCACTTGAGAGACTGTTCAAAAAAAGAAAAAAAAAGAGGTTCCAAAGAGACTGAAACATCCTTAGCCCAACTTATGTCCACACCTAGTCCTTTTTTAGTCTCCCTTTGTTACGGCAGATTGTCTCGGACTGGATTAGCTTCAAAAATTAAGCTGAATTGACTTATCTTGGACTAAGCAGTATAAGAATATTAAAGTATTTGATGCAGTGTTGCACTAAGTTATGAACTAAAATTTTTTTGTGACCCGAATATTATTTTTTGCTATTTTTTAATTCACCCTTACATAAAAAATAATCTAAAAACTTAAAATAAACTAATAATAATAGAAGGGAGCAGTTACCCATTCCAAGCACCTTCCCTTTTGATTTCCTCTATCTTCTTCTTCGTTTCTCCATCATATTCTCTCCTCAAATTTGCTCATCTTCCATCATTTTCCATCATCATCCCAATTGTGTATTGACATCGCCATCTTCAATCGATCTGCATTTGCATCTCCTCCACTCTCTGCTCATCTCCCACACTAATAGCCATCTCATCTCTCCAATTCATTCTTTGCCCATCTCCCACACCCATCATTCATCGCACCCACCCTCCGGTCAACACCACAACAATTAGAAGGCCAAAGCAACAAGATTTTCAATAGATCGACGTCACCTCTCCAGCCTTGTCGCCTAATCCCGCTTAATACCGTGTTTATGTGCAGGACTGCATAACACCTTTTAGTGAGGTGCGGAGTCAGAGTGAGTCCAACCTTGTCTCATTTATCCTAATCATGGCTTTACCAAACGTGGGTTATTTGTCCTAGTCCAATTTTACATGGTGTAACAAACGGGACCTTAAAGATGTTGGCTCACTTCATAACCCAGAAATTTTTGAAATAACAACATATAAATATGGTATGCCATTAAGGTCAACAATGTTTTATATTTACAACATTAGTCTTTTTGTAGTAGAGCGATAACGTTAGTGGAATCGATGGGGATTGAATATGTTAGAAATTATATATTATAATTATTATATTATAATATTTAGTTTTAAATAGTTAATGAAAAATAATAATTGTAACCGTATGTGTTGATTAATTTCTATTGGTGCCATCGGTTTACAAAGAAGCATTATAGTCTGTGTAAAACTGTTTGTACCCTTTCAATCCTTTGGTAAATGGCGTCCGCTTATAGATGTAAATATACATCTGTTTGTGAAGCAGTATTTGAGTTTTATATAAACCAAACACCATTGTCATTTTAGAAGTAGAAAAATTAGAGTTAATTCTTACTCTTGAGAAATAGGGTTTTTCACTATGTTTCTCTCATTCAGTCATTCTTCGTTTGTCAGATTCCAAGTCGTGTCTTGAAAGTATGGAATATATAAGGTTTGTCAGAGCCTAAAGATTGCAGTGCTTCGACTTTGGATTATAGATTGTTAAATCCTGGGAGATGTATGCCTAGTGAACTACAAGCACAAGAGTAGGGGCGAAATTCTATTTTTAGGACATTGCATCCGTGCAAGCCTCAATCTCCAAGTTCGTCAGTATTTCTTACTTTCTCTATTGTTTACATTGATTGTTTACACACTGTTGTTGTAGTATATATTTGGTTGTGATTTCATGATTCTTATTATCATTAGAATTTATTTTATTTTCATATTTTTTTATATTGTTCCAATAGAATTCGCACCAGAATGCATAAATATGATTGTTTTCCGTCACTACGGTAAAACGTCACCTACTACAACATTAGTCTTAGGTAAAAACCGAACTTGTAAAGAACACTGCATTTGTTATTCGTTATGAAATGTTCATGTTTGGGTGTTTTTGTTAAAACAATGAAATCTTAATCTTTTATCTAATGAGTTGTAATTTCATATGTTGTAATGAAAACTGGTTCTAATGTTTTTGTTTTTTGTTTTTTAAAGTTGTTCCCAATTAGATGGTGGAAAGATTGGATTGATTATGTGAACCATGACCAACCAAATAACCCGAATGATGCATCCTCTATGTCGGAGCATTGTTATTCATCTGGTTCCAGTACTTTAAAGAGGCCTGCTGGTATTGATAATTCTGACTTGATATATGATGCAGCATCAGAGGACACCAATTCGGGCATTAAGATACATGATACGGTACTGGAAGGCTGTCTAATTAGCGTCATGTGGACAACTTTTAAGTTTTTGTCCACATGACACCAATTAGACAACCACATCAAAAAAGTTGTGGGTCTTATATTGGCGGCATCATCTCTTAACAGAAAATTTAACAAAATACTTAACGGTTGTATGACATTGCAATGAATTTGTAAGTTTATGTATGACATTGCAATGTTTCAAACATGATGTATGAGTTTGCAATTACACTCAAATTTGAGAGTGCAAAATCTGATTTACCCTAAAAATTTTACTGGAAACTATTGAGCTCCGTATACCTAATGAAAATAGACCAAGATTCAAAATTGCATACTCTAAATCAAGAGGTCTGAGGAATTTAAGAGACATGAGAAATGTTGGCAATGAGTATCATTGCATTTATCAGGAAGATAACCCCATGCATCACCAAATGGGAGTAGGCTACGGTGCTGACAAGCATTGGATGCTCACACCGATCTCACCGATAAAAGGAGGGAGGAGGGAGGAGAGAGGGGGAAAAGGAGAGTGAGATCGGTGTAAGCATTCAATGCTTGCGAGCACTGTAGCCAGTCCCCACCAAATGATTCATTCTTGTCTTCTTCATCAGCATTATAATCCTAAAGATAAAGCAAGCAGCAATCCATACCCACAAGTGTATACATTATTACAGAATCAGAAACTGCAAGAATGCAAAAATAATTACAAAGAAATTTGTTCAAGAAACACATTAGTCTGTCTTGCTCTAATGATAAAGGATTATCATGGAATTAGTCAACCATAAAGGATTATCATGGAATTAGTCAAAAAAGCATTATAGCTACCACATTAATCAATCAAAGATTTCTTCCCTGTAAATGTCAAGCAACAAACACATTGAAACTCGAAAACAAAAATTCAAAGATCTACTATCCCCAAACAATGATATCAACTCCATACTAAACAGAAAACCCACTAGTAAGTAATTGTTGAAATTAAGCAGAACATAACAATATTCTAAACAAAATATAACCCAAAAACCTTACCATCCATGAGCGTGACCA
The DNA here is from genome assembly GCA_018257905.1 of Gillenia trifoliata. NCBI lineage: Eukaryota > Viridiplantae > Streptophyta > Magnoliopsida > Rosales > Rosaceae > Gillenia > Gillenia trifoliata. Next base: position 3,472,253 of record CM031086.1, on the reverse strand, counting down.
CTTGCTGCAAAAAAGATTCCTTACCAGCTTAGAACAATGATATCAACAACTTGTGAGAACATCAATATCAATTGGATAGGTAGCAAATGCTATTTGCCTCTTCACTAGAAAAATCATTTGTGTCTGCACCCCTCATTTTCTATGTAAAATATAAGTGTGCACATAGAACAGACAGGAGCAGAAACAGACACATCTAAAGCTAAAGCTCCTTTAGAGTTATAATATATATAAAGCTATGAACATAGCAAACTAAACAAATTTTTTGAACTAATTGACACCAAAATGTTGATGATTACCTGCAAATTTCAAATGATCAAGACTGTACAAGTACCTGAAAAAGAAGATTAACACTCAAATGATTTATCACAAATTGAGTAGAACAAATAATAAAAATATGTACTAAACACTGCAAGCCAAATGAAAGATAAGCGACTCCTAAATTTATTCAATAACAAATGTTGCAACAACTGCCAACTTAATCGTACATACTCCTGAACCGAAACCCGCTTGATAACACCTGTGTAATACACAACTCCAAATTCTTAGCTAAAATCCCAATCATGGCAATATAAAAGAAATTGAGTCGAGAGAATGCAAGACCCATATTAGATATCTCATTAATCCCAAAAAAATTGAAACTTTTAACCACATATTTATATTAGTTATCTAAAAAAACACAAAAATCACTGGAAAATTTAAAAGAAATGGGAGGAGAAGAATAAAAGCAGTAGAATTCCATTAATCCAAAATAGACCCAGATGAATTTTTTAAAAATACCTACAAATCAAGCCCTAAAAGTGAATCCAGAAAACCCTTATAAGTAACATAAAAATCACAGAACATTACGTGAAATCAAACTTTGATCAAGATGGTGTCGCCAATGAATGAGCTGGAGCTTCTCCATCGTATTAGGTGGAGCGCGACGACGGAGTTGTCGTTGCTGATAGCAACATCCAGACAATGACCTGTTTCTGCCGCCCTATTGTGCTTTCTGAGGATCGCGGTACTTTTGTACCTTGCTATTCTTCTAGAAACCCAACGAATTTCATCCCAAAAACGTTGCACTCGAGATTCATGAAACCGAGATCGCCCACTACCTCTAAAACCATCTTCAGACTCAGCTCTACGATTGGGAGCGATGACGCATATTGCAACTGTAGATATAGAACGTTTCGATTGTTTTGAAATTATGTTTGTCGTCCCTGTTGATACGGGTGCTTATACAAGGGTATTTTAGTTATTTCAAGCTCATAATTGTCTATTCTAGCGAGGGAAATCCTAAATCTTTTCAGTTAGTACTGTTTTGTTTTTTGTCTAAACAGCTAATTTCCTAAAGGAAAAAGCAACAAAATGTGTTTTTATTATTAAAGCTCAAATTTTTAGTCAGTGAACTTTTATTTATTTACTTCATCATTACGTCCTGGATGCTCAGACATCAACATGCTGGATGAATCTAGGGATCGAGGTATGTTAGGGGCGTTGTCTCAAACCTATTATGTTGTCTCATGTTTTAATTTTGACATGTTGTCGCATGATTGATTTGGAACTTCTTTACCTTGGGCGCAAGTTTCTCTCTATAATCATTCCATAGTCATGTTGTCCTACCAATCTAGTTATATTACAACACTTGTATTTATTTATATACCTTTAGTCAATAACATATCAACTATATCATTCGCTCCATGTTATAACACATGAAAGTAACATAGTAATAAAATAGGCAATGTGATCAAGCTTGTCACATGTCGGACTGTTTCACTGGGGGACCCACTGGGCCCCTACTTTATTGTATTTTTATTTTCCTCAATGATGTAAATTTACCAAAATGTCCTTGAACGGATTAAGTGAAGTCTTTGCATGGACGTTGATCTCTTTATGAATTTTGGATTCTTACTTGTTGTATTCTTGTAGTACTCTTTCCTACGAGCATGGGAGCGAACAAGACGAAAATCCGACGTGTAACGAAATGTTAGGTACGTTTAAATATTATTTCCCGTTATTTAAAATACTGCGGTACTCGCTGCTCAGTACAGTTTGGGAAAAATCCCTTCTTTCTTTTTCCTCATTTTCTTTCTTTCCTCGCTCTCTTTCTTCTCCGGTAAGAAATTTTACTGTGCACACAAAGGCCACACAAAAATCCGTCGAACCGAGCCAAACCACCACCCCTATCTTGTTTGTTGTAACTCACCGAGTTCAATCTGCAAGCCAGTTTAAGTTCAAATTATTTACCGTTTGAAGGAATCGCACACTAAGAACCAGACTTTTTCTACGTAGTTTCGGGAAATACCTAATTAGGTGAGGCCCCTAACCACCACCTTTAGTTTCCTCGTATGAGTAGATAGATTTTCATACTAATACCGTGTTATTTGGTTGTGTTTTGAGGTAGATCGGACTTCGTTTTGTAAACCGAGGTTTTTCTAAAACCACCTCGCCATTTCAAACAATTTTTGGACTCTAAATAGGTAAAATTGTGTTCCTCTTTCTCTCTAGCTTCATTTTTACATGTGGACGTGTAAATGGTTGAGAAATGAAGAAGTTAGAATTTTGTGAAAATTTCCCACTTTCCTGGCGAGTCAAAAGCCTGGCAGTGGCGCCACCCGCCAAGATAGTTGCGGCGGCGATCTGTGCGACGGCCAATGACGCTATCGCCGACGTACAAGAATCGGTCCAATACTGTGAGAATACTCCTTTTAAACGTCGTTAGAATATTCTCCTTAGATTTAACGAAGATGCCGTAATCTTCTCAATTTAATTCGCGTCAACTAACTCGTTAGTTTGACCTGGGCCTCGCTTGGATCACGCGCATGTGACGCGCGTGAGCCGAGGCAGTTCGCGTGTGGGCGCGTGGCGCGACTTTGTTGACTTCCGTCCACGCAAGGCTAATATCGGCATACGCGTACTACCTCTAGGCAACACGTATGCGATATTTTTCTAATGTTTTGGACCTCCGTGTCGAGCAAACCAAGGATTAATGTTTATTAATTTAATTAGTAACCTTATGAGTTTAATCATTACTATAGTGATATCTCATATAGGTGAGACTTACCACGAGAAGCATGGGTCAGGCAAGGCAAGGCGGCTATGACCAACTACATATTAGTGAGTGGGTTTTGTTTTGAGAAATTAATATTATTTATATTATTTCTCACCGATTTCATGACTTATTTTATCATGCCATGCTTTTACTTATGAGTTAAGTACAAAGAAATTATTTTATGTTGAGACTTGTGAAACCGCAATGGCATGATTATGTATTTTATATGTTTCATCATACATGCATTCATCGTTGTCTAGTACTTGTTCAATGACCAAATTCTCACGTGTATGTTCACATCTCACTGCATATGTGCCCACTTTTGGATCCATTGTAGGTGCTGCACTTATACTAGTTCGCATTAGGGCGCCTAGGACTCGTATGTGATGCGATTATCGTCGCCACGTGATCAGAGATCGAGCACATATATCCATTACACCTACTGCTCCATGTAGCTACTTTATGCATGGACTTGTGTGATTGCATATGTGCCTACGAGCATATCATATTATATATATTTATGTTGTCGTAGAAGTTTTGGTATTTACTTATATACTTTTGGCCTTGTTGCTCCTTTATACCGTTTTGACGATTAATATTATATTATTATGTTGGAGGTAAAAGGTGTTTAACGTATCTTTTATTAGCCATACTATTCGTAGTATGACTTTGAGAAAGTATACTTGAATTTTTAAAAAGAGGGTTATTATGTTATGACAAAAAGGTTTTAGAAATGTTTAGTTTTTTGCCCACTCACACCTTCCCCCGTTACAACCTGGCCCTAAAATTTATGTGAAATGACCAAAATACTCCCTAGGTCAATGTTGACTTTTGCTGACTTTTCGTGACGACTTGTGAAAAAAATTATTTTTACATATTCTTCGATGTACTCGCTCCACACGAACGCGTGGAAGGCGTTTTAACTCAATTGAGTTCAAACGAACGCTTTCTTAATGCTTTAAAGTGTAGGGCATTTTGGTAATTTCACTCCGTGCATGGGAATTAGGGTTTTGGGCTGATCAAGACAGCAGCCAACCCCTCCCCATTTGCTGCACGTCACTTTCCCACTCTTCCTTTCTCTCCATTTTCTCTCAAAGTTCCAAAACTCACCAAACCCTAATATTGGTTGAATCACAAAACCACCAAACCGGGTCAAACCCCAAAATCCATACGTATCACGATCGGTCTCGTCATTTTGACGAGGCCGTGATTTCAGATTCTTCAAACTCGAACCCGTTCGTTCAAAACCGACGTCAACGTTTAGCAACCGTCCGTCCATTTTCATGAAACTGCATCAAGGTAAGCCTCGAGACCATTACCATTAGTTTTGTTGGATTGAGTAGGTTCAATTTCATATAAAAAGTACGGTCACCCTATGCGTATTGAAGGAGAACGGAGTTAGGTTTCCTAAGCTTTCGCCAATTTCCAGGCCATCTCCGGCCATTTTTTTCCGGCCTCAACAGGTGGTATAAAAAAATATTCACCCTCAATACCTTCAATTTGATATATGGCACGTCAATTTTAACAAAGAATGAAGAAGATACGAATTTTTGAAGTTTGGGACTTAATCGGCATTAAAATTCCCGTATCTGGCGAACTTACCACAAGGCACGGTGGGAGCTCCCATGACCGGGCGAGAGGAAGGAGGAGAGGAATATTCCGTTAACTGCGTACGGGGAATATTCCTAACGGCAATATTCCTAACCGGCCAAGGTATACCTCGCTAAACTTAATCTGGTGGCCGACGCGCCAGGCGCGTGGGGCGCGTGGCCGACGCCGCAGCGCGTGGGTGACGGCCGCTGAAGGCGCGCGGTGGGGCGTGCAGACGCTGCTGGTGGTGGACACGCGCTGAAGGTGGGACCACGTGCTGGCCATATGGCGACACGTGCCGTCGCGTGGGACCACGTGCTGGCCATAAGGAAGCCACCGCCACGCGTGGCTTCACGCGTGGGATGCTTCTCGCGCGTGGGCGCGGCCTGGGTCGCCCGGCTGGGTGCAAGGCCGGGCGCAGCGCGTGAGGGGTTTCCCTGCCGTGAGGGGTTTTCCATCGCTTCCGCGTGGCGGCGCGCAGGCGGCGGCGCACTGCAAGGCGGCAAGGTGGACGGCGCAGAGGTTTTCTGGGGTCTAATTCATTTTTCGAGCCCGTTTTCGCTAAAATATTCATATTTTGGGGGATTCTTTTAAGGCCTATTTTTTTAATTATTTTTAGGAAGTTCCAATTTATCCCCAACTTTATAAATAAAATTTTCATCTCGCATCCGGTGAGTGGGAGGCAACACCGAGGAGATTTCACTCGATCACCCGTGAGTGGACTTTTGCTTTACTCAATGGTTTTTATGATTGAAAATGTTTATGAAAGTGATTTATTTATGATTTTAAAAATGGTTTTCGACGCATGATTATTTATATATATTTATTATGAAATATATATACTTGTTGACAATTATTTATGTAACCATATTTGTGTTATTTATGGTTTTATATTTGGAATATGAATTTAAATGGATATTGGGATATATTTATTGTTACATCCATCCCGAATAATATTATTTTATTCCCTGAGGTGCGAAATGACGATTTTGCCCTTGGGTTGACCCTTCGGTTGGGATTTTTATGCCGTAACTCGCATTTACGCATTCACTTGTATTTTCTTGACGTGCTCGTCGATACGAATGCGTAGACGCGAGCCGCACGCCGTTTGGACTCGAACGAATATTTTACGGGCTTTGAGTTTCGACTTTCCCGTAATTCACTCTTGGGTCAGCCCATTTGGCAGCAAAGCCATGTGGCCTTATCCCAGATTTTCAGTGGATGCCGTCTGGGTCTTCTGGGACCCGCGTCCCTCTCCTTCTTCTTCCTCTCTTCCTCTTCTCCGCAAGAAGCCAAAACAAACAAAGCTCCCAATCCCCTTCTTTGGACACCCGAGCTCCCCGAGCCGCCATGGTGGCTTAGCCACCCTTTGCCTCACCAACCATCATCACCATCATCCTCAAGTTGCCTTCAAACCCAAAGAACCACTGCACTCCCAAAACCCAGCCTGCATTTCGCGAAACTCTTTGGACACCCGAGGTCCCGCGACGAGCCTCCTCGTCGATTTGGACCACGATGTCCTTGATTCTTCCACCAAACACCCCATCGAGGTCCCCGCAAACATGCCTGAGCCATGGATGGCCGAGATCGATCGAGTTTTGATGTTCCCTGGAGCTCGGCCCACTGGACCCGAGAACACTTTCTCATTTTCCAACCATCTAAGGCCAGCTTTTAGCCTCCCGTGTAAATTTCGATTCCCTTGACTCCAAACTTTCATTTTTGACATAAATTTATTGAATTTGCTGAGAAATGAGGAGATACAAACGTTTGAAGTTTTCCCGGCCAAGAAAACCTGCATTCCGGCTGTGGAAGACGGCGACGGCTGGGCGACCGTGAGTGAGGTTGAAGACGACTACATTGACAAGTTACGATGACGTCGCAACCGGGCCGAACCGGTTTGCCGACGCCGGGCCGAACCGGCTCACCGCGCGACCGGCTCGGCCGAGCCGCGAGTGGAGCCGCGTGAGCCGCGCGTGGCGCCGCGCGTGGCGCGCGAGCGCGCGTGAGACAGTGCCGTTGGAGCCGCGCGTGCCCGGCGGGGCTTGGCGGCTGGGTTTTTGAGCCGCGCGCGTGAGGGCGCGTGGAGGGTCCACTCTCGATCTCCGTTTTCACGGTCGACCGTGACGACGTGTACTATTTTGGGGTAGTATGGCTGTTAATTTTCTAGGTGTTTTACCTCCAAATTGAGTAAAGTAAGAGATGTGGTTATTTAATTAGTTAATTGCTACCTTTATGAGATTAATCATTGTACCTATAATATCTCATAGGTTAGGCCGAGTGGCAAAGGCGGTGGCGGCGTGTGCTACGCAATACGGCGGCCCACGACGGCGGTTTTGGGGTTTCCCACCCCCAAACTCCGCTGGGTTTCCGAACGCCGGTTTCTTAGTATTTTCAATTACTTTATTAATCTCGGGTGTTTCAAAATAGGTTTGCTGCATCCTTGGCGCCTCTGGAGACGTACGTTTGGACTTCCCGGCTTCAGATTCGTGAGTGGCCCTTTCCCCTATTATTAAATGGTTTTATTTTGGGAAATATTATTTTGACGATTGCCTACGTTATCATGTGGATTTTAAATTGATTTTTGACTCGTATTTTGGTAGACTGCATTATTGTGGTATTTACTTGCTTACTAGTTTTGGCTCAAGTAATGATAGGGCTATGGAAATTAGTGGGTCAGCTCCACATTTCCATTTGGGAATTATACCATTAAATTGGTGATTTCCGTATCTTGTACGCGTGATGTTGTACGAACCGGCCCTATTTTAGGGAATTTAGGGAATTAAGTATTTTAATTCTCTACTTGTACCTATTTGCGTTTATGGGTTTTATATCTATTCCGACGGCCTTGAGCCGTATTTGGGTGAACCTTGGATATGGTAAATTTTCTATCGTATTTGGGTTCACCTAGTTTGCCATTGTTGGTATTTCTATATCTTGGTACCCATGTGGCGTATTCTCGTGATTTCACGATGGCTATATGTTTGGTATTTCTACGGCCCCTGAGAATAACAAATATATATTGATTAGCTTGAGGGCATCCCGTATAGGGAAATTACCCCACCTGGTTTTATATTCAAAGAGGTATGTTTTCACACGCTCAACTAGGTTGCCAAGACGGTGTTTAGTGTACCGGGTCCGGCCGACCACCACGTGATTGTTCACACGCACCTATACGCCTATGGACCCATAGTGTGCGCCGTTCTAGGTCGCCCCGGGCGACTCGAACTGCTAGATGCGCATACGCGCGCCTTCACGTGATTGTGTACACGAGCGCACTGTTACTTATACACCTGCACTCGTTCATGACAAGAATACATCCGTATGAACTTGTGTGTTTGCAATACCTAAACGAGCATCTATCTTGTAAACTTGATCAGGCCGTGACCACTTTCACGTGATTGTTCACACGCACCAACGCTCACTATGAATCCATAGTAGGTGCCACTGCTCTAGGTCGATGGGCGACTCGAACTGTGATGCGCATATGCGCCACCTTCACGTGATTGTGTATATGAGCGTTTATCTTATAGTTTTATGTTGTGGTGTTTTCACTCATTTTTCACCGATGCCACGGTATTCATTTGGTTTACGGGTTTTCCTAGAGATCCTTATTTTATGAACCTTTAATAAGTATTTTTCTCGCCGACCCAAGTGATTCTCTCGCTCTGCTTCTTGACTGAAGCATATTTCCGTACTCACCTCGTTTCTACCTACTATTATAGTACGTCAAACGGTTTTCCAACCAACTACTTGATTTTGACGGCGAGGGGTTACTATTTTCGAAAACAAAAGTTTTAACAAAAATGACTATTATTGGCCCACTCACCTTTCTGTTTTTTGCGCCCTCCGTGCTTCTGCTGGTCTGGGAGTCGTCTACGTTCGAGGCGGTGGTATGACGAAGGCTTAAATTCCTTGGTATTGTTTACACTGCATTCCGTACTTGTACGATTACCGTTGTATTAATTCTTCCGCCTCGTACATTTGTGTACACATTGATCTTAAATTATTCAAATATTCTTATTTTCTTCAAATTGGCTTTCGTCAGCCCTACGTGAGGCCTGGGCCAACACACTCCACTTTTGGGTGTCCAATGGTACATCCAGGTCGGGATGTGTCATCTATACATATTGAAATGGTTTACACTATGTTATCGCTTTTGCATAAATATGAAAATGGTATTTGGTATGTGATTTTGAGAAAAGATATTATTTATGCAATATTAAATATTTGGGAATTATGAAAGGAATTCAGATCCTATGTCTATACACATGAGTATGTATGTATGTTTTCAAACACACTAGGTACTGCCACTACATTGTAGTACCGTTCTCATGGCCATTAGGGATGGGCTTCACATGTAAGGGTCACACGCACTGCATCTGTGGGTATTGTCCCGTAAATACCTTAAAGGCAAGCTTGTCTTACGTTATTGTTGTTATTTATGGGGAAAGGCCCCACTGCGTAATGACTCCTGGTGTGACGTACGCGCGCGTGACTTACATGTGTGTGGTACTAGGAGTACAAATTATTGATTAACGATTGGACTTGTACGGATTTGAGGCCGTCTCTCAACCCCGTGCATGTGTGTGATTGCGCATATACCTTGTGCCTGCTTTTTCCGTACTATAATATTGGATATTTATGATTTGTGACTTACAAAATGTATATCTTTCTGAGACTTTCGCATATGTTTATAATACCTTTCGAACTATACTATGATAGTACGTTTCACGATTATACTGGATTTTCAAAACAGGGGTTAGTACATTGGAAAGAGAAAGGTTTGTGAAAACTTTTATTTTGTCCACTCACACTTTTGTTTCATGCCCTCAGACATGATAGAGCATCGGGCGAAGTCGAGGATACGTGCAGCTCGATCGCTCATCCCAACCCGTGTAGGATCTTTCTTTATCTTCGCTTATAATAATATCCATCCCCTCGTTATGGATAGAGATTGTAGGGAACTCCGCTTTATTTTTATTTTCCGCCGCTCAAAATTAGTACGCTCGAACCATATGCATATTGTCGTTGATTATCTTAATACAAATTATTTTTTCCTTCAAGTGCTTGTCATGCATTTTAATGGTTACTCCGAGTGTCGGCCAACACGCTCGCACTCCCAGATTCACGTGGGTATCGGTGGTGGGGTGTGTCACCTTTCCGTTTCGCGCCCTAGGACGTAGTAGCCGAATTAGTGGGCGAGAGCGACCATTCTGGGTGTTTACGACTTCCACACCAAATAAATGTAGGACTCCTTCCCTCCTACTAGTATGTTTTATCCATCCTAACTGTGATGAGAATAATTCGTACTTTCTTTACCGTATTTTATCTATGCTTTGAACATCCCCCATGCTATGTATCAAGGGGTTCTACCCGTACTTCACGTACTTTGCTACATGATTTTTAATAATTCCGTACTTTGGTTTTATTTTATTCAGAAATTCCACTTAGTCCGCATAACATGACTTTCGTCACCCTCCGTGGTGTCAGCCAAAGATGCCTCAATTTTGGTGCCCTTCGAGATATCCGGGGTCGGGTGTGTCACGCGTAGCACGATATTATTCGCTTTGGGCCACACCCTCACGATTTTGTTTCGAGAACTCACGAGTAACTCCCTAGTGGGTCACCTATCTTGAATTGTTCTAGCCTAAACTCGCTTAACTTCAAAGTTCGATGAATCAAGCGTTGAGCTCAAAGGTCTCAGGCTTAAATGGAGGTGTGGACATGTACATATAAAGGCACATTACCCCCCTTTGTTAGTTGATGTGGAATGTCACATCGTTACACTCAAAAAATTTCCCATAACATTAATTAAACAACACCGCATCATGTGTGACCTTCAAAAGAACCTCCCATGCACTTGTGCTACGCGATGTTTCATCACCCGTGATCCTCTCCTCGTATTTACACGACATTCGATGTAAGTGGTTCCCATCCCTCCGAACAAGTTGTTTCCCACTTGTACTGGTGGAGAGTATTGTTGTCTCCAAAGGGCGAAGCTACATAGGAGCGAAAGGGGCCGCCTTCACTCGCCGGAAAAAGAAGGTTTGAGGGACCCGAACCCCTCCTCCTGCCCGGCCGGAAGGGGGCAACACCACGTCGTCGTGTTCGAAAACCCGCGTAGCTCGGCAGCCTGCAGGTTTTTTATTTTACTCCTTAAATCCATGCCAAAACGACGTCAAGCAGCTCCTGGTAAAAAATAAAATTAAAACGTGGGGACCACCGGTCCCCATCCCCATCCGTTTTTTTCTATTACCCCACCCCACCCCACCCTTTTCCTGCATACCTGGATACTGTACTGCATCCCGTCCCCGTGACCCCAACTCACTCCACCCACTCCACCTTTGCTCCCCTTTTCCCAAATCCCACCCTCGTTTCCCTTCTTGTTCAAACAAAGTGGTGGCAATGCTTCGTTTAGCCTAACTTATCCTCAAGATTTTGATCGTATGGACTCATGAATCTTCCAATTCAACTTGACAATTACATTCATGATAAGGAAGATGCATAGTGCCTTCATCATTGAGAGAGGAATTAAAGATCTCTACAAGAGTTAGCCAAGAAAATGAGGCATGAAAGTTATATGTTAGTGTATGTTTACATTGGTTTTGGTGTTACCTATTATAACCGCTTTCCTAAGAGAGAGTTTTTCCGCTATGAAGATTGTGAAAACAATTCATTAAGGGTATAACAAAATGGGAGATCAATGGTCGAGGATAGCATGCTTATTTACATTTTCGAGAAAATGTATTTGCTTGTATTGATAATGAGCCTATTATGCGACGTTTTCATGACATGAAATCCTCGCGCAACAATTGTAATTTGTTTGTATTAATTAATTATAGAAGACATTACCATATAAAAAGATTTAGTTGTTGCCATTTTTCTTTAACCTTGCATTCTTTTAAATTCGCCCTCCCCCTAATAAATTTTGGCTTCGCCACTGGTTGTCTCTTTTTGTCTTTATATCTCATCAGAAATATTTCCAACTATCTAATTCTGGTCGGGCAGTATGTGAACGTGATGTTTAGATATGTTGCACATGATATAAATTCATATGATAAATAAGCATTTAGCAAGGCTGACGTAAGACTCTTGTCACCACCATTGACAAAAGTCTTATATGTCCTCTAATATGATAACAACTTATATAAAATATATACAATATTACGCGTTTAATTTAATAACGAGACGTAATGTGTTAAAGATTCTTACATATGTTATTATGTTGTTAGAACGAAACGTCTTCGTGACAATTAAACTTGTTTCATATCTTATCCTTGAGTTGAGACAACATTGACTCTTTCGTGCCACACCTTCAAGATTCCTCATATCTTTATATATTATTATCTGTTTGATATGAGAAATTTTTCAGAGTACTCAGTATCTAAACAATTGATGTTCTCCTACAGATGGCTACCTGACACCTGGCATATTACACACGTTGCCTTTTTTTGTACACGTTGCCATTTGAGTTACCCAATCTTCAAATTTAATCCCTAAATATTCAGAAAATAAATTAAAATAGAAACAAAAAAAAGTTAAATAAAAAAACTGAACCCAGATTCTCGTCCCGGAGTCTCCGACTTCCGCCCCACCCCCACCCATCTCTCCCTTCCGCTCACCCACCTCTCTCTCTCTCCCTTTCTCTTTATATCTCCTTCTCTCTTCCTATTTTTCTTTCTGAACCTCCCTTAAGTCGGAAAAGAACACTAGAAATTGCCGGCGACGACCCCTGCACTTAGATCGGAGGTCGGCGACAGCAAACCTGAAGGTTGGAGTTGTCGCCGATCATCATCAGGCTCCGCGTCGAGGTAAGAATGGATGACGAGAAAGAGAAGAGAAGGAAACGAGAGAATTAATGGGTGTCGCCGGTGAAATTTTCGGCGTCGATGGAGGTGGTTCGTTATCTTGCCGTGAGTTCACGGCGGCGCGGTGTGGGTCGTTGCTGTAGGTTCTTGGCGTGGGAGGGGGATTTTCACTTTTAGGGGTAAAAAAAATGGTAGTTTAATTAAAAAACTAAATAAATATTTGTCAAGCCTCTATTCGCTGGGAACACCAGCTCAGCTGGGATACCGGGTACCCGAAAAATTTCTCGTTTGATTCATTCAAGCTCCAACCTGCACCAAATAGTTGGTTGCCTTGTCATCATCAATAGAATAATAATATATTTCTTTATCTGTTAATGTGTTTTCAGTAATTACACGTATTCTCTTGATTTAATTATAAAAGACAACTTATATGGTATGAGTTTACTAACGCGTGACGTCTTAATTTAATAATAAATTATCATGTGGATAAAAATTTGCACTTGACAATGTATTATTAGATATGAAATGCCCCGTAACAGTGAACTTGTTTCATGTAAGTCATTATTTATGTATAGTCATCGAATCGTCTAATGGTTGATATCTAGTTATCTACCAAACCAACAGCTTTCCAGTTAATTGGGTTGTCCAAGCTTGGCTTTCAAACTTGGAGAGCTAACTTACATTAATTTCATGGACATTCCTAGTATTAAGTGACGACGTTACAATGACGATATACTTATTTCATATAAGTATTTTTCTTTCCAAAAATTATGGGGTCAATGCGTGTGGACTCGAGCCAACCATCTCCATTATCTATTCCCCACCATAATTAAATTTATTTTCTTCATTTCATGATTCATATCATGCGTTAGGTCATCATACTATTGAAAAGTAAAATAATAAAGTAAATTCCCCACTTTATGTAGACTATATGCAAAAAAAATTGCGTACATATACATCCACTCTTATTTTGTCAAACTATCAATTTAATCATAAATTAAACGAAGTCATATCTATGTATACTTATTGGGAAATTTTTATGGTAGGTATATGTATGTCATACATTCATCATTCAATGATTAGATGTGAAGACAAAATTATATATGACTGTTGGATGATGAATGTATAACATACATGCTCCTACTGTAGCAAATCCCTACTTACCTAATGTTAAAAAATCCATGCTTGTTTTTTATCAAGTGACAATTTTGCCCTAATTTGCATTACACTGAATAAAACAAAGTTAATACAATAAAGGTATTTCTAAAAAAAATACAATAAAGGTAAAGTTGTAATTAATCTTACTTTTCTAAAAAACAAAAATTAAATAAAATTCCCAAGTCTTTCTTCCACTTTTTTTGAACTTTAATCCTTGAATAAAATTGAAATTCAATAAAAACCTGATGTTACATTGCATATTGATTCTAGTCCCTTGATTGGATATTTAATGCCTATTTCCATTCCAAAAATTTTCCCTTGTATATATTTGATTTTATGTTTAACTTCTTCAATTTATAAATGAGAAAACATTTAAAAAATATTAGGGACACATACAAAAATATAGAAATACATAAGTGTACAGAAGTAAATTAAAATGAATTAATGTACATAAATATGTGTACAGAAATGCATGAATTAATATATCAAAATGTCTGTATCAAAATATATTTAATGAATTAATGTATCCAAATAAAAAAAACAAAGTGTAATGAAACATATTATTAAAAAAAATTAGTATATATAAATGCCCGTATCAAAATATATTGTGATGAATAGAATGACAAATAGGATTAAATGGATTACTATATGTAAAAGGTAATAAAACATCAAAATATAAATAATATACAAGGTGATTAAATGAATGTTGACTTAAATATTGAGTCAAGCCACTAGAACTAGATTATAATCTTACACAAGGTATTAGTCTAAAAGTAATCCTTTTCAAGTATTAGACGGAAATTTTCTAATTTATTAATAAGCGGTAGTCGACATTAATAAATTACATTAAAAAAGAGAGATTAATTTAAACTTAAAATAATGCAGCTGGTTGAAAAGAAATATGCTAATGACTAGACAATACACCGCCGTTGCCACTCTGGTTAATTGACACGCAAGTTTGGCGGGGATGAGGAAGAAGAGAAGTGTGTGTGTATATATATATCTATGTATACAACAAAGTTGATCGTTTCCGACTTTGTAACTTTTCAACTCGCACGCATTTCCTTTTCAAACACAGCTAACCCGCCACCATCAATACCATTCCTCCTTTCTTCTCTATCAAAATCTTATCCCTTTCCTCTTGCAATCATCCCAACAAACACAACCCAAAATTCCAACTCCAAAGACAATCAGACACAGACATCACAAAAATGGAAGTGAAGCTCTGTACGGTTCGGTCCTTGGTCTCCAAGCTCAGCTCCGTCTCCTCCCAAACCCGGGCCGACGCCCTCAAAGAGCTTCGCCTCATCACCAAGCTCGACCCCGAAAGCCGCCCCCTCGTCGCCGATTCCGGCGCCATCCCCTACTTGTCCGAAACCCTTTTCGATTCCTCCTCTTCCCTTCAAGACGACGCCGCCGCCACCCTCCTAAACCTCTCCATCTCCTGCCGCCACTCCCTCATCTCCACTCGCGGCCTCCTCGATGCTCTCTCCCACGCTCTCCGCCACCACGCCTCCCCTTCCTCCTCCCCCTCCGCCGTCCAGTCCTCCGCCGCCACTCTCCACAGCCTCCTCGTCGTCGACGATTACCGCCCCATCATTGGCTCCAAGCGCGACATCGTCTACTCTCTGATCGACATCGTTAAGAACCCCAATTCGCCGGCACGGTCGGTGAAGGACGCGCTAAAGGCGCTGTTCGGGATCGCTCTCTACGCGCTCAACCGCGGGGCGTTGGTGGAGCTCGGGGCGGTTCCCGCGCTTTTTACTCTGGTGGTGAAGGACGGACGCTTGGGGATCGTGGAGGACGCCACGGCGGTGATCGCGCAGGTGGCCGGGTGCGAGGAGAGCGAGGAGGCGTTTCAGAGGGTTTCCGGGGTTAGGGTTTTGGCGGATTTACTGGATCTCTCGACCGGATCGAGCTTGAGGAGCAAGGAGAACGCGGTGGGGGCGCTGCTCAATTTAGCAAGGTGCGGCGGAGAGAGGGCGCTGAGGGAGGTGAGGGAGGAGGGTATGGGAGTGGTGGATGGGGTTGCTGACGTGGCGGAGAATGGCGGCGCAAAATCGAAGAGCAAGGCAGTTGCGCTGCTGAAGGTGATTGATGGCGGGAGCGGATGCATTGCTAGCGTTTTCAGAGATCCGCGGTTTGATACTTTACTAAACCAAACTTCGTAAATTTTTTTTTTTTTTTTTCTTTTCATGATGAGTGATGTAGATATTGTAGATTTATACGAGTGCAATGTATACTAGGAATGATTGATTAATCTTTTCCAAAAAAAAAAATGAATTATTGATTAACATCTTGAGGTAGTGGTGGTGTTGAATTCATTTGTAGAGTTTGTATGAAGAGTAGATTAGATCAGATGCCAATAGTATAGACCAACCCTATTTATCATTTTTGTTCAAGAAAAATAGAGCATTGGTCTCTGTTGCTATGATCTATGACGGAATTGTAGCTATGGCCGCTAAATTAAAAACTACGTTAGATCAACTTATTTTGTAAGCTTCTGGCCAGGCCGAATGCATTTTTCTTCTTGTATTTGTGACACATTAAGGAATCAAGCCTCGTCTTATTTCGCGCTTTGGGAAATACTTTGATATTTCTTGAGTTGAAATTGATTCTATAGAATTCCTTTTTCATCTGTTTATTATTTTGCAGATTTGAGTTAATTAATTCTTTGCTTGTAACTTGTAAGACATACATTTGTAGCAAAGTGTGATCGTCGATCATGCGATTCAATTGCTCCCTTGAATTATGTGATTAATTAAGGGCAAGAATTAAGGTTAGGAACCCTACCAATCTTTTGGAGCTTTACTTATCCTTTCGTTATGCAATGGCTTCAGGGGAGAGCTTTCCTTCGGATAAATTTGCACTCAATTGATTTGGTTGTTTTATGGTTTATCTTTCTGGCCTAGTGTTAATTAATCCATCATCAACAAGTTAAGCCACTTTTGTTGACCACCAATATGGATGAAATCGTTTACAAGATGAATTTTATCTAAGATGCTGTGAATTTTTTATCACCATTAATTATCGGTTGAGGCTTTTTGGGCCACCAAAACTTGCGCTGCTTTTTGACTTATAATCCATTTTGTTTTTCCTTGTTGCCATTTCGATTTGGGAAATAATAAACACAAACATTTTTTAGCTTCATACGCTCATGTTTAATCATATTCGTTATTTTTGTTTAATTTATTAAATTAGATGATCAGAAATAAAGAATGATGTGTTAGAAGTTAAAAAAAGTGAAAATTACCTCCTTTTTTTTTCTAGAATGTTGTCTTCATAGGGCTTCCTTTCTATTTGTTTTATTTTCTTTTGGGAAACTTGTTTGTTTAATGTAAAATATTTAGCTTGTTACATGTAAATTGTCTTTTCTAGCCCCAAAAAGACATTTTGACACGTGTGTAAATGTTTTTTATCTATCTTAATTAATAATAATACATAGATGTTGGTAGGACATTGCATTTGATTAATGTTTCTTTTTGTTCTAGAAGTATTGTATGTCAAACAGCTCAAAGGTGAGAGGGGTGGGCGGTGGACTTTTTATTGGAATAAATCGTGATTTCATGGACAACCAAAAGCGAACTTTCTTTTTTTTGTTTTGCTGAATTGTCGAACTTTTTTCTTTTTTTGCGGGAACTAATGGTCAAACTTTAAAATGTGAAACTACATAAAAATGTGCTCTTGAGGTAGCAGTCTTTCAAATGTATAATACATGATGTTATGTTCCACTAATCCACTTCAATTATAATGGTGTATTTGTGTTTCTTTTTATTGATATATTACGTGGAATGGTAACACGACGTCACTGTTTATTCAGTACATACTCAAAATTTTTGGTGACTAAAGAGAGATTTTTCAGTGTACCGAAAATACGGTCCGGTACACCAAGTGTCATTATACAAGTGAATAGAGACTTGAAAAAAAAAAAAAAAAACTTCTCCTCCCCACTTATATTATGGAACTTGATGTACCAAGCCGTGTTCCCGGTATACTGAAATTTTTTTCGTGACAAGGGTAGAACGAACTTGTGGCTTCTAGGCTGTAGCCCATCTCCTGCAGTCTTAGCCTAGCCCAAATTTAAAACCAAGTTCCACTATTGCTGGTGGTAGGGGACGTTTTTACAAACCAAGAATAGTTGTTTGTAGGCTGGGAGTGGGGCATCAAATATGATCAAGGGTTATTGCAGCTTAATTTTCATTCATCAAAGCATATTCGAGTAACAAAATGATTTTCACACATCTTTTTACTCCTTATATACATTTTCATTTTACTTATGGAGAGATGAGATATGTGATACGGTGCTAATAGAGAGTTTTACTTATGTTGATGTGGATGGAATGAAATTCATTAGATTAATCTAGGAGTTACGATTTTATTAAATGCGTGTAAATGCACGGATATTAAATGTAAAGACTCAGAATTCCTTAAGTTGGATATTCTTATTCTAAAGTTAGCCGAGATTGCATTACCCTCCATTTTTGCCTTTACCTCTACAACAAAGACTTTCTGGCATAGTTGATCACACTATTAGGAAAAATTTATTTTGCGTCGGTGCATTGCTGTCGCAAAAAATGGTTTTGTTGCCGAAAAATATTTTTGCGACAGCTAGGCTACCGCAAATGGGTCGAAATAGGAAGCCGTCGCTGAAACTTTGCGACGGTAGGAAGCCGTCGAAAATTGGAGTCGCCGTTTCGTGAATTTTATTGCGATAGGGTCTATGCGGTCGCAAATGAATTTTTTATTTGAAAAAAAATATAGCGCAATTGTTTTTTTTTCCTAAAAAAACAAATGAAAATATGACTTTAACCCTTTAAATTTAAGTTTTCTTACATAAAACTCAACATAGTTTTTTTATCTGAATAAAACTCAGTTATTAGGCTCCACATAAGCAAATTCATTAATTATGTTTGACTTTACTCATTTTTTATTTTTTGAATGCCTAAAATACCCCTAATTACAATTTTAACGTATACAATTAATTGTATGCAAATTTGAAGGGAGGGATTAAAGATTCTAAAAAAATGCATTAATTTTAAATTCATTGCATATTATAACAAATTGGAGATTAATGCTTCTGGCGAAAAAAAATAAAAACATAAAAGAAGCATTAATGATGTACTTTCCTTAAGACTTCGTAATTGTTTTCAAATTTTTTATAAAATTAGGCCATTTTAATTTAATTTTTCCATTTTCTTGCCAAATGAAAATGTTACATCCCGTCCCTAAAAGTATTGTATTTTATTCTCCGAAGGTGTGAAATGACGAAAATGCCCTTAGTGGCTACGTATTTCCTGTGTAGAAATTTGAAATTTTCTTTATTTGATATCGTACCTTTCGAGTTGTACGTATCACCACGAATCCGTAGACGCGTACGGATTAATTTTCGGACTTGTGAAGTACAAGTTACGTTTGTCTTACGGGTAAAATACCCGAAAGACAATAATGTTGGTGGGCCTTGGCGCCCATAGTTTTTATTCGAAACCAGGTGCTCTGCACCGTTGCTATTCACTCTGCATGCTTGCATGCGTATTTGACGAACTGTATATTCGTTGAATCCTACTGATTTATATGAGGACCTTGTGTGTGAGTTTTCTGCACACATTCACTTCCCCTCATCCTTTTCTGTCTGATTTCCCTCTCAGACACATCCCACGTTTTGTGGGAAAGTGCTTGACTTTTGCTGCCTACTTGCAGGCTACCTACACCCACATCCATCCCCCTTATTTTGCTTCTGCAAACACAAACACAAACCAAGGCCGAGCCTTCCCCTCTGCCTCCTGATTTCACAAAGCCAAACACAGCAGCTCCAACTCCTCCAACTCGAACCCAGCTGCAGCAGCTCCAACCTGCTAATCCAAGAACCTGGGGAAAAACCCAGATTGGTAAGAAATTACTCAAGCCACCCGTGGCATTTTCTTGCTCCTTCATCGGTGTTTCTTCGTGAAACCAGTCCCAATCTCCTTCCTTTGTAATTGCAGGCTGCTGAGAAGACTCTGTGGGACTCGTGGCAACAAACCTTGGTTGCACAGAACCTGTTCATGGTGAGAATGGAAATTACTTAAGCCACCCGTGGCTTGAGTTTGGTTTTGGTTTAATTTCCTTCCCCCAAATCATTGCTAATCTGTCTTCTTTGTTCAAACCCAGGAAACTGGGAGTGATCTTGAAACCCAGGGACCCTGAAACTCAACCCCTGCAAACTGGAAAAACCAGTTCGTCGGAGTTCGATTTTTGCCGACTTCGAACACGGCGATTTGGAGCTTGTTATAGCTCAAACTCATCACCAAAAACCTTTTGGAGACCTTGGGAACCCAACCCAAGGTCTGGAAGTGGAGAAATCGACGAGAACGGAGAAGTCACTTTTTGGCCTAAACTTTCGAGGCTTTTTCCGACCAGCTCCGGCCACCTTTTGAGGTGTTGGTGAGTGTTTTCAAACTCTACTCATTCCCAGCTTCAATTTGATATAAAGATCGTAAATTTTGGCTTAGAAATGAAGAAGTTAGGAAGCTTAGAAAAATCCCAGAAATTCCGGCCAAGAAACCCAGATTCCGGCGACGGCGCGGCGGCGCCGGCGACCGGAAAATCGGAGAAGACGACCGGCGCTGACGTCATCGGCTTGAGCCGAGCCGAGTTGACCGGCTTAGCCGAGCCGAGTTGACCGGCTCCTATTCTTCCATCCGCGCGTGGGGGCGCGTGAGCCACTATTTTTCGACGCCGTCTTCGCGAGGCGACTCGTGACAACGCGTACTACCTAGGGGTGGTACGTTTGGTAATTTTTGAAGTGTTTTAGACCTCCAATTTGAGCAAACAGTGGAGAATTCGTGTCTTTTCCGTAATTTCTTTGGAATTGACCTAGTTAATGATTAGTATAGTAACTTCTCATATAGGTGAGACCTATCCCGAGGAGTTTCGGGCTCAGGCTAGGTACGGCGGCTACGACCCGGCTACATACCAGTGAGTGGGCCCTATCTTATTAAATTATTATTATTTCTCAAATGTGTTCAACTGTGATTTATGAACTTGTATAGCATGCCATGATTTATGAAACTCGTTAAATGATTTATTTACGGTATTTTGATATATTCTTCATGCTGTTTAGCGTATTTTGAACAACTGTTGGCATGCTTATACGTATTTGAGGTTTTTACCTATACTTGCATTTAGCACGGTGTTAGCACTGTCCGGGAGTGGACCAGCTTCACGTGTATGTTCACACGCACCATTACGCTCAACATGGATCCATGATAGGTGCCAACCTGTTCTAGGTCGCCTTGGCGACTAGACTTGTTGTGACGCACATTCTTGTGCCAGCTTCACGTGCATGTAGTGCTAGAGCGTCTTTTATGTGAAACACCCAGCCTGTCATGTAGCTACTTTCTGCAAATCACTGGTATGGCTATCAAAATCGTGAGCATCATGACTTGTGTGCTATGATATGCGTTTTCGTATGATATTGGTTTTACCGCTGTTTTTGATATTTCATGCTACCCGTATCCTTTCGGGCGTGGGCCCATGCATTACTTAGAGATTATTATTACTGTGATTATCATTACTGTTGCTATTATTATTAAAGTGATATTTTAGCAAATCTTACGGGTTTTACAGCGAGGGGATATTACCACTTTTGAAAGGTTTTCTAAAAACTGTACTTGGCCCACTCACCTTTGTTTTTCGCCCCTCCAGGCCCTAGGTTTTAGTCGGCAGGCGAGTTGGTGGCAGTTGCTGGTATCTTCACTCTACCTCCAGTGGATGTAGGTGTATCTTGTATTCCTTCAATTATGTTTATATCTATCCTACGGGATAAGAATATTCTTTAAATTCTTACTGCACCCTAGCTCTGATATTTGTGTATTATTGGGTCTAACCCACACTACGCACTTCCGCATTTCTACTTTCAATTAAAATTTAGTATTCCTGTATTTCATCATTAAATTCTATTTTAATCACTCTATGACTTCGTCATCCCTTCGGGATGACGGTCAGCACGCCCCTAAATCTGGTGTCCACGTGGATATTCGGGTCGGGGTGTGTCAGAAAATCTGAAAGGGCACTATAAAATCATTTACATAAAAATATAAGAAAATTATTTGGACACATGTATTAATTATAACATGTGGCCGGTATATGTAATCATACATGCAAAATAATTTACCTAAAAAAATAAAGGAATGTTATTTGATTCAAAATTAATTTACCTATATTTTATATAACAATATAGGTAAATTATTTGCACATATATATTAATAATAAAATGTGCCCAGTATATGTAATAATGCATTGAAAATAATTTACTTACAAAATAAAGAAATGTTATTTGATTCAAAAATAATATACCTACTTGCTTTTTGTTTATTAATTTTAATTTACCTTTTTCTTTTTGTACAAAAATAATGTATCTACAATATAATTTGTACAAATATAATTTACCTATTGTTTAATTGTCATACAAGATAATGTATCTATTACCTAAAAAAAATAGTAAGTTGTAAATAATTTATAATATATGTGTATTAGAGTCACTATAAGACAAATAAATAAAAACTATAAAACGTTAATTAGGAGGAGTAGTTAGATTTTAATGCCCTATCAATTCAAAATTGAATAATGGTTAACTAATAATGAATGTGTGTGAGAAACGGTTATCGAATGTTGTGGTATAAGTTGTAAATAACTTATAATAGTAGGTTACTTATTTTCTTACATGGCAATCTATTTAAATTTTGGGTTTTTTTTTTTAAGTTTAAACCTAGGTGGGTTTTTGTTAGAGAAATATGAGTTGTAGGGGCCTATATCTAAAAAATCCAAAAAACAATGGTTGGTATATATCTTTCCCTTTACTAAATTTCATAAATATATTTAAAGTAATATACAACATATTACTGAAATTAACAACAAAAGTAAAACAAATTATTAAAATTAACTTTAGTAACAATCATTTAGCAACATTTCACATCTCTAATAATACAATACCAAAGTAAACGATAACAATGACCAAGTGTACCAAAACAATATTAGTTTACACCAATAACAATGATGGTAAATGTAGTTACAAGCTTGAAACTGAAGAGAGGAGGAATAATCGGTTTTGTCTTTATAATCTCAAGTAAAACCCTTCTTTAATAAACACACATGCACAAGACGCCCAAATTGACATAAGAAGCGACACATGACCAAAAGATACAAACGTGCACAAGCAGCCACGCAAGATTGACTTACAATATCAAAAACATCACCCAACAAAACCTTTCCTTATTTACTATACATAAAACTATATATTTTTTTTATGTTTGAAATTAAGCATTGCCAGTCCCTCTAGTTATAATTGAAGTTTGAAAGCCAAATAATGAAAACAAAGAAGAGGATAGTTACAAAGACAACAATGACAAAAAGAAGCATCATAGTTTTAACAACTTATTTTCAGATAAGAGAGCTTATTGACAAAAAAAATAAAAAGATAAGATAAGAGAGCTTAGATGAACATGCATGCAAGAAGACGAGGCATGAATTTTGTGGAATTGTTTGTTTGCTTCCCTTTCTTTGTTCCTGTTAGAGTAAAGACAATGTAAAACAAGTGTATCTATATATTAGAATATCACTTGTTCCATCCACTATAAAATGGTAATGAAGGGAATGAAAGAAAAACATAAACAATTTTTCAAACAAGAAAACCTTTGGAAAATGCTTTATTTTCTGTGTTTTCAGTAAACATATGAACCAATCTGCAGATGGCACTGCCAAAGGAAAAACAGAACCAAGGAACCCAGTGTGATGCAGCATCCAGACCAAGAACAAAATCAAGAGAAAAAGAATGATGAGAGTTATGTTGGAATTTTTTGATTAGGTATTTCAAAATACAACTCATTAGTCAAAGCTTCATTGGTTACTTTAATATCATTCTTAATAATTTCATTTAATCCTATTTTCAGTTTTGTTTGAAAACCAAAACTGATGCAATAAAGGGATTATAACACCAGGGCTTTCAATTACATTTGTAATGCCACCTTAATCACCTATTTATTTGATGTCTAATCTTTTTCTCATTTTTCTCTATTGCTCTAGTCCATTTTTTCCTCTCCACTCTTGTTTTGATCGGTCATTCTTGATAGGGCTATTATATTGTTTACTTTCTCTTTACCAAAAGAAAGAATCGAGCTGTTCACTCGATCCGAGTATTGCGAGTGTACGCTTATAAGGGTCACAAGTTGTTGTATCCTAGAGGGTAGGGCGCCATAACCTGCTACACCGAGACATTGTCTCCGAGGGGTGAAATCTACTCTTAAGGACAGTGAACTTACACGCCTCAACCTAATATCTTGTTCTATTCAAATATTATTGGAGATCGATATATTCGCTACAAAAGATAAGTATTTTTCTTTCTATTATATTGTTGTTTTTATTTGATAAATTGTGATAATAAAATTATTATATACTAATTTTAAATTATGTGATTTGTTGTAGAAGAAATAGCATCCACATCGCCAAGATTTCCAACAAGTTATACATTGCTTTTATGTGCCTCACCGTTCTTCGACCACATTGAAGAATTCCCAATTAGTTGCTTTTATTTGCCTCACTTGCTGTACAAAAACAAAAACAGTGCAAGAGGGACAAGGTAAGCCAAAGATGCAAAGACTCAACGGAAAATAAAGAACTAAAAAATTTGACAACATGGTTAACCAAAAGAAAGCAACACCGACAACAATAATTCAAGAGAAACAAACCTCTTAATTCACTCAATACATCCTGTCAGTGAGCTGTACAATTTCATTCAAATAATTTTTACAAGTTGTTAGTCAAAACTAGAACTCAACAAGTTTGGAATTGAAGACTCTTTAACCTGATTTCTTCCAAAGGCACATATAATGTTGGTGAAGGTGGCTTCCATTTCACTGATCATTGCATGCCTAAAGGATTCTTTCTTCCCTTCTTCATAGAATTATGATTGTACAAATAATGCAAGCAGCAATTCAGAGCTACAAGTTAATACACAATCACAAAATCACATGCTCCAAAAAAGTAAAAAAATTGGAAATAAATTAGTTCAGGAAATGCTGCATTGCTCTGATGATCTTGCTACAAAATCCAATCCAAAGTTGATATTTTAGAGCTGTAATTAAAAATTAAAACACCAATTATGAAAGGATAAGTGTAGCCAGAAGAATACCCAATGAAAATTCAAACTATAAGCAAGAATAAATTGAAAGAAATGAGGTCAGACTCAGAGACACAAAAAAAAAAGAAAGTATAAGGGGTTGTATTCAATTATTAATCTATAAGGGATTTTAATGTAATTATAAACTCCCACGGAGTCTATGAATTTTAAAAGATTCACACATACTCAAGTGGATTGTAAAAGAATTTGGTAGAGTCTTGTGTTATGAAGGTTATTTTAAATGATTCACTTTAAACTCTTCAACTCCACACACATCGACAACCCAAGAAACCATATTTGGCTGCAATGGTGTAACCATGTCTCAATTCTGAATAAGAGCATTCAACAATTATAATCAAGAACATATTGATTGCTGCTTGGTTTTTTCTTCGTCATTCTTCCCAGCAATTGAGTGCTGCTTTTTTCTTTTTCCTACCACTAATCAGTCCATTGTTATTTCAAATAATGTAAAGAATGTATTTCCGTGATTTTATTCTAAGAGGAGTGTATTGTATTCAGATTTATATAGATTTTTGCATAAATTTTTTATATGATAGACTTTTGTAGATTTCGTAGACTTTTATTGACTATTAGAAACTCCATGATATTATGGTTAAAGTGGTGGTGACCACATGGTGGTCGAAGTGGAAATAGGGATCTTCATTGCATTATAGTGGGTGGTGGAGTATATGATTAGAGAACTGAGAGAAAAAGTCTATCAAAAATCTTAGGGGGAGAGGTTGGATTTGTTATGACAAAAATTTCCCAAAAAGCATACTATAAAAAGCCTCAAAATCTATGAAAGTTTATGACTTTTTAAAATCCTTTAAAATTAATGAACTTTTGAATACACCTAGACTTTTGTAAACTCGCAAAAAGTCATAATTGAATGCCACGAGATTTTTATAGACTTTTTAGAACTCAGAAAAAGTCTTTATTTAATACATTGCGACTTTTATTGACTCTAAAAAAGTCTATATTGAATACACATGGATTTGAGAGTCAAGCAAAGTTCATCAAATTCCATAGACAATACACCCTCTTAAGAGTATTGAGTACAATATATACCAGTAGAAGAGTGTTATATAAGGATACAATTCATATGATATCAGTTACATATTTCACAAGCCCTAACTTGTAGGAATTATAGAAGAATTAGAGGAAGGAATCACGGGCCGCTGATCTTTATTAACAAATAAACTAATTAATACCCAAACAAAAGTCTCAGCTTTTTTATATTGAGCCGTGTCTTAGCTTCAAATTTCCTTCACAAAATTTGAAGTTTTTCATGCCAATGTACTGAAATCATACCCCCATGATGCAGCAAATAGAAGCAAAAATACAAAAACAAGTATAAGCAATCGAAAAGCAAATAAAGGTCTACCAACAAACAAAATAATTACATCCTAATCAAAAGATTCACAATAGGAGAAAGTAGCATATAGATATGTGTGTGTATTACCTGTAGAAGATGAGACTGCTCGTATTCTATAGTTTGCTCATATTGTACAAAGGAATCACGTTGAAATCTTGAGGGGATGCATGATTTGTGAGGGATTTATGTTACATCCCGTTCCGGAAATAATACTATTTTATTCCCGGAGGTGCAAAATGACGATTTTGCCCTTGGTTGACTTTTTGGTTGACTTTTACGTTGTAACTCGTACGACGTTTCCAATTGTATTTTCTTGACGTGCTCGTCGATACGAACGCGTAGACGCGAGCCGTACGTCGTTCGGACTCCGAACGAATATTTTACGGGCGTTAGTTTTCGACGTTTCCCATATTTTCAAATTTGGACAGTTTGGTGGTTGGGCTGGGGCCCAAATCCCTGTTGGCCCATGTGGCCTTGTCCCCTGTCTTTTGACTCTCTGTCCCTCACTCTCTCCCGTGCTCTCTGTCTGCAACAAAGAACAAAAAAAAACCAAAAGCTCTCAAAAATCACTCAAGGCACCCCGTGCCCAAATTTGCATCTCACTGAGCCAATCTTTGGCCAGATGAGATCACAGACCTCACCATCGTCTTCGTCGACCCCAAATTGCTAGACCTGGACCCAACAAACCCAGGAAACCGAGGAACCCAGAAACTCAAAAATTTCGGCGAGACACTCGTCGGCCAACCACCTCGATTCAACCCCAAACATACACCAAATGACTTCTGGGAACCCTGGGATCACAACCCAGGGCTTGCGTGTGAAGGAGACCTCGAGATCGACAAGTTTGTGTTTTGGCCGAAACTTTCGAGCCAAATTCCGGCCACCTCCAGCCAGTGACCGGCCCCCAAAATGGTAAATTCTGAATCTCCTCACTTCTAGCTTCATTTTGGTACTTGAATCGTCCAATTTGGACTTAAAACGAAGAAGTTATGAAGCTTTGAAAAATCCCCAGAAATCCGGCCAAATTTCCAGATTCCGGCGACCGGCGACGGCGGCGCCGGCGACCGGAATTCTGGCAGGGATGACCGGCGCTGACGTCATCGGACCGGGTTGGACCGGCCTCGCTGACGTCAGCAGACCGGTTCAGACCGGACTTGCTGACGTCAGCATTGACCGAACCGGCTTGAGTCGAGCCGCGTTGACGGCTTGAGCCGAGCCGTGTTGACCGGCTTGAGCCGAGCCGAGTTGACCGGCTGACCGGCTCAGTTGACCAGCTCGCGCGTGGAGCTGTGCATGGAGCCATAGGCTCCGATCTTCAAGCCGCGCGTGAGGGCGCGTGGATGGTCCAAATCGAGTTCTGTTTTCACGGGTCGACTCGTGACGACGTGTACTACCTCGGGGTAGAATGCATGTTAATTTTTGGGGTGTTTTGGACCTCCAAATTGAGAAAGCAAAGGATAGGTTTAATTAATTCGTTAATTCGTTACCTTTATGAGTTTAATCATTGTACCGGTGATATCTCATATAGGTGAGGCCAAATGGCAGCGTGTGGCGGCGCGTGCGACGGCGCACGGCGGCCCACGGCGGCGGTTTTGGGGTTTCCGACCCCGAAACTCCATTTTCGGGTTTCCGAACGCCGTTTTCTTCGTATTTTCAATTACTTTATTAATCTAGGGTATTCCAAAATAGGTTTGGCGACCCTTGGCGCTCGGAGGACGTACGTTTGGACTTCCCGGCTTCGGTATTTGTGAGTGGGCCCTTTCCCTATATTATTTAAATGTGTTTTAAGTTGGGAAATTATATTTGGTTTATGCCTACTTTATATTGTGGTTTTAAATGGATATTTATATCGTATTTTTGGTAGACCTTGTTATATTATTTTATTACTCGGTTTACTAGTTTCGGCTCGGTATTTCGGTAGGCCATGGAAATTAGTGGGCTTGGGCCTACATTTCCATTTGGGAATTATACCATTAAATTGGTGATTTCCGTATTATTTATACGCGTGTTGCTAGTATCAAACCGGCATTACCTTAGGAGGTTTTTATACTCGTTTGACGAGCCTTGGGCCGTATTTGGGTGAACCTTGGATATGGTAAACTTCTACCGTATTTTGGGTTCACCTAATTTGCCATTAAGTTGGTATTTCTATACCTTGGTACCCATGTGGCGTATTCTTGGTATTTCACGTATTATAGCTATATGCTTGGTATTTCGGGTACGGCCCCGAGAATACCAAATATATATTGATTAGTTGTGGGCATCCCTAAAAAGGGAGTTTACCCCACTTTGTTTTACCCAAAATTATTTCCGTAGTATGTTCTCATATGCTCAACTAGGTTGCTTACACGGTGTTTGGTGTACCGTCCGGGGCCAGGACCAGCTTCACGTGATTGTTCACACGCACCTATACGCTCGCTATGGACCCATAGCAGGTGCCAGCCTGTTCTAGGTCGCCTGGGCGACTCGAACTCGTTGTGATGCGCATATGCGCTAGCTTCACGTGATTGTGTACACGAGCGTACTGTTACTTATACACCCAGCCTGTTCATGACATAATATATCTGTATGAACTTGTGTGTTTGCTATACCTAAACGAGCGTCTACCTTGTAGTCTTGGATTGTGGGGCCAAAACCACTTTCACGTGATTGTTCACACGCACTGACACGCTCACTATGAATCCATAGTAGGTGCCAGCCTGTTCTAGGTCGTATGGGCGACTCGAACTCGTTGTGATGCGCATATGCGCCAGCTTCACGTGATTGTGTACACGAGCGTTTATCTTATAGTTTTATATTGTGATGTTATCACCGAATTTCACTGATGCCACGGGGGCATTTATTTGATTTACGGGTTTTCCGTAGATCCTTATTTTACGAACTTTCGGGTAAAGTATTTTCTGCCGAACGGTGGCTTTTTGCCGTTTCGGATGGTAAGTATATTTTCGTACTTACCTCGTTTTCTACCTACTAATATAGTACGTTTTCTTAAACGGTTTTCCAACCAACTACTTGATTTTGACGGCGAGGGGTTATTACTTTCTGAAAACAAAGGTTTTTACAAAAATGACTATATTTGGCCCACTCACCCTTTTGTTTTGCGCCCCTCCAGGTTTAGTGGCTGGAGCTGTCTACGTTCGAGGCGGTGGTATGACGACGGTTTAAATTCCTTGGTATTGTATATACTCTGTATCCTGTGCTTGTACGATTGCTGTTGTATAAATTCTTCCGCCTGTACATTTGTGTACACATTGATCTTAATTTATTCAAATATTCCTTAATTCTTTCAAATTGGCTTTCGTCACCCTACGTGGTGTCGGCCAGCACATCCGACTTTGGGTGTCCACGTGTACATCCGGGTCGGGATGTGTCAATTTACCTGTCGCAACATTTTTTGACTTAGAGCCAATATAATTGAAGGGTTATTGCGACCCAATTTTGCCGTCTCAAATGGCAGGGGCAAATGCGACGACAGTTTCACGCCTCTATTCATGCCCGACGCAACTTATCACGCTTTAATGCCGTCGCAAAATCCTAACTGAATTGGAATTTTCTCTGGTAGTGTCATATTCACCTTCCCGATTACTTTAATTTAGTCCAACATCTTATATAATGTCGTGTCTATTAACAAACATGCAGTAGAGACAAGGTGAAAGAGAAAACCCATGAACAGAATGAGAGCTTTTAACTTGTCTTTAGGTGCATAGCTTAAAAAATATATATAAGAGTTCTAAATACGATTATGCACCTCTATGGACAGCTTGCAAATCCAATCCTTATGAATTGAAGCCACATACTCCAAATGATATGGGACCATAGAAAACAAAACCACATTACGTACAATATGCGTGAGTTAGAGCCCATATATGCTTCTTAAATCTCCTAAACCCTATGACACATGTTTACATAAGTCCATTTCATTGAGTTTAG
Organism: Gillenia trifoliata; assembly: GCA_018257905.1. Classification (NCBI taxonomy): domain Eukaryota; kingdom Viridiplantae; phylum Streptophyta; class Magnoliopsida; order Rosales; family Rosaceae; genus Gillenia; species Gillenia trifoliata. Next base: position 3,442,206 of record CM031086.1, on the reverse strand, counting down.
GCTCGAGTTTTTTTATTTTTTTTTTGGTCAAAGGTTAGACTTGAGTTTATACCAAACTCCAATATTGCTTTGATAAACTTATCATGTAAAAAATAAATGTTAGGGATGGCAACATGGCGGGTTGCGTCAAACATAGAAGCTCTCAAATAATTGGCAAACCAGAGTAGCTTTTTTGTTACTTATTAATTAATTATAAGATGAATAAAGAACAAAATGCCTTACTAGTTAAACAACAAACAAAAACAGAAGTTTGACAAAATAACTAAAATTTAACTAAAACAAACAAATAAACATCTTCAACTTGTCTATAAGTTGATGCAGATGATGGATCATGTTTTCAATCTTCTTCTTCCGTCTCTAAAGAGGTTTATGGGTGCTGGACTGCAGCCTTATATAGACAGGCTGCCTGTTTGAGCATGTTATTTTTGACCATGAAGAAATGGTGCCGAAAGTCTGCTAGATTCTATCGTTATTGGTTTTTCCAAAATTAAACGTATTCTTAATCATAAGAAAACAAATCAAATTTGTACTTTTTTTTAATTTTATTTACAAATTGGGTCTGAAATGCCTGGTTGCAATGTCTAGATGGTAAAAGATATAACTAAAATAGCAATGCCGGGAAGTTGAGAATTTATTTATTTATTTTTTTGAGAGTTTAGAAAACTTAAATAACAAAGCCTCGAGGGCAACCAGTATATAAAGAGTCAAACTGAAACGTCTGCCTTGCAAATGTCTGCACCACATCTAAACAGATACATTCAGAATTAAGTTAATGTCCAAAATTAGCTAGGGCATCAACTGTAAAGCTTGCTTCCCTAATGGTTGCACTACAGTAGGAAAATTACTAGGGTTCCGAAACCTTTCAAAAAATCCAAGCTTTGTAAAAATGAGGAATGCTGCAGTCAACAACTTTGGGCAAATTTTGAATTGTTGATGCATATGTGACTCAGAATGCATAGATTATTTAATTTTATGATTGACATTAATAAAATCTACGAGAAGATTAAATTAAAAGGTTTTTAAATTTTTTTTTTTTCCAAAAAAAGGTTCTTAATTTAACTTTGTCAAGATTTTTACAAGACCCAACTTTATCCCATATTTATCATTAAACAGTCTAATCTTGTCATCAGCATTGTCTTAAGTCTAATTAATTATGTTTAGTGTCTTTTTTGTCTTAAGTCTACTCGAATTCAATTAGACCATAGGTCCACTCAATGTCCTGAAAGCTGACCAATTTCTCTTGTTGTATTATGCACATTGTTTTTTCTTTATGATGATATAGGCTTCTCACTTTCGGTTATCTTGGTTTTATTTGTTTCACTTTTCTTATAAAGAAAATAAAAGACTTCAAATAAAAAAGGGGTAAAAAGTGTTTGGAAAATTTTCCCAGTGCCTAATACTACTTTTGACATTACGATTTAAGAGCAAATTCGTCTTATGCTCTTTCTTAGGACACGTGTAATTATTTCATTCGACATTAAACTTGTGTGCTCACACCAAAGAAACCTCGCATCCAATTTTTTTATACAACAATATATTTACTCTCAAGAATAAGAGAAATAGATTGGTTACTAAGAGCATCTTCAATAACTTTCCTAAATGAATTCTTAACTAAAATTTAGAGAGAATTTGGAATCTCTAATCACACTTTCTATCATGCTCCTATGACAACAAAATTGGTAAGAGCTTCTAAAGAGTGATAAAGAAGCTCCTAAGGGTTCTAGAATTAATTATTATTTTTGTAATAACTTCTTAAATAAAAAATTCTATTTCTATTGGTTGCAATAATCTCCATATGTATTAGGGAGTTTTAGTGAAAAGTCCTTGAGAAACAAAAAAATTAATCATAAACAGGATTTGGAAACAACTTTTCTATCTCATTAAACAAATGGATGGATTTATTTAGACCCTAAATTTGCAAAGCTAGGCCCCTTCTTTTATGCATCCAGAAATTCTCTGGTGCAACTCGTCGGAATTTGTATCAATAACTCAGTAAGTTTTGTCACTGATATGTTATCAACACCTTATCAGTTACTTTTTCATTTATTTATAAGTATTTTCATTAACCTAATAATATAACTCCATTAGTTTGAGTTTCAAATACAAACCTAACCAAACTTATATAAGGATTTTCATTACGTACCTAAGAATATAACTCCCAAGTCTAACCAAGCAATTTACGGTTTATCGAAGTTATGATATTGAGCTGCAGATGGCGTTTTACCGTTGTGGTGGAAAGCAATTATGCCTATACCCCACCAATTCTGCTCCCCTAACAACCCTTCCAAGTAATACAAGTTGTACAAGGAAAGATTTTCTAGATCCTGATGGATTCCTAATTTATCTCTACTTAGGATTTATACAATCACATTATGCCAATATTAATTGTAACATGTTAAGCTTTTTCTCTATAAATATGGGTTCAAGTTCAAGTTCAACTGTTCAAGAAAAGTGATGATTTGTGTTTTCTAAAAAAATTATATATTACCAGCTAACAACTAATAATATGGTCTAGTGATATTCTTCTTTATTTGTAAGTTGTAACTAAAATCTTTCATATTCAATATGACGATGACATTAATTTGTATTGAGTTCGATACCTAGTAAGCGGATGACCCATTGTGTGGCTTAGCTCAATCCTCCACTGAATTAATAATAAGGAAAAAAAAAAAAAAAAGAGGTGGTGGCATTTTTGTAAATAAGTTGAAGTTTAGTGGCAGTATCTTAATTAAGTTGAAGTTAAAAAAAAAAAGAGGCGGTGACATTTTTGTAAATAAGTTGAACTTTGGTGGCACCGACTGTTTATGTACAATTAGGTCAATTGTTAACCTAATTGTGTATAAATAGTCGAACTTGTGTATAAGCAGTTGACCTAATTGAGTCTAAACAGTCAGTGCCACCAAAGTTCAACTTATTTATGAAAATGCCACCTTTTTTTTTATAAATTTGTTGTCCTTATTATTAATAAATTGTTATTGAGTGTTTATGATTAATATATTGTTTGGATTGTTGTCCTTATTATTAATAAATTGCTATTGAGTGTTTATGTTAATATTTTATTTGGATAGGGGTTTTTCATTAGTTTCCTATATTTATTATGACTTCCTAAATTCGAGTGCATGATTGGAGATCCGCTAACTCGTTATTTACGAAGTTTGAACTCAAGATCTCTTACTTATAAGTGAAAAGAAGCACCATTAGACCGTAGTATTAGTTACAATTAATACCACATTAATTGTACATTAGGTATTATGTTGCCTCTTATGGTGAGACTATACAAGTAGTTTTTAGTTTGGGATCCGGCTAGAATGCTTACACGAATTTAACTAGTAATAATGAATTTTTTTAATGATTAATGATTAAATTTGTATAAGCATGAAATGCTTGTAAGTATTATAGTCTGTATCTTTAGTTTGTATGGGATAGCTTTTGTCTTTTAAGATCATGTGTGAAGATAGGATTGTTTTATAGCAATGGGGTGTACATAAGTATTGTCGACTTCTTGGGTTTAATGCAAACACCTAACATTATGCTTATCTTTGCCTCAAGTGCATAAATTATCAATGACAACCTGCGCATCAACATAATTTTAGTGTAGCTCCTCTGCAATTTTAGTTCATGATTGAGACATCGAAATTTAAAACAAGACAAACCCATATATCAAACACAATGCTAGGTGTGCTTTGGAGATTTTTAACGATACATTAGAGTATGAGATGTACCGGTATTTAAACGACTAGATTAAGAATGTCAAAATTTAGCCGTCGAATACATTAGTGCATATTATACGTCGGTGTATTGTAGGATTTTCACTTGCGTTGTGGGTTGAAAAGTAAATGAGTATTGTGGTAAATTTCTTAGTCTTCAATACAATATAATACTATATAAATTAAAAGCTGGAAAATGTCATAAAAAAGCTGGAATAGCTCAGTTGGCTAGAGCGTGTGGCTGTTAACCACAAGGTCGGAGGTTCAAGCCCTCCTTCTAGCGCTATATTGTTTCACTTTTTTAATTTTTGACTTCCGTCCCAGTTTGGTGGTTACAAAATAATCACATCTAGTCAGCATTTAATTGAGAACAATTTCACTAAATCCCAAATTAATCAGTCAACACATTTCCTAAGCATTTCTTCTTGTTTTTCTTATAAGCACACACTTTGTTTGATGGGTTAGGATTTGGATACACACATTTTTAACACATATTTTGACAATATTTTTGTGGAGTCCACTTCGTAATGTATTTCAACGATCCAACCGTATATCTTTTAAGTCTTCCTCCAAATATCATCTCTATCCAAAATCACCCTAATTTGAAGCCACATGACTGTTAGATTAAATTTAGTGTTTTTTGTAGAACCGTATTCGTCCATTTTCTTCACTACAAATGAATGTCTTAATGATTTTGAATTTGTCTAATTTTTTGCAATGATGATCTAAGAATGATGAATTGAAATACAGACCGTTCGGATCCTTGAAAAAATTTATGGATGGGAGCCACAAAAATATGTGTCAAAATGTGTGTCCCCAAATTCTAACCCTGTTTAAGTTGCTAACCAATGTACCTTGAGGATCCTTATTTAGGTTGGAGTTGTAAACGTAGATTGGCTGTAACTTCAATTGTAAGGAGAGAACATATCTTCAGCCACATTGGCTAGATGAACGACCAAACTGGCCTCAATGGAGATTGAAAAAATTTGCTCTTTCGCTCCCGGCCGAGAGAGATACACAACTGGTGTCGATATTAGAGGGTATGTGTGTCGGTGTGTATATATATGCAAAAGAGAAATTTGATCATATAGGAAAAAGGGTTTGAACCAAAGTTATTTAAAAACAATAACATTGTTTAAAGTTCCATTAGTGAAATGACTCAATTACTCTTGAAAAGCGTCACATATGATTTATTTGATGAAAAATAAGACGATGTTAGCAGGGGTCAAATTTTATGAACTGAAAATCGACCGAACCGGCAGACTTGATTTATCGAAATTCAATTACCTGGCACATTTTGGTTTAATTCATTTTAACCGACGGTTTAGATATTCAAGAACCAGTTCCTTAAATTCGTAATCAAATACCTAAAAATTAAGAATCTGATCAACTAGGGAATAATTTTATTTTATTTTTTTTGCAAAAGCCTGAGGTATCCCACACCCCGAAGAGTATGACTAATTCTCAATGGGGCCCTGAAAAGCTAAAGGCATTTCAACCCACCATTGACCACAGTCAAATGACACACATCCTCCCAAAGCTTTCAACCAAAAAATCACCCGTACTTTTATCAACTTCACTATGTATATTTTTTCTATTTCCAAGTTCTCCGATTCATTAATTCTTCTATCTTTTTGTTTTTTTGAAGTAAACATACCCTTAAAGTAAGGCTTCTACAATTAAACAAATCAAACAAATTCAATTTCCTGGCTTGGTGTGGCACTGGCACACCAGTGACTAGTCCACCAACAATGGTCAGGCAGAATCAGTATGCGGTGCTAATAGAAAGAGATGAAGAGGTTATATTACACAACAAAGCCGTTGCTCCAAAAGGTATCACAACACAACTTACTCAAGTGGTGATGAATCCACCAAAAGTTTAGAGAAAAAAAAGGGGCATAAATAAAGCAAAGGCCAAAAGGAGGAGGGCACAAAAGGGGAAGCTAAGTTTGAATGGCGGTAGCATATTGGATGGTGGTGGGGAGGAGCAGAAGGAGATCGATGGGTGATACTATTGGGTGGTGAATTGGTGATTGGGATGGAGGAGTGGGTGACAGACCCACGTGACTGACCCACCAACACCACCACCACTATCGCCACCACTCCCTTCCCCCGCTCTCTCTCTCTCTCTCTCTCGTTTCTAATAGGAATAGGGGAGGCCAAGTGGATGTCTTGGTTGGCTTCATATCAACGCTAACAGCCAAAATAACCCAACCACAACAATAAAACCAACATACCCACAATCACATAACTCCACCCCCAAAAGTGAAAAGGAAAAGTTTACAGGTTCCCATCATTAACTCATTTGACTAAAGTGATCCCATTTTCCTTGGTTGCCCACTTACATTAAGCCTTTCCTTTCACCTCTCTTCCCTACAATGCTATTCAGCTAGTTAATCCTCTCTCTTTTCTATACAAACGATAGTGGAGAGTAAGATTCAAACATAAAACCTTGAATATAAAAAATAATGTTCTTGACCACTTGAGAGTCACTAATATATATGTGTCAGATAATAATTGTAGTTAAAGACAAAAAACTTTTTATAAAAAGCCAAGTAGCGTTGTTCGAACACAGGACTTCAAGAAAAAGTTGAAGTTCTACTGTAAAACTAATTAACAATATAAAAAACAACTCAATTACTTATAATCACATGCAAAGTCTCTCATAATTAATAGTCTCGACGTGCGTACTTAATTACTTGACCTATATACATCTCATCCCCTCTCTCTCTCTTACTTTCGATTGGCCACTTCTACTCGCTAACCTTTATTTTTCTCCCTAAAATGCTAGTGGTTCTCCTCTCTCTTTACCATTTCTTGAGCTCAAACTTGTTTGGTGGGAGGAAGATGTTAGCAGCTTACACAAAAGGGTAAAATTTGTACAAGCATTTGGAGAGAGAGAAAGAGAGGGGGAGAGAGAGAGATGGACAATGAAACAAACCAAGAAAACCCATCTCTCCTCCCAAACAACTACACCACCACAACCACCAAGGAACTAGAGTCTCCTCCGAGATCAAAACCTCCCCAACAGCCTCCTCTCGGTGGCAGCGGAAGTGACAGGCTCAAAAGAGATGAGTGGAGTGAAGGAGCGGTTTCTACCCTCCTTGAAGCCTATGAGACCAAATGGGTTCTCAGAAACAGAGCAAAGCTCAAAGGCCATGACTGGGAAGATGTAGCAAGACACGTGTCGTCACGTGCCAACTGTACCAAGTCTCCTAAGACGCAGACTCAGTGCAAGAACAAGATTGAGTCCATGAAGAAACGGTACCGTTCTGAATCCGCCACTGCTGATGGTTCATCCTGGCCCCTGTATCCTAGGCTTGATCTTTTGTTACGTGGCAGCGGGTCATCCCCTACAGCGGCGGCGGCAGCAGCTGCTGCTGTTGCTGCAACTGTACCGCCCCCGCCCCCGCCCCCGCCCCCACTACCATTGCTTCCTCCACAGCCTCAGAACCATCATCCTTTGATGCTATTAGAGCCATCAGCTCCGCCGCCACTACCGCCACCACCCCCATCTCCTGCTCTTCCTCCACTTATGGGGACTGCCCAGAATTCATTTGGATCCAATGGTGTTGATCATAGGGTGGCCAAGGTCAGTCTACATGGCACTCCCTCCCCTGTTTTTGTTTTTAATTTTGTTCTTGTTTTTAGCCATTTCTATTAGTTCATATTTTGATAATTTGATTTTTCAATTCTTTCTCAGATTAAATAAATTAATAAACAGGCCTTATTTTCTGGAGATTATTGTTTTTTAGCACTCAAATTTTGTTGAAGATGATTGTGTTTGTAATTTTTTAGCACTCATATATTAGGATATTAGAACCAAATGTCCCACAATAATGCCATGACAATCATATAGTTGCATATTTTCTAAATTAACATTTAAATTATTGAATTCACCATAGTTAATTGTGAATGATGATTTCGAATGTTAATTAGTTAACATTGTCAGTTGGTATTAACTTTCAAACACATGAGGTAAAAGTTCTAACAATTGTAGTACAATTATACAAACCACTAAGCTCACAATGAGGTTAGTGCCAAAGCGATATACTAGACTACTTTAATCTATGGAAAATGGGATTCGAACTTTGTTTGGGGGCAGCACACTGCTCCGATCAACTGGCCTAACCAAAATCTGCATTCAAATTATGTATAAGATTGATAGTTATTTGTAAGTCTCACTGAATTAATTTAACCTGCAGTGATTTTAACATGCAGGAAGATGGAGTGGGGCTGAAATTGTCAGACCATGCATCAGACAAGAACCCTTTGGAGGTAGACAGTAGCACACCAGCTCTTTACAGTGACAAGGAACGATTAAGGTCCAAAAGAATGAAGAGGAAAGTCGAGAAAAAGAAGCGGCGAAGGCGGGAGGAAGTAGAGATAGCAGAGAGCGTAAGATGGTTAGCAGAAGTTGTGGTAAGATCAGAACAAGCAAGAATGGATACAATGAGGGAGATAGAGAGGATGAGAGCCGAGGCAGAGGCGAAGCGAGGAGAAATGGATCTCAAGCGCACCGAAATCATTGCGAATACGCAGTTGGAGATTGCAAGGCTGTTTGCAGCTGGTGTTGGCAAAGGGGTTGATTCTTCATTGAGAATTGGAAGAAGTTGACTGAGGAAAAATGTTGAAACTTTGCGAGTATGATATAAATATATATATAAATGTATATAATTTATGTAGCATTGGATATTGAGAGAAAAGAAAGGAGAACTTTTGGAAGCAAAGGCGAGGGAGAGTCGACTAATTAACATGTTAATGTTATATATAATCCGAATTAAGTAGTTGTTGTAGTACAATAACATATCTTACCTCATTGTAACGTACATGTTCTCTCTTTCAGCAAGCAATATCAGTGCTTAGACCTAGAAATTTATTCATACCTACTATTTGCCGAACACATGTTTCTAATGTTGCCGCCATCTCCAGTGTCATCGTTGTTGATGGGGGATCTCACAAGTTTGAGGATAAGTTCACGAGCTAAGGGGTTCGGGATGTTGTAATCTACTTTACAATTGTGGGGTATATTTGATGAGTTGAGTGAATTATTTTTAGTAAAGCGAATGCCTCAATAGATTGGGAAGTGGAAAATTCACCGTAATAAATTCACTGACTAGTGACCGCAGTCAACTTTATAAGTAGACATATAGTATGTTAAATGTGATATATCAAACATAACAAGAAGGATCTTTTCTTATGATACATCATTGATATGATATGCCATTGGCCCATTGCCTGTCCAATTTCATGGGGTAGTAGGCAATATCTTCTCTTATTGTTTTTGGACTGATGTAGACTATGATTATAAATATAAAAGTTAGTTGTGTTATCTTAATATAATTGGAACAACTCCATCCCCATAATTAATTGTCAAATCAAGAACACTAACTACAAAAAGAAATAAAATTGAAAGTTGGCATAACAACCTTAGCTATAGTAACTAATTAGTTCCTAATATAGTGATAGTATTTCTCTTCTCAAAGTTAAAAGAGTTTGGAGTTGAATTCCTCTTTTTTGGTTGGTAAATAAATAGACAATATAACATGTTTATTTATGGAAAGTTATTTTCACACGTCATTTATAACTTCTTATACACTCATATCTAATATTGACCGTTGATTTCATGTTATTTATTCAATCCGATGATTATAAATAAAAATGAATGCGTGAGAAGCTAAAAATGTATGTGAAAATCACTTTCCTTACTTATTTGGAATGAAAACTGAAATGATCCAACTCCCTATTTTGATTCATGACTTTTTAAGCGTTTATTAGCACGCATAGAATTAAAACATTTGTGACCCAAAGCAAACAAAACTACAAGGTTTAGTCGTCATCCTCTGTCTATGATTGGGGTCGGTGGCAACCTCTCGTCCACCCTCTGAGCTTGTCTCAGATCTAAGCTTTATGCCTCTTTGCTCTCTAGATGTTGTTACAGTAATCGCACGTCTTCATTGCATTTGCTTTTATGTTTGGATACGCTTCTGTCGAAACTTATTATGATTGACAAAAAATATTAAAATCGGTAATTCAATCCGAAAAATTAGGAATTAGATTGATAGAAAGTACACATATCATAGAAGTAAATGCAATCTTGTTCTCCTAGATCCCATAGTCTTAAGAAAATAGTGATAACCCACCATTAAATCTTAATCTAACAATAAGTGGTTATTTAATTTTTATTTGTACTATTTCCTCTACGGTAGGATTAAAATTTAACGGTAACTGTTCACCATTTTCTAAGACCATGGAGGCTGAGAGAACCAGACCTCAAGTAAATATAACTTTCCAATTTCAAGCGCACATCACATAGTAGATATAGTTACTGGGCCGATTTGTACTGTATAAATAGACTTTTGTACGGGCTTGGTTAACTTCATAGTCCTCACACCACTCCAACCCAAATCGGCCCAGTAACTATTATCGAAGCCACAAGACTACTTTTTGGTTGTCCGCTGGGATTTACGAGAAGATTGTTCTTTGGTTTCGGATTAGAGTTTAAATAGTGTAGAAAGGATTACTCTTTGAGCTCTGTAGAAAGATGGCTCTCTTCCAAACACAAACAGCTCCTCCTATCCACAGCCATGGCTTTAGCTTCAAAACCCACAGCCACTCTTCCATGGCCTTACCATTTCATCCCCCACCGCCTTCCCTCCCTCTTTCTCTCTCCTCCATGATAACCCACCACCAAAACTCACTCTTTTCACCCTCAACAGTGAAAAGAAAGTTGCTTTGCAGACCCCCTCATGGTAAACATGTCAGAGAAGATTATCTTGTGGTAAGTTCTTCCTGCAAATGCTTATATACTTTAGCATTTTAATTACCCATTCCAAGTTTATTTGTTTTTTCTTTCATTTCATGGGTTTTACCTCCTTAAAAGTGGTAATTATTTTATGGGTTGGTTTGTATTTCCAAATTTTGTATATGGTTGGTGAGAAAATGCAGTAAAGTGAAGAATTAGGGACATTTGAATTTATTTTCAGGGCTTTACTTCTGTTTGGAAAATGGGAAAGCATGGAAATTTTCTTTTCATTTGGTTTTGTTTGAAAACCAACTTGGGATTTCAGAGTTTTATTTTATTTTCCTTTTTCATACGTCCTGAATTATAAATTTGAGCTTATTTAATTCTTGTTTGGGAGGGCAGAAGAAGGTGTCGGCCCAGGAGGTCGAGGAACTGGTAAAGGGAGACAGAAATGTTCCCATTATTGTTGATTTCTTTGCAACATGGTGTGGACCCTGTATATTGATGGCTCAAGAACTTGAAATGGTATGCTCTATCATATGCATACCAGTTTTATCTATACTTCTTTGCATTCATATTTCAGAGATTATTTTTTTTTAGATTTAATGGTTTACATGCTTAATTTCATAAAATTAGTACTTTGATATGGATATCATACTGTTTGTTGGAGGAGTTCTATTATGCTCAACTGAAATATGAAGCTTTCTAGCACTCCCTTCCTAATCTTTTGTGTGTGTTGTGGTGATTGAAACCATCTTACGCAGAATATGATTGCAGACTGTGCAACATATACGTATCTTTATCAAACACGCACAAAATTTGGTACATGAGGAGGAAGTACTGAACAATTAGATCCAGCATTAAATCACACTCTTGTATGTTTTAGTTTGATTGTAGAAAGAGATTTAACAACCTTATATTACTTCTCGTAGACTAGGATTCTCTTCATGTGCAGCATAGAGATGTCATTTATTTTATGGTGATGATTTGATGGTTTTGAGCGTTTTCTAGAAGCATGAAATATGAAAAAGTGGCCGCCATTTCGTAAAACTTCATGGCTGTCTGATATTTGATTGAATGAATATTATTGTAGAAATGCACCTCTTTAATTTGGTGCTAAATGGAGAAAATTCCAGATCCTACATGTTTAATTGGATGATAAAATCTTCGAAAAGATTGTACCGTTGTTAGCGTCTTTCCTATTGAATGCTATGTTCTAAGATGAATGAAACGCGAACTGCAAGTTTATTTCCTAGGTAGCAGTCTCAATAAAGGAGGTTTGTTTTTAGTTAACTACCTTATGCGTATATTTTATTGTACCATTCCCATATTCTAGAGCTGCTGCTGAGTTTGGCATTTGAGAAAAGAAGATGTTGTGAAGTAGACAAAGGATTAGAATATTTCTGATAATGTTGTGTTTGCAGTATAAGAACATATTTACTTGATAAGAGATGTCATTCAAATAGAAAGAAACCACATGGTTTCTCTTTTTTCTAATTATTGTGTATGACATTTCATGAAGTGAACCGGAGGCATTGACTTTGTTCATAATCATCACATGTTATTGAATCCTGCAATATGGAATTTAAGCATGACACTTGTTTCACCAAAAATTTGAAAAGCATGTGTCCTTATTGAATCTCAGGTTCAAATCTGTGCAAGCCAAGAGTAATCTGGATAACTAAATCAATATACGTAATTCTGAACAGTTTAATAGTAAGCCGAATATTTCAGTTTTTATGAGATTTGGAAACCCAGTTAACTAATTACTGTATGCATTGATGCAATCTTTGTAGTTCACTTCATTCTAGAACTCTTGGAGAGTAAATTGCTGTTCTTATGAGCTATAGACGATGGGCTGATGAGTTAAACTTCTAGCAGATAGGCAAAGGCAAATATGATTATCTATCTTAGTATCCGAACCAAGCCAAATAAGAATATCCGTACGTGCATAATTCTTTTGAAATTGAATGTAGTTATACACAGGCAACCAGAAAGTCTATATTGATAGAATTCAGATTCTAATGCTAATCCAATTGAATCTCATTTCAACATTTGATTAAAAAGTTGTAATGGAATTTGAAATTTTGAATTATATGTAAATATATTCAGTATGGTAATGTAGGGATGGATTATTCACTATTTTCTATGATTGTCACATTTATTTGCTTTTGGGATACAAACACGGTAAAGTGTCAATGCCATTTGATTATCATGGATTTAATCTGTTGTTTTAATTATGGACCATTGGAAACGAAAATGCTTTCAGAACTGCAATCACTTTTTTAGTTTGTGGACCTTTTGATTTGCGATTTAAACATTTTTGGTTGATGTAGAGTACTCCACTTTGGATCTAAATTTGTTAATTTTATTTTCTCTAAGATCTCGTGTTCACCTAAGTTGCATTTTTGACGTGGGTCGTAAAAGTTTCATACAGCAAGTATATATAATATAAGCGCCTGACTGGTAATGATTTCTAATGTTTGCAAACATATGAGTAATGTTAAAAGCTTTTAATTTTCATGACAGCTCGCTGTGGAGTACGAGAGCAATGTAAGAATTATAAAGGTTGACACAGATGATGAGTACGAATTTGCACGGGACATGCAGGTAATTGCTTTCTTGTTTAACTTTACTCTATATTTTTACTCTCTCTATTCTCTCATCTTCTTCCGTGCTCTGAAGTCTGAACCCCTCCTTGTTGCACTGAAATTTCTTTATGGAATTTTTGGCGTCTAGTAACCTTTATGAGCCTTACAGATTTATGTGTCTGTAGCTAGATTTGTTCATAGAAAAATAGTTCTACATTATACCAGATTTTTTTTCTAGTCTCAATGATATATATTGTGGATAAACTGGGTGGATTTTTCTTATATCTCTGCTTGAAAGAGATCTATGTATATTTGTTGCTATTTATGTAACTATTTGAAAATCTTAACTTAATGCAACAAATAAAGCTATGCATTTTTGTGTTGCTATTGTTTTGGAGTTTAAGTGATGTTTGAATGTAGTGGAAAATAATTGGCAAAAGAATACTTACTGAGTTACTGAACTCTTTGGATCAGGTACGAGGATTGCCGACATTGTTATTTATAAGTCCAGATTCAAGTAAAGATGCCATCCGGACTGAAGGGCTCATCCCATTGCAGATGATGCGGGACATCATTGATAACGAAATGTGAAGTAGCCCATGGCTTATTGCTGCATAAATATGGGGAGCGTGGGGTTTGGTGCTGGTACAAGCATTACCATTACTGTTTGAGGTCTGTTATGTTCTGATTTACCAACTGAAATTTTGCTGTGGAGTGAACAATTTTGTAGCCATAAGATAGCGAGTAGATGTGATCGTTGTAGGCATGTTTAAATGTGAGGATGCATGTCCATCACACATCCTCGCACGGTTAGAGGTGCAAGGATGTTTTGTGATGGTACGAGAATTACCATTATTATTACTGTTTTGTGATGGTGCCCTAAACCCTAAACCCTAGATCCTATAAGATAATGAGATTTTACCCCTTTTAATTAAGCTGCAAGTTCATGGTAAATCATCAAACCAGTTGTTTGTAATTGTTATTAAGTTCTGAATTGGATTTGGTTTGATTAGTGCCTTGCTGGATATCTCAAATTTTGTTAAATAGATATTGTGGAGGCAGGAGGCAAAGATCATGTGGGCCAAGGAAGGAAGTGGGAGATAGCACAACTGTACAAGATGAAAGATTAGCTGAAATTAAATTATTAGATTTCACAAGAATCTTGAAATTAATATATTTTGAAGGTTTGGATTGGCATGATAATAATAAGGTCGATGACAGAGTGGTTGGAGACACCCTTTGAAGAAGATATATAACAGCTAAACCCAATGACTTTCTAGTCCGTCTTCCTTTTCCCTTGTCGCCAAAAGTCTAGGTTTTCCGCACTCAATTTCTCCGGTTTACTAACATGAGTGCGGAAGGAGAAAATGAGCGTGTAAAAATCATTTTCATGTTTAATGTGTAGAGTGCTCTTTACACCTAAACTTATCCAAATTTCACTTGCTTGGGTTTAAAGCCAAATTATGGTATTGTATGAGGTTATTAAGCTAAAACTTTGCCATAATATGTTTGCATGATATTTTGGCTGCTTGGTGGCATTGAAGGCATGGTTTTTCTTTTTAAGATCTTTCCATGCAAGTGGCATTGGCTTTAATGTCTCATACAAATGGATTTAATATTTCTTTACATTGCAAGTGGTTTGGACAGTGGCTTTAACAGTTATCCCTTATTTAATCAATACATTAAGATATTTCCCATGCAAGTGGAGATGACATGCGATGCATCAGTGGCTTTGTGTGAATTTGCATTCACACCATCTTTTGTTGCCTATTTAAGAGAAGCAAAGCTAGAGGACTCAGGACACTCAAACAAACCAAAATCAGAACAAACACGTTCAAATGACAACCAACTGAGGAAATCTCTCAAAACTGCAACCCACAGATCACTCAGTTTTTGTTTCAGAAGACAAAGCTCTCTGTCTGTACTCATTTCATTCACACTACTTACCAACCCTAGGGCAGTTTGTCTTTGGTTGTCACCCTTTATAAGGAAGCAGCATTAGAATCATTTCAATGGATTCATATCTAATCCGATGGAGTCTTGTCAGCTATAGTCAACTCTTTTATGTATGAATTTAGTTTATTTTACAATATAAAGTAATTTCAATATCAGTCTCAATCTTTATTTTCAGTTCTTCTTTATTTATGATCATTATTTACTTAATTGTACATTTAATTTCAATCTTTACTTTTCTTGCAAATACTTAAAGTGGAGTGTTTGTTCATAACAAGTTTATAAACAAACCTCATCTTAGTAGTTTCTGGTATAACATCAAGAAACAATTGAAAGTCCTTAACAAGCAAGGCAATTAAAAATAACCTAACCAAGAGGCTATCCGATAAGCCCCAATTCTTTATGGAGAAGTTATATTGTTTGTGGCGCAAATATCTAACATATATATAAACTAATCTAATCATAATTACATTTTTCTATTGACAGAAGTCAATAGTTACACGCGTGATTACATATATTACATAAAGGTCTCACAAGAAATCCTTCAAAGGGATAGAAGTGAAGCCTGCTAATCCAACAGGAAGCAAGACTTTGCCATCCTGAAGCAAACCAGCTAGTGTTCTTCGTCTACACACCTGCGAGTGAACAACCTCCTTTGAGATATCTAAGGTGACTGCTACTAGCACCTTCACCACGACATACCTTCAGGTCTAGGTACTTTGTCATGCTAGGGAACGAAAACTCGCGTGTAAATGGGGGATGCGAAGGTGGTGATACTCAAATTAATTACGCAATGCCATATAAGAAAGATAAAACATAGAACGGCGTGTGATAATATGGTATACTGTCCCCTTAGCGTTCCGATTGCATTTAAGTTCTTTGTTTGATATTTAGGTGCCTCTGAGGCCTCCTAAAGTTTAAGTTACTTTGCAATTAAAAAAAAAAATACTACGTCCTCATAAAGGAAAAGTATATATTTATGAATTTGACAATAGAGTTCACATGTATTTACGGTCTAACTCATGTGCCCGAATATTTTCATTCTGCATACTATATATTTTTCTTTTTATGCACTCCTGTTATTTCTAGTCCTAAAATTAAGTAAACTAAATAAGATTTTGTATAAGGAGATAAAAGATGTGCGGAAATCATTTCTATGACAATATACAAATATTTTTTTTTATATAAGAAAGTAATTCAAAACACAAATATATAAATGTTAATAACAATGATGTATACATATTTTGAAATGTTATTTTCTTTTAATTTTCTTGGACTAACTACGCTTCACACCACACATTACACCATGAAGTTCTAGATTGTATCAGTTTATGTCTTTTGTATATGTTTTACCATTTAATCTTTTGTTAAATTTGTGATATGACAGATGTACTTGTTTATAGGTGGATGTAATAGCTAGACTTGCACGATTGAGACTGAATTGTCAACAATCCTGTGCCTTTCACTTTGTCAATTTAACAATGAATACGACACTAATCAGAAGAGATAAATAGAGATCAAATCTCAAAGTGCTATGTAAGAGAATTGACAATCAATGGCCCTTTTTGTAAAAGGGAAATAAATTTCACACTATACTTTTCTCTTTATGCATATGCATGTTTATTTTTTCAAAAGACTAGAAATAAATTGGGTTGTGAATGAGGAGAACAAAAGTGTGTTGAAATCACTTCACTTTTAAAAGAACCCCGAACTTATAGTGTGAAAACTGTAGTTGTGTTTTTTTCTTTGGATGATGAAACGGTAAAAAATGTAGTTAGCTATTTTTTGTTTTAGTCGTCTTCTCCACTAAGGGCATGCTTACGTACAATAAAAAAACTTGCAAGAAATAAGTATCATTCTTATTCATTTGTTTACTGACCATAAGAGATTGTTTACCCTATACTCATTCATTTTCATTCTCGTACCAACTAAGTTAATTTTCATAATTAACACAGACGATTAGCACGTGGCCTTCCTGACTCAATGCGATTAGTAAGAAAACAAAATGTATCACTTAATTAAAATTGTGCCAAACAGGCAAGAAGCGTACAGCTAGCTAGCTCATAGCTAGCATTCGATATAATCTAAATCTATCAGTTAATAATGTTTACACAGAATAAGAAACGCCAACGTGTCCGGCAGGCTGATCAGCCGGCGAGAAGGCGAGAAACATGAGAGCAGCCATTATGCCAACCGGAAAGAACAAGAGCATCAACGGCGGAGGAGGCAGCGGAGGCAGCATCAACGGCAGAACCACCATGCACAACGCCAGACCCGCCAGCACCAGAACGGACCCCAAGCTCATACACTGAACCATGATATTAACGACGTCGTCAGACTTCCGAGGACCATGTCTCTCCTCACCTCACCAACTAAAATGCCCGAATGCCACGTCAGAAAAAGACAACGTAGACGAGAAATTTTTATGGATACCGAGAACACAAGTAGAAGTAGAACTCCTCCAACTGCAAGAGAAAGGCAATGGAATAATGAATGAATGAAGGGTTTGACAGTGGTGATGGCTTCTATATATAGGATGGTGTACGTGTTGGAGTGGGGATGTAGTGGGTGAGGGTGTGAAGTGTTGTGATGAGGCGGATGTGATCAGAGCCGTTGATTTGGGGATTATAAAATAATGTGAGGGACCAAGGGAGTGGATTTTTGTTTGGTTTGTGAGGAAATCCAGTTTGGGGTGATGGTCCGAATCGGGGAGAATCAGAGCGTCAGATACCAAGATATTCGGTTGATACGTTCAGCAATTTCTACTGTAAATTTTAATACTTAATTGTTGGGTTAGGTGTTCATTCTCATGTTTTATTTGTCTTTTTAAGTACACTATTTTACTTGTCATTTGTCTTGTGGTGTTTATATGTACTTGTGTGACGTTTTAGGTTTTAATTTCGTTAGTGGCGCATATAAATTTATTTTTTAATTCTTTTAATGTAAATATATTGTTGTATATAAAAAAAGTACACTATTCGATCTACTTTAATTTTTTATTTAGGGTAATGACTTTTACACTCTCAAATTTTTTTTACTTTCATTTATTTACATGAGAATGAGAGTGCAAATTGACAAAACGGAAAGGTGAAAATTGATACTCTTAAACTTATACCTCTTCGAACAAGGTATAAACTTAAACGTTATCATATGATACATTATATTTTAATTAGCTCTATCCTTATGTTGTATTAAGTTGCATGCTAACAAGGCGCTTATAGTTGAACATCATAGTACGAGACGAACAAACCGAATATAAATTATGAATACAATTTTATTAATTGAAACAAAAGAGAACACTACAAAATTGCCGAGATGGCTACGTAACACTTATAACTAAGTTGGTTAAGATTAAGAGTATTCTCCCTTGCACTCGAGGTCTCAAGTTTGAATCCCTCATCCTCCATTATCGCTTGCATTAAAAGAAAAAATTACATATCGAAGCGTATTTTGAAAACTTCTAAATTTTATACTTAGATGTATTTTGCTTGAAATTTCAATAAAAATACCAAACCCTATAGATCTATAATAAACTATGACTCATCTAGTCACCACAATTCGTGCAAGACACAAGTATATTTTAGTGTATGGCTGCAAAAGTGTTCACCCATAACAAATTGCTAGAACTGAAATGTGAAAAATCTTTTTATTAGAACAATTTTGTCCGACCCAAAAAGTTCGACTACACAATAGTTGGTCAAAAATTTGGGCTTAAATTACGTGTCACACTTAACTAAAAAAGTTCAGCAATTTTGAAATTTAGATATGAAAAATGTTAGGAAGACTATATTTTTGTACTACATTGGTGTACCATCTGATATAACAAGTGATGTGTACTTGACACGTCAATTAATGATTTTATCTCATTGGCTAATGATTGTATGAATAATTTGCCACATTATATGATATACTAATATGGTATAAATATGTGATATCCCTAGCATTACTCTTTAGATATAGTCACATCATTCACGACTTCGACCCGAACTTTAGCAATCTAATTATGTCAAGACTTTATATGATGGTCTTTTTGTGGAAAATGACTTGCAAGAGTGACACTATTTGTTTTATAGAAAGACTAAATGACTTACACTCATGACACTCTATTTCTTGTTTGATTTTTAATTTTTGACTAAGTAAATACAGTAAGAGAAAACTTCTCTCTAATGTTTCACATTTAAAGCATATTTTCTCGTGCGTCGTTAATTCACTAACCACTATTGACGCACAAGAGTACGAATATCCAATAACCATAAGAGAATGCAAATTAATTATGTCAACTTATTGAAGATCACAAAAGTAATGATATGACTCGTTTGGGAAGTACTTTTAAATAATTAAAAACGTTTTTAGAGAAAATATTTTTAGAATCAATTTTTAATAAAAATACAAATTAATTCTAAAAAACCATTTTAAATGCTTTTGAAATTTAAAATTTTTTTTAAACATATTTTCAATTATTTAAAAATACTTCACAAACGAAGTCTATTGTTATATACTAGTGTCCTAAATAAAATTAACGAGAGAAAGACATGCATATATATTTGGTATGAAAGTCTTTATCCCATGCATGCACGAGAAGATTGATGACAACCCTGGAAAGATTCAAAGATGCTTTTCCCGAAGTCCAAGAATGCTGGGGTTGCATTGCAAATCATTATAGAAGCAAGCAATGGCCGTGTGGGACTGAAATCGCAGGTCCCCATTTTGGCACAGTTGGGTTGTGTCTCAGTTCAATGCATGAACACCAATGCAACGTCAATACGACTTTTTACATTCCAAGGATGATCCTTGCCTTGCACAAAAAGACCGAATAATTAAGCCAATGTTGACTGTTAAGTTAATAACTTAACACAAACAAATATTACGGCATGATTATAATAATAATGTGAAAAGACGTTAATGCAATTGGTAAACTATCTACTAATGGGTATGATATTTATCTTTAACTCACTGCATCTTGAATTTCAATCTCTTTATTGTCATAGTATAAATGAAGTTAATGTAGATCTTATTGTTTGTAAAGAAAAATAGTTATTGATCATATAAATTGCATTTTATAGTATATAAATGATCATCTTAAAATATGCATATTTGGTGGCACCTATATTTTAATATATATAAAAAGAGTCTTGAATTCAAATCTCATAAATACTAGTTGTAGATTTAAAGAAAAATATGATCGTGCTCGATGATCCACAATGTAAATTAAAAGCACATTATATATATATATATATATATATATTTGTTGTTGTAAAGCTTCTGAGAATTGTAGCTCTACAAGAATAACTTTTATGAATAATAGATCTATTCATCAATGACATATGTAGAAGATATTAATCTTAAGAAATTGGCTAAATTGATCAGAAATAAAATTTCAATTCCTGAATTGAACAAAAATTTAAATATTGAGGTGATGATTAAAGATTGACAAAATATCGACGTAATGATTAAAGATTGATAACATAACGATCAAAGATTGACAACATACTGAGAATAACCTCATTTTCTTTTCATCATTTCATACTTCTACCATGTCCTCCTATGTACCATAGTAGACTTAAGCTTCCATTGGTAATAAATGAAAATAGATGGAAACGCCTAAGATCGACATGGGACGATATACTCTTTAACAATAACATTATTGATAGGATAGATATGATGAATGTGCAGCACAAGCACAGGAAAAGTGCCCATACACAGATAGAGTGAGTATGCAGTGTACGTGATCTTCTAGTTGGTATATAAAATTATGAGATCATGTACGTTTTGAATCAAACAGGCGCGTCAGAAGCAGACGATTGGATATGATGGGGATGTTGTGCATGAAAGAATATGTGCAACTTGGTACATTCCCACTTACTTTTGGCATTGTGCAATGTATCTGAACCACCCTATCCCACGCGCCTACCATTTCTTTTCCTACACGCAATCATCTATGAATCTAATTGATATTCGTCCATCCTACCTATCCTTTTCTCATTGCCTTTTTATTTTTGGTGAGTATGTGATATTAATTTGGTTTGGAAAATTAGATTAATGGTATTTGAACCATAATCCTCGTTTCAGTTTTCCACTTTTAGTTAAAGTTTTGTTGTAATGTATCACTTTTAACTTAAATCTATCTTGTTGTTTCATCTAAAATATTGTGCGTGATTTGCACGCGATGTGATGCGAACCTTTTAAAAATTATGTGCAAAGCTAATCAACTTTTTGAATAGTTTGGTGGTTAACATTAGTCGCTGGTGGGTTATGACAATAACATCTTAATTGAAATGGAAAAATTATTTAATAATTTTTTTTTTTCCAGCGAAAAAGTACAACAAAATTTAAATTCATATGGTATATTGGTGTAGTTTTCCTTTATTTGATTCTTTGATCTTGATTCTGATGCTGTAAAGATCAAAAAAGCGATTGTAGCTGCAAACCAATCATGATCCAGATCAAGGTCTCGGCTTTGCTCAGTCTACGGATTTCGGGAGAGAACCTACATTTCTGTCCGTGGCTCTTTTAATCAAAAGAAGCTTTTTTTTGTCGAAAAAAAAGGAATTAATTTAGGGAAATTAGCTACTTTGATCTATTTTTAACATTTAATTTCAATTTTGATCTCTAAATTCTCTTCTAATTAAATTTGGACATGAAAAAATATAGAAGAAATTAGAATTAGATGCCTCATTCTAGGCGTTTGTAGATTAAACATTTATGTTTTTTTAGTTTTTGATTAAGTTTTTAAAACTTTTGATTAAGATACTCTGACTTGAGCCACTCCAGTTTAATTGAATTTAATTTACATGTTACTATCAAATATATATTTTAAATAATTTTCAACTATATTTAAGTCTTTTTTTTTAAATCGAAACGTACCCAAGTCAAATGGAAACGTACCCATGGCAAATGAAAACGTACCAACGTCAAATAAAAACGTACCTACCTCGAATTAAAACGTACCCAATTATGAAACTATATAAAAATGAATATTTCATCATTTTTGTATAGTTTAAAAATATGTTTGATTAATAGATAATGCTCTAGATAATTGTTTTTTTGGTAGATAAGTCTGGAAAATTTTTTAATTGAATTGGAGATAAAGCTTAATTATTGTAGATAATGCTAAACTATAAGGATAAATCATATAATTTTGAATTAACAAAAAAGGCTATTGGACGTTGATTAGTATAAGAAATGTTCAATCAAAAACCTAAAAGTCACATATGTTTAGTCTAGAAAATTTAAAACTCAGGCGTCAGTATCAAAATACCTCAAAAATATAACTGCCATTTTTGAGTTTTAACCATATGAAATTATCAATATATCCAATATCTGCACTATATCGACACCATATAGACAACATATTAACAATATCTACACTATATCAATACCATATGGACATCGTATCTACAATATTTGCACTATATCAATACCATATCGATACAATATAGGTGGCGGGGCTTGTTGCAGAGAGAAATGGTAGTTATGTCTTTTCATGCTTAAACTTGATTAGAATAGCAATTTTGTGATTGAAGGATCAAAGTGCAACCAGAACCCAAAAAATAATCAAAATAGCTGATTTCTTATTATTTTATATCGCTTTTAAGTTTAATAAATTGGATATAAAGAAATTTAAGTTTAGGAGTAATTACTCATTCCCTCGCATTACTTATTTAGTAGTTTTATATTAACACCCTCCTATCTCTTTCTCTTCTACATCCTTAAACTTCTCTTTCTGCACGTAACTCATCACATCACATGCATTGCATGGGTCATTCCTCTAGTTTTGTATTAAATTATGTTATTTATTTATTTGCACTTAGTATAACAATCTAGTAGTATTCCTCTCACTTAGGGGTGGTTTCGGTTCGGTAACCGAACCGAACTCCCACTCCCGAATACCGAAACCAAAACTTCGGGGAGGAGGTTTTTAATACCGAAATCGAACCGAAAGGTTCGGGATACCGAACCTTTCGGTTCGGTTTCGGTATTAAAAACCCCCGAAACCAGGGCCCTGCATGAGAACTTTGATAGCATCCTCAATAGCTATGGTTTCGGGTTCTTCCTCCAAACTCAGCTCAATGCAACCCAGCTTCACTCCGTTCTCAAGCTCCGAGCAGAAATGCCCTTCATCCAAAGCGCTCATTGACAGACCTCGAAATCCAAAAACAGCACCGACCCAGATTCCGAATCAGGCCCCAAATTCCAAATCCCCCAAATTCCAAAATAAAAAGGAAACAACTTTCGAAGAATTTAAGGAAAATCAACAACATGGGAAGAATCAAACTCACCTCATGGCATGAATATGGGTTGTGATATGGAGAGCATCTCTCATCACATCCCTTGGCAAACAATCTTTGCACAAGCTACCTGGAGCTTATGGACTTGGAGAAAGAAACGCATCTTTGAACAGGGCTTCTCTAACCCCACAAACCCAATGGAAATCATCCTATTAAAGGCACAGGAAACAGATGATAGCCTCAAAGTGGAATCCATGAAGCCCACAAAAACGCAGAACTTCATTGCATGGAACTGATTAAATTCGGGAGGAGAGGTTTTTCGATGCTTATCGAAGCTATCCAGCTCCATCAAAGATGAATTATTGAGTTTCTTCTTTCAGTGTCTATGCCCGTAACCGGATGCGGCTGGCGAAGGAATGAAGCTACGAGCCTAATCTATGGTAGAGCTGGGCAGGTCGAGGAAATCTGGAGGTTCGAATTTGGTTTTTGAATTTGGAGGTGGTGGTGGGAGATGGAGGTGGAAATCTGGAAAATGGAGAAGAATCAGAAGATGGAGGTGTGGTGATGGAGAAGAATTAGAAGATGAAGATGGAGGTGTGGAGATGGAGGTGGAAATCTGGAAATCTGGAGAAGGTTGAGATCGAATCTTGCAGAAACTTTGAGTTTTAACGAATGGTTGAGATCGAATCTCAACCAAATCAACGGCTAAGATTATTAGAATTATATATATTATCTAATAAAAATTTTAATATATATATAGTTTCGGTTCGGTTCGGTATTACCGAAAATATGGTAAGACCATCCCGATCCCCGTACCGAAATTTCGGTATTTTTTCGGTATCGGTTACCGAATCGTTTGGGACTTTTCAGTTTCGGGAATTTCGGTATTCCGTTCGGTATTTTTCGGTTCGGTTTCGGTATTTCGGTACAAAATTCCCAGCCCTACTCTCACTTGTAGGTGAGAGTTTAAGGTCCGAATTTCGTAAATTACAAGTTCGATAACAATTTATTATGCTTGGTCCATTGTGTGACACAATCTAAATCTCTCTTGTGCTATCCACACTTTTTTTTTACTTCCCACACATCTTTTTAATTCCGGTCGTCGGATCAAATGAATTGAAAAAGATCTAAGACTAGAAATTAACAAGGGGTGTGTGAGAAGTAAAAAAGGGTGTGTGGATAGCACAACCCTTGAAATATTATTATCGTTATGGGTTTTTATCACAAATGGTTCTTTATGTTTTGGCAACTCATCAATTTAGTCTTTTATGTTTCAAACTCATTAGTTTGGTCCTTCAACTATTGCTTTGGTCATCAAAATCGTCCTTGCCATCCATTTCCGTCAGAAAGTCTGTTAGTATACTTATATGGCATTTGTGTGGGGCCCACAAAACCAATGGTGAGATGCCATGTAGAATAAATATAAAAAAAATCACTTTAAAAATAGTGTAAAAAATTAAAAAAAGAAAAATAATATGAGTTAAGGAAGATAAAATGCCTTGCCACTAGCAAAAATTTGTTTCGAGGCAAGATTTTTTATGTCCTTAAGCAAAATATCTTTCGCTGACTTACAGTCTACCCTGATTAGAAATCATCTGTTAAGAAGATCGCTTTCGAATTTAGTGATTGCATGCACTATCGAAAGTAATTCCTTCTTAATTGTTGAAAAAATTGTGTCTGTTACTGACTGCTCTGCTGAGTTTTCTATGTTAGCACAACGACAGGTAGACGAAGCTCTTAAATGAGGGCATAATTATTTGCACATCGGCTTGGTGCAAATAGCGGTGAAACCACTGACCCGTACAGGGTTAAACACTTCAATCTTAGTCAGTCTGAGAGACAAAAGACACAAGAAATATATTGATTCTATGCTAGGACTGGTTGAATCCTCTCTTAGCAAAGGACCAATATATTTTAATTGTTATCCAAATTTTTTTGTGTCTTTATTTGATCCAGGTGTACTAAAAGCTTTGACACTGAGCATTGATACACAAGGGTATGATATGGAGCAAGGTTCTCAAAATCTTGCCATTATTTATTGTATTTGTTGCAAAGTAATGAATACGATAGCCCCTCAGGCAAACATAATGGATAAGAAAGGACATACCACTTTGTTTCAAACCAACCTTGGTCGATCCAATACCGTAGTACCAAAACTTACAGAAGAAGCAGGTGCAACGGTTCTTAGGAAGTCTTAATTACGTCAAAGATTTCTATCAAGACCTTGGCCTTGATAGCAAGCTTTTGTATTTAAGACTTAAAAAGAACCCATCCCCGTGGACAAACAGCCACACTGAAGCCGTCAGAAGATTGAAGAGAAAAGTCAAGGAGCTTCCTTGTCTTGCTCTAGCCAACCCCGATGCTTTTAAAATCGTGGAAACAGACGCTTCAGAAGAAGGGTATGGAGGGATCCTGAAACAAAGGAACCCTGATGGTAAGGAAGTCTTGGTTAGGTTTACCTCTGGAGTTTGGAAACCCGCACGAAAAAAACTATTCAATAGTTAAGAAGGAATTATTTTCGATAGTGCATGCAGTCACTAAATTCGAAAGCGATCTTCTTAACAAACGGTTTCTAATCAAGGTAGACTGTAAGTCAATGAAAGATATTTTGCTTAAGAACGTAAAAAATCTTGCCTCTAAACAAATTTTTGCTAGGTAGCAAGGCATTTTATCTTCCTTTGATTTTGATATAGAATACATAAAAGGTGATTTAAATTTTCTTCCCTATTTTTTAACGCGAGAATTTTTGCAGGGGAAAGAATAACCAGCAGATGGTCCGGTTTACAAGAGGAATAAAAATTTCTGAACCTTCGGCCTCCTCTTCTGGAACAAAAAATTCTGCTTCTAAAAATCCTAACCCTCTTTCTAATGCTCAGCCCTATATGATATAAGGAGGCAGAAAGCCATTACGAAGAATCTGTTTCAATGGTCAAATGAAATTCCAATTGTGGGTATTGAACAAAGCGACCTTCTGATGGAACCAAAGAAAGTCGCTGATTTATATCTGAAAGATCACATTCGGCCTTTTTGTAAGTCCCGTTTTTGGTATGAATGAAACTAACTTGGTGGATGTTGTACACAGATATCGTAGTGAGAATAAGCATATGATTGCTTTCTCAAAGCTAATAGTTTTGAAAGCAATTTCCAGAGACGAATGGGGTGAAAACCTAGAAAAGATGTATTATCTGACCAGTCCTGATTTCAGGCCCAGAGGATATACCTACTGGAATTATTTCGAAGCTTGGAAGCATGTATTGTGTTTTCAGAATATAAAATTTTCTCATACATGGGTCATTCAGCTCAAGCTCAGTTCTCTGAAAGAGGTGCCAAATTGGCTAAAAAATTGGTTTTTATTTTGGGGTCCTCTTGAGGAATACCTGCCCAAGCAGGTGATGGATTCTTATAAAAATATTTTTGTAAAAATGAATTCTAAATTCCCTGATCAAGGCTATGTTTTTATGTGGTTCGTGATTCTGTACAAGCTACCTTGGATCATGAAATGGTCTTATGGTTTTGATGATAATGATGATAATTCTCCTACTTATCTGCCACATCTTGTAAGAAATATTCATATTCGTTGGTGGGATAAGTTCATTATAACACATTTGGAACCTGAAAGGTTTTTCTATAGAGATATTTCTCTTGACTGCAGATCTATTCCTGTCATCCCGCAGTCCTCTCCAGTTCCAAATACTAATGAAGAATTATTATCCTCATTGGTGAAATCTATCAGAGTAACTTCAAAGGAGGAATTAAAAAGAAAAGTTCTCGAGCTTTTTGCCGAAGATAAAGACACAGATATGGCAATCGAGTCATCATCCTCTCAAATCGGTGATGATGATTATTTTCAAAACGGTGATGATTGCCATTGCATTTTTCCTCCAGTAAAGCAATAATTGTAACCTGATAAGGATTTGTTTTGTAATTATTTGGCTACTTTTCCTATAGCCATTTTCTTTTGTTTTTTGTCGTCTTGCGTCGGCTGCTTTTGTTGTAACCTTTTTCCAGTTTGTTTTTTATGTCGGTCGTCCGTGGTCCATTGAAGTTCGCCAGCTGTCCTTAAAGGTGAAGATGCCGCCCAAATTGCGCAGGCTGCCTTTGTTGACTCCGCTGCCTCTCCAACTCCTCGACTGCCTTATTTAGAATTTTCAAGTCTGTATTTTTAAGAGTGCTTATTTTCTGCAAATGTGAGTGTTTAATTTGTACTCTGAAGCTCGTGTTTGTATTCCTTCTTCAACGAAGAAATTTATAAATGTGAGTTGATGTTTTTAAGTATTTTGGCTTTGATTGTTGATTGTTATTATTATCCCTGGTTTTATATCTGTATCTTTCAGTTTATATTCTTGGTTCTCTTCTTCTTAACTGCATTCTCGAATACGCATGTACGTAAGTGCAAGCAAGATTAGTAGTTTACTCTGATTATTATCATTTATAATATCTGAACGACAGCAAATAACTCACCAGGCAACAAGTGTTCCTTGGTTATTCACCAGAATTGCTGTTTATGGCGGATGAATGGCCTTCTGTTCTTTACCTGCTTTAGTATTATAAGTTTTAAACGGACTGTCCAGAACACTAATACACTGTAAGTAGTCAGGTAAGCACTTCTTTCTAGCATAATAAGCAAACCATGAAAAGAAACATCAGTTAAATTGTTTCTCCTTCATAAACTGATGATGCTTCTTGTGAAAGTGTCTAACAGATTCGAGACTATAAGTCCTTTCCTTCCATTCTCTTTTTTCCTTGTGATCAACATGTAAATATTCTTTAGTATGAAATTTGTAATCAATTTCAAATCTTGAGATAACATTAATTGTGGAATCGACATCATTCCACACAGGCTTTGGCTGGATAGGGTTTCTCTTGGATGGCTGTTCGATGGGCTCTTCTCTGTTCAGAGGGATTTGGATTTGTTCATTGGTTCTTCTTAATCCCATTAAGAGAGCTTGATCATGTTCTGCATCAAAAGTGTTAATAGTTCTAGAAGAAACAGATCTTAATAAGGACGGATTAACTATCCTAAAAGAATCTATACTTCTTCTTGAAGAATCTACGCTTAATCTTGCTGACCTTGTATTATAAAAACGTATTTCTACGTCCCCATCATCGAACTGGTTTATTTGAGACGACTCTCTATTCTGGAGAGGTCTCGTTGTTCCTGCTTCTGGCAGTGTCCATCTTTCAAGCAGGGTTACTTCATTGCATCTTATCAGTTTTGGTACTACAGTATTGGATCGACCAAGGTTGGTTTGAAACAAAGTGGTATGTCCTTTCTTATCCATTATTTTTGCCCAAGGGGCTATTGTATTCATTACTTTGCAACAAATACGATAAATAATGGCAAGATTTTGAGAACCTTGCTCCATATCATACCCTTGTGTGTCGATGCTCAATGTCAAAGCTTTTAGCACACCTGGATCAGATAAAGACACAAAAAAATTTGGATAACAATTAAAATACATTGGTCCTTCGCTAAGAGAGGATTCAACCAGTCCTAGCATAGAATCAATATATTTCTTGTGTCTTTTGTCTCTCAGACTGACTAAGATTGAAGTGTTTAACCCTGTACGGGTCAGTGGTTTCACCGCTATTTGCACCAAGCCGATGTGCAAATAATTATGCCCACTTTTCAAAGCTTCGTCTACCTGTCGTTGTGCTAACATAGAAAACTCAACAGAGCAGTCAGTAACAAATACGATTTTTTCAACAGTTTTAATTGCATAATCGGAACAAAAATCAAAAGTACCTTTCTTATAAATATCATAAGTGGGTACCTTGGGTATACTCCAATTCTCTAAGTCTTTTTCAACGTTGAGAATAGTTGCTTCTTCTGTATTATTAACATTCATAATATGCGAGCTCGATTTGCTAGTAGAGCTTTCACCATTGCTGGTAGATCTCTTACTGAACGATCTGAATAGACTGGCCATTTAGATTGAGTTATATTACGAGTATTAATTCAGTTACTTGCCCCTCCGCTTCTGCCTTCAAACGCTTTCACACAGCTAAACAAGCCTTACGCGTGAATCGCCAACAGATAGTAGAAACTTTCCTCCAGGTAATACTCAATCAAACCGTAAGTCTATTAATATGGCAAGTAAGAAGCCTACTTCAACAATTAGGCCTTCTGATACCAAATACGGCCTGACATTTTTCAAATGATAATAAATAGAGTAAACTACTAATCTTGCTTGTACTTTTGTACAGCGTAATTGAATATGCAAATATTAAACTTAAGAGAACTACGAGTATAAACCGAAAACGCAGGTAAAACAAAGGAAAGTCAGAAATGTCAATCAACAAAGAATTAGAGCATAGGGTTCATCCATAAAATGGCTACGTCACTTTCAAGTGTCGCCAACACATTCGAACTCAGTTGTCCATGTGATATTGAGGGCGCAAAAAAGCACTGTGGATATTGTATATAGGTTCAGAGAATTCTCATGACAAACACTTAGTGTAATGGCCACATTGCAACGTATCTCAAGGTTTCCTTTCAATAGAGTAGTGCCCTATAAGATGAAGCCGGAATTGGCACTGACATTGAGTAAATCCATGGTTAGTGACTATGTTGGAGGCGATGGTACCGGATATGATATACACCGCCGCAGTGAAGCCGGTCCCAGGAAACAACCCGGCTTAAAGCCGCCGTGAGCTTCTGCCTTTCGATGGAGGTAGCTCAAAGTTCTCATTCCCACAGCAGAACGCATGGCAACTCTTAAGTATTTTGCCGGCTCGATCTCACCGAGCTAGCAAAGTACCGAGAGTTGCCCATGCGTCCTCTGTAGAACGAGAACTCCGAGCTAAAAATAAAAAACCGAGTCCTCGTCGCTCTTTTTGGAAGCCCTCCCGTTGTTTCCTAGACCGCCTACGTAAAATTTCCCTTGCCGGGAATGCCCCTCTATCATATCCGCACCATTGCCCCCAAAGATAGTCACTCAACCATGGATTGCTCAACGTCCGCCGCCAATTCCAAACCTTCATCCGATAAGTCGGGCGCTTAAGAGAAGCGGTAATGATTATGATGTTTCGTCTGAGTCCCTCGTGAAACCGAGTCCGTAATCCCACCGGGTTGCTCCCTCCAATGCGGGACGATGTCTCATAAGCTTTCCGAACTCGTGTCCTATAATGATACTACCTGTTTCGCACTTGTAAGGGAATTCTCTCCTCTTCCTAGCTCGTACTTAGAAGCGAAAAATTGAATACAAAAACCTTTTGAATTGCTCCAAGTGACGTGTACTCAAGGAAGATACTATCCTTGTCCCAACTCCGCCCGCCGGCACTCCTCGTAAGAAAGAAAGCAAGAATCACATCGTTGGTCCTCTGCATAATTCATGCTCCCGAATGTCTTCTCCACCCGAGCCATAACTTGCGTTTCCCCCAAAGAGCAATACCCCTCAAGTTCCCACCCTAAACCATGAGCAATAATATTTGGCCGACATAAGCCGAGGTGGCATAACTCGTTGAAAAGAAACACC
Organism: Gillenia trifoliata; assembly: GCA_018257905.1. Taxonomy (NCBI): domain Eukaryota; kingdom Viridiplantae; phylum Streptophyta; class Magnoliopsida; order Rosales; family Rosaceae; genus Gillenia; species Gillenia trifoliata. The sequence continues at coordinate 3,411,504 of CM031086.1, read as the reverse complement.
GAGATACTTCGCACAAGAATGACGTACACTAAGTGTTTGTCATGAGAATTTTCCCGAACTCGACTCGATACCAAGCCGACACACCTTGCTACCAAAGCTGAAGATGGGGCAAAAATAAAGGTGTGAGTAGAGAAAAGAAAGTTTCTAAAACTCTTTTCGAACATACAACCATCTCTGCTTGAAAACCAAAAGATAGTATATATATATTGCTTGTACCGTTACCAAATAAGGCCCAGTATACATTGATAATAAATCGCAGTAACACACAAATCCACCTTGCTTGTACTTAGGTACAAGCGTATTCGAGATGCCTCCAAGATGAATAAGAATGCACAATTCGCTTGAAAACAACAAAGATAAAAACCAAGGAAATTGATAACAATCAATAATCAAAGAAAAGGATACCGAAAAACATCAACTCACATTTATAAATCTTCGCTAGAACAGAAGTCAAGCAACACGAAGCCAGTTCACACTCCTTGCAGAAGTAATCACCACACTTGGTGAAAGAAATCACTCTCACACTTGCGTAAATAAATACGTAAAACTTCTGCTTCTCTAAACCGGTCCTAAAAGTTTTCTTCTGTTAGAAGAATGTGAACCCAGGAGGAGGCTCCTTAAATAGGTCGAGGAGAAGCGGAGGGTCGTGAGGCTCAAGTCAACAAAGGCAGCCCTCACGCAAGTGGGCGGCATCTTCACCTTTGTAGACACTGGAGACCTCTCACCCATCCGCAGGCGCCGACGCAAAAACGACAAAACGAAAAGTAAAGTGCCAGAAAATGTAAGAAAATAATGGCCAGGCGTGAAAAGTAGCCGAATTATTACAAGAGCACTCGGTGCTTGATTGGTGGAAACATACCGAAGGGGCCATTTTCATTGTCGTTTCTAGTCATTATCTTCAAGGGCTTGGGACGAAGAGGACCGCTGGCCATTTCGCACCCTTTTGGCTTTCAAACTCAAAGAGCTCGAGCACCTTTTCTTCAAATCTTCTCGAGAAGTTGGAAACAGTTGGACTTTATTAGGGATAAGATCGCATCTTCTTGGCATGAGGATTGTGATGAAGACTCGCACATCACCGAAAGCAGATTGGCTGTGACAAGTTCTTAATATTTTTACAATAAAAGGATTTAGGATCCAGATGAGATATTATAAATTTTATCCCACCATCTTACGTTGATATTCCTTACAAGATGCGAATATAAATTAAGGACTTTTCTTCATTACACCAAAACCATAAGACCACTTTAGAATCCAGGCGCTTCATACAGATCAAGGAACCACATAAACACGAATCCTTGATCGTGAAAATTTTTATTCTTTTTTCGAAAATATTTTCATAGGTAAATTTCACCTCTTTAGGAAAGAAATCAATAAATGGGACCAATACCACCAAGAACCAAAGTATTTGTTTAAACCTAAATAAATTCTTCTTAACCTGCCAACTTAAATTGTAAAAACCAGTGTGAGTATATTTTATATTCTCAGTAAACAAAGAACATTTTCCGTGCTTCAACATAATCCCAAAACGTATAAACCCCGGGCCTAAAATCGACTTTGGCAGAAAAACATTTTGTACGGGCTATCTCCACACTCTTCGTAGTAATAACATTCAAAAATAATTATTTTTGAAAAGCGATCATATGTTTGTTATCGCTTACGATAACAATGCGTAATGTAAATAGAGTTGGTCTCAAATCCGTAAGACATTCATACTGTAACCTAGTTTTCGTGCCTTGTCTCGTATGATCTTTCGCATAAACCAGCCACCTTTTAGGCTCAATCACTTCTGGCCAAAAATTCAATAATTTGCAAAAGTGGGATTTCCTTGAGTCCGAGAAAAGCGACTTTATCTCCACTTCGTTTGAATACATCAAATGGTTGAGCTTTGGACAAAGGATTAGATCCTTTCGCGATTGACACCTCGATGAAGATTTAAGACTCACAATCTCGATTTCGAGAAATGGTACAAGCCGGCTATTCCTCCCCCGCAAAAGTGTAGTGAAAGAGACAAACAAGCTTTCTTTGCAAGAAATGTAAAATAAAGTAAAAACTAGAAGGTCGCCGAAAATAGGAACCGCAAATATTAACGAAAGTAACTTCTTCTAGAGTAGTAAATAAACGTAAATAAAAACAGCCGTGCGAACTTGTGCCGGCATGAACTGTAAACAAGAATGCCTATGTCTGTCAATTCTGCGTAACATGCTCATTCAAACCTTGACCACCTAATAAATGAGGAGTCTCAACTTCAAGTCTACTCTTCCCAAATTTAATACAAGCAAATTTTGTCAAGCTTCTGGCTTGAGTGGGCAATTTCGTTAGGATTACAACGAAAACCACTCGCATAGCTGGTTCTTGCACAGATGTGACAAATGTAGAAGTCGCTTTGCTCCCCTTCCTCGCCATTGTACTTCCTTCCATTTAACGACGCCTTTGCTTGGCTTGGAGCTCTAATTTCCTAATCCTTGTAGCGTAGGCAACTATTTCACCCTCGCACACCTCGCCGGTATATATAAACGTCCTAGGGCAATACCGAACCAAAACAAACGCTTATCAAACAAACCAAAATTGCTTGGATCTTTTAACGCCTTCCGTGACAAGAGTAGCTAATTGATTAACGCCTTCCGTGCATAAGAGAAGTTAATTGGCTTGGATCTAAAATTGCTCGGAAGACGTTAAAGATCCAAGCAATTTTAGTTTGTTTGATAAACGTTTGCTTTGGTTCGCATTGCCCTAGGACGTGTTTATATATACCAAAGAAAAAGAACCGAAATACCTCGTCTACGCTACAAGTGGGATTAGGAAATTAGAGCTCCAAGCCAAGCAAGCTTCATACGTTGAGTGGAAGAAGTACAATGGCGAAGAGAAGCGGAGAGCAAAACGACTTGCCGTTGTCACATCTGGTGCAAGAACCAACCGTACCGGTGGTTTTCGTTGTAATCCTAACATAATTGCCCACTCAAACCGGCTTGACAAAATTAACTTGATTAAATTTGGGAAGAGTAGACTTGAAGTTGAGACTCCTCATTTATCGTATTTCTTCAACAGGTTTGAATGAGCATGTTCTCATAGCAACTCAACGTAACCGCATTAATGCTTCGGGTCTATGCAAAGACAAGTTCTACTTTGACTTTGTTTTATTTCTGTTTATTTACTACTCTAGAAGGAGTTACTCTCGTTAATATTTGCAGTTCCTATTTCCTCTTCGAAAGCGACCTTCTAGTTTTACTTTCATTTTTTACATTTTTACCGCAAAACCGTTGTTTTATCTCTTTCACTACACTTTTGGTGTGGGGAATAGCCACCTTGTACCATTTTTTCTCAGGAATCGAGATTAATGAGCCTTCATCTTCATCAGTGTCAATCGGTAGCGATCCCATAATCCTTGTCCAAAGCTCAAATCCATTTGATGTATTCAAACACAAAGGTAGATAAGTAAATCCTTTCTCTCGACTCAAGAAATCCTTTGCAAATACTCCAGCTGAATTTTCTCAACGCTCCGATCGAGCCTAAAAGGTCGCCGAAGCCTTTTATCCGAAAGATCATCCAGACAAGGCCTCGAAAAACTAGGTTCGTATGAATGTCTTCCAAGCCGAGACCAACTCTACGCTACCATTCCCGCATCGTTATCAGCGATAACAAACATATGATCGTTTTTTTCAAAAATAATTATTTTGAATGTTATTACTCCGAAAGAGTTGGGAGATAGCCCATGCAAATGTTTTTCCCGCAAAGTCCCGATTCTTAGGCCTGTGGGTTATACGTTTTGGGATTGTTGAAGCTTGGAAAATGTTCTTTTTGTTTTCGTAATATAAAATATACTCACAATTCCGATTTTTACAATTTAAGTTACGCTCTAAAAAGAATACCTAACCTGGTTTAAAGACTCGGTTCTGGTGTGGGGTCCCATTATTGATTTCTTTCCTAAAGAGGTGAAATTTACCTATGAAAAATATTTTTCGAAAAGAATAAAGACTTTCCTAATCAAGGATTCGTGTTTATGTGGTTCATGATCCCGTATGAACCGCCCTGGATTCTAAAAAGGGTCTTATGGTTTGAAGGAGAATGAAGAAAAGTCCTTAAATTTATATTCCGCATCTTGTAAGGAATATCAATGTAAGATGCAGGGATAAATTTATAATATCTCATCCTGGATCCTAAACCTTTTATTGTAAAAATATTCCGTTAGTTTGTGTAATCCCGCCGACCGACGTGCCCTCTTTCCTCACAATCCTCATCTCGCCAAAGATCCGGGACATCTATCCCTAGTAAAGTCCATCGTTCAACTTCTCAGAAGATTTGAAGAAAAAGGTGCTCGAGCTCTTTGAAGTTGATAAAGACACCGAAATGGCCACCGAGTCCTCTTCATTCCCAACCCTTGAAGATAGTGACTATGACGACAATGAAAATGACTCCATTTGGTATGTTTCCCCACCCATCAAGCAACACCGAGTGCTCTTTGTAATAATTCGGCTACTTTTCACCGTAGCCATTATTTTCCTCGTTTTTCCCGTAGCACTTTACTTTCTCTGCTTTGTCGCTTGCGTCGGCCGCCCCCGGGATCGCCGAAATTGTCTCCACTGCCTCTAAAAGGTGAAGATGTCGCCACTCGCGTAGCTCGCCTTTGTCGACCCCCGAGCCTCGACCCTCCTTCTCCTCACTTATTTAAGGAGCCTCCCTCCCCCAATTGTTAATAACCGAAACTTTTAGGACCGAAGTTTAGAAGCAAGTTTTTTTCTCAGATGGTTTTCCTCTCGTAAGTGAGAGTGATTTCTTTTCCCCGTAAGTGTGAGAGTGATTTACTTCCCGCAAGTGTGAACTCTTTGAAGGTCGTGTGGTTTATAACTCCTCTTCTAAGATTTATAAATGTGACTTGATGTTTTTCAATATCCTTTCTTTGATTATCGATTGTTATCGATTTCCTTGGTTTTATCTTTGTTGTTTTCAAGCGGTATACTGCTCTTATTCATCTTGAACCGCATCTCGAATACGCCGTGCCTAAGTGTGTTTACTAAGCCTGCTACTCGATTTCATTATCAATCCGTATACCTCGGGCATTATTTGCACAAAGACAAGCAATATATATATATATATATACACATACCGGTTTTCAAAACAGATGGTTATTATGTTTGAAAAGAGTTTTTAGAAACTTTCTCTTTTTCAGCCCACTCACACCTTTATTTTTGCCCCCTCTTCAATACCCAGAGGAGGTGTCACCTTGGTATCGAGTCAAAGTTCGTAAAATTCTCATGACAAACACTTAGTGTACGCCATTTTGTACCGAGTATCTCAAAGTTTCTTTTCAACAGAAAGTTATGCCACCTCAACACGCCCAAATATTGCTATGGTTTAAGAGTGGGAAACTTAAGGGTATTGCTACCGGGAAACCGCCAAGTTATGACTCAAAAATAAGTGGGAGAAGACGTTCAGAGCACAGAACCGCTTCCAAAGGACCAACGCAGTGATTACCGCTCGCTTTCTTCCTTACGCAGGGAGTGCCACTGTGGGACAATGTGTAGGATAGTATCTTCCTTCGTAGTACACGCCACTGAAAGGCCAAACAAAGGCTTGTATTCAATTTTTCGCTTCTAAGTACAGAGCTAGGGAAGAGGGAGAGAATTCCTTGATCTCAAACAAGGTGAAGTGCTGCATGGGACACAAGCCGTAAAGCTTATGAGACATCGCCCCGCCGACATAGAGAACAAAACCTACTGGAGTTGCTGCACTCCGCCCACGCAGGACTCATTTCTAAACATCATAATCATTACCGCTTCTTAGCGCCCATTCTTAGATGAAGCCGGGAATTGGCGCAATCCATGGCTAGTGACTATGCCGGAGGCAATGGTACCGGATATGATAGAGGACGCCGCCAGTGGAAACAGTGTTCTTGAAACAACAGGCCGTACGTCAGAGCTCCTCCGGGTTTCTAGCTCAGCCTGCTCTGACAGCAGGGGACGCACCGGGCAACCTGCACTTGCCAGCCTGAGATTCGAGCAAAGAAATAATTCTTAAGAGCTGCCCATGCGTTCCTCTTGTAGAATGAGAACCCGAGCTACCTCCATCGAAAACCAAAGCCTGGCCGTTTTTTTTAGCCACAAAGTTGTTTCCTAGGACCACTACGTAAAACTTCCCTTGCCGACGCAAAGAAGTTACCTGGCATCCACCACGCCTCCAACATAGTCACTAACCATGGATTGCTCAATGTCGAGTGCCACTCCCAAATTTTCATCTCGACATAAGTCAAGCACTTACTCTATTGAAAGAAACACCGAGATACTTCGCATACACAATGACGTACACTAAGTGTTTGTCATGAGAATTCCCTCCGAACCCATGCTCTAATATCTAGCCGGGCACACCCCGCCCTTTTCAATATCCACGTGACACCGAGTTCGGAATGTGTTGGCCGACACTTGAAAGTGACGTAGCCATTTTATGGATGACAAATAATTCAAATTATAATAAACTTCTAAATCTATCTAATAAATGAATTGTCAAAAAGTTCGCAAAATTTAATACAAAATGTACTGAGGTCTAACAAATGTCACAAGTGACTAAATGGCAAATGAATAAATACGAGTCAAGCTCCTAAAATTTCGGTATCCATAACAGGGATAAACATTCTTAAAGAAACCGAATAAAAGATAAACTCCTACATTATCTAAAGGAACCGCAGTTGCCACAGTGCCCTGCCAACGTCACTAAAAACGCACTGGGTACCAGATTCCTCGGGCAAGCAAAACATAAAAGTGTGAGAAATGACGAAAAGTTTTCTAAAATACTCTACACATATATATATATATATAATACTACCCTGCATACATCAATAATAAATCGTAGTAAAAGACTAATCTTGCTTGTACTTTCGTACAAGCGTATTCGAGATGCATTAAGATGAAGAGACAAGAATATAAACTGAAACAACAAATATAAAACCAAGGAAAACGTATAACAATCAAAAGCTAGAAGGAATCAAAATATCAACCATTTATAAAGGTTCCTCGCAGAGAGTGAGTTACAAACACGAAGCAGTCACTCCTCACACTCTGCATTGAAATCACTCACACTTATAGAATGAAACACCTCAAAAGTTTAAGGAAAACAAAGCATGCAAATGAAGGTGCGCCATATCAGGAGAGAAGCTCCTTATATGTATCAGCATGGAAGACTTAGGCCGTGGTCAATGGGCGTGCCTCCGCCTTAGAGCTGGTCTGGGAGGGAATCGACGCATTAAAGCGCCGACACAAGACGAGCAAAGAAAAAGTAAAGTGCTATAGGAAAAGTAGCTTACAATACAAAAACAAAATAATGGCTACATAACAGTAGCCACACATATAAAAAGAAAATTCAGTGCTAGGTGGCACCCAAAGTGGGCCGGCTCACATCATCAAAATCATTGCTCCAGCTCGGGATGAGGACGAGCCCAAGAGTCATCATGCATCTTTGTCAACATCAAAGAGCTTCAAGAACTTTCTTTTAGATCTTCTGTGTAATGAATCAGCAGGATTTTACTGAAGATAAGATCGCTTTCTTAGCTAATGAAGATTGCCAATTAAGAATCGAGTAGAGTACTTGAAGATTCCTTTATAAATAAAATTTTTCTTCGTTTGCATGGGATATTATAAATTTATCCCACATTTTACATTGATATTTTCTTACTAGATGGGTATAGCAATGCAGAACTCTCTTTCTGTCATCAAACCATAAGATCATTTCGTAACTAGCCATACTGCAATAATGAACCACATGAGCCAGTCTTGATCAGAAAACCGTATTTCTTTTGCAAAAATGTTATCATAGGTATTCACCTTGTGATAATCCACAATGGCCCCACACTGTGTAAATAAAGGCCGGGAGCTTCCTTTCGTAATCGTCGCTGGAATTGTAAAATAGTGTGAAGGCTACGCCCTCGAAAATGCAGTAGTCATTTTTCTCCATGCGCTCATGGCCCATGGTGGCCGGCCTAAAATCGCACTTTACAGTAAGAAAAATATTTTATTTGACTATCTTCCCCACTTTAAGAGCAAATGATGTTCAAAATAATTATTGCTAGTTACTGCTTACAATAACGATGCAGTAATACAATGTGGAGTTGTTTCAATTAAAAGACACCATACAGCGAACCCAGCTTTAAAGCCATGTCTCGTGATCTTTCGTATATTTGCCGCCCACCTTTTAGAGATTCTCCTCATCAGCGGCCACAAGATTAAATTTGCAAAGGAACAGTCCAATGAAAATCCAAGTTATTCCAATCCGCTTGGATATGTCAAACTGCTGAGCCGATAGATTAGGTGATCCTCACTTACTGGCACCAGGAAGATGAGGGGTTCATTGATTTCGATAATCAGGAAAAAGGATCACTGGTCATTTTCTCCTCAAAATTTTGTCAAAAGAAATTAAACAAAAGTTTTGCAAGAAATGAAAAACACAAGGTCACTTTCGAAATACACCGCAAATACTATCGAAAGTAATCCCTCTTCCTAAAAACAGAACAAAGCAAAATACAAAAACAAGATCAATGCGGTCTTCGCAGCCGGCATTTAGAACCGTAAAAAGTAAAATGAATCCTTTCGCAGATAGCTTTTCAAATTGACCGAAAGATGGAGTCTCTCAACATCGCTCCAGCTCTTTCCCAGTCTCTTTATTCAAATATTCCACACCTGCAGCAAGCACTGCTAGGTTACAACGAAAGCAATAACACAATACTAGTTCATGCACATATATGACAAGTCGCCAGTTTTAGCGTCTCGCCATTGTACTCATGCCACAAAAGCAGTGCAGCCTCCGGCTGAAGTTCTACTCTCTGGTCCGAGTGCTACAAAGCCTCTGGCCTCCCATCGGTCAGAGACTCGGCAGAATATTCATACGACTCCAGCCATCAACCAAACAAACGCTTATCAAACGCACTGGGCTGCCCGATCTTTAACGCCTCTCAAGGTATAAGACAAATTCTTATCAGCTATAGAATAGTTAATTGCTGAATCGGTCAATATATTAGCTTTTGAGAGAATTAATCAATACATTAACTTCTTTCACTCGTTTTACCCTTGATTCGTAAATCGGCAGTGGAACAATTAATTTGCTTTGAATGAAGCTCCTAGCCAACGCATGCTTAAACCTCGCTAAAAGATTTAAATTGCCCCCCGCATCCAAAGGCAAACCCGTCTCTTTAAGATCTATTTCCGGCTCCGTAATCGCTAACCCTTGGATGCAAATAATCATAGCTTGAATTTTAGCAGATTAAGCCATCCTCGTTATTTTAGGAGCTCCATTCATTAAAAATGGATGTGTGTAAATTCCCTTTCGCTTCTCAATCAAGAATTAAAATGTAAATTGAAGGGATTAATGTATTATTTGGCCCTCTCAAAAACAATATATTAATTCGATTCAACGAATTAATGATTTAACTGATAAATTTGTCTTATGCCTTGAAGACGTTAAAGATCCGGGCAATTTTAGTCTGTTTGATAAACGTTTGTTTTGGTTCAGTATTGCTTTAGGTCGTATGAATATTCCTGCAGGTGATCGGTCAGAGATAATTTCCTATGCTACCCGGATTAGGAATTAGAACTTCAAGCAAAACAAGAAGATACTCTGTGGCAGGAGTACAATGGCGAAAAGAAGACGAGTTAAAAGGCTTGCTGTTTGTCATATCTGTGCACGAACTAATTGTGTTGGTGGTTTTCGTTGTAACCCTAACATAATTGCCCACTCAAACCGTGTGGAAAAAATTGACTGGATAAAGTTTGGGAAGAGTAAACTTGATGTTGAGACTCTATCTTTATTTGGCGGTCAAGGTTTGAGAGAGCACGTTCTGCAAGAGTTTAACCGAACCGGCATTACTTTTTCTGGTTCATGCAGCATGAGTTCGCCTTGATCTTGTTGTTTTTGTATTTTTACCCTTTTACTTGTTTGTTCTTGTTTTTAGAAGGAGTTACTTCCGATAGTATTTGCAGTTACTATTTTCGAAAGCAACCTTCTATGTTTTTACTTTTTTCATTTTTACTGCAAAACTTTTGTTTAATTTCTTTTTCACAAAATTTTGTAAGGGGAGAAATAGCCAATTGATCCTTTTTTCCCTAGGTATCGAAATCAATGAACCCCTCTTATGGTGCCAATCGTAAAGGATCACCTAATCCTTTATCCAGAGCTCAACCGTTTGACATATCAAAGCAGAAAGCTGCAGATAAAAACCCTTTTCATTGGACCCGAGAAATTCCCTTGCAAATTATTGAATCTTGTGACCGGCTGTTTGAGCCTAAAAAGATCGCTGACAAATATCTGAAAGATCACTTGAAACATGGCCTGAAAACAAGGTTCTAGTATGAATGTCTTTTGGTGGAAACCAACTCTATTAATATTTTGCATCGTTATCGTAGCGATAACAAACATATGATTGCTTTTTAAAAAATAATTATTTTGAACATCATTACTCTTAAAGAGTGGGGAGATAGCCCAAATAAAATGTTTTTCTTAGAAAGTCTTGATTTTAGGCCCCGAGGTTATACCTTTTGGGATTACATTGAAGCATGGAAAAATGTTCTCTGTTTTCATAATATAAAATGTACTCACACCTGGTTTTTGCAATTCAATTTGACAGTTCTGAAAGAACTCCCCAACTGGTTTAAAAACTGGTTTCTAGTGTGGGGCCCCATTGTGGATTATCTTCCAAAAAATGTGAAATTTACCTATAATAACATTTTTTGCAAAAAGAATACAGGTTTTCCTGATCAAGGATTTGTGCTCATGTGTTTCATTATTCTGTATGAAATTCCCTGGATTCTGAAATGGTCTTATGGTTTTGATGACAACGAAGAAAGTTCCCTGATTTATATACCCCATCTAGTAAGAAATATCAATGTAAGATGGTGGGATAAATTTCTAATATCCCATCTGGAGCTAGAAAAGTTTTATTGTAAAGATATTATTTTAGGCTGTACTCCTGCTCAGACCTCAGTTCCTTCTTCGTCGCAATCTTCATTAGCTAAAGAAGACTTGATCTTATCTTTGGTAAAATCTACTGGTTCGACTTTTAAAGAAGATCTAAAAAAGAAAGTTCTTGAGCTCTTTGATGTCGATAAAGATACATAAATGGCTATCGAGTCGTCCTCATCCCAGACTCTTGAAGATACTGATTTTGATGATAATGAAGACGACTGCTTTGGAATCTTTCCACCTATCAAGCACTAATTTTCTTTTTGTAATAATGTGGCTATTTTGTTCTGTAGCCATTATTTTCTGTTGTAAGCTACTTTTCCTGTAGCACTTTACTTTTTCTTTTTATTGTCTTGTGTCTGCCGCTTTTGGAACGTCGATTCCCTCCAGTTGTCTCTAAAGGTGAAGATGCCGCCCACTTGTGTAGGCTGCCTTGATTGACCCCGAGCCTCGACTTTCCATGCCTGTCTATATAAGGAGCTTCTCTCCTCAGTAGCAAGCACCTTCAATTTTTGCATACTTTGTTTTCCTTAGAAGCTTTTGAGTGTTTCATTTCTGTAAGTGTGAGAGTGATTTCATTTCTGTAAGTGTGAGAGTGATTTCAATACTGCAAGTGTGAAAGTGATTTCAAGCTCGTGTTTGTAAGTCCTCCTCTACGAAGATTTATAAATGTGAGTTGATGTTTTTCAAAATTACAGAAATGACGTTCGTGAACACCATTTCTATAATTCTAGTCTTCATCCTCGTCAAACTCTGGCCACTGTAAGTCCAGAAAGCTCAGCCAAACTCGAGCCCAAAATCACAGACACAAACCCAAAAATTCTTCGACGAACCCAAAACAATTTCCCGTCGAGTTTTCTCCAGTTTTGGACCTCGATTCAACCCAAAAACATCATCAAACATCTACTGGGAGGCTTAGGGACTCAACCCAGGCCCTGCGTACCAGTTTCAGGCCGAGAATGGAGAAGTCAAACTTTGGCTGGATCTTTCGAGGCCATTTCCGGTCACCTTTTGAAGTGTTGGTAAGTAAAATCGAACTCTACTCATTCATAGCTTCAATTTGATACCTTTTGGGTGAAAATTGGAGTTGAAATGAAGTTTAGTAAAACATGGCATGCTATACCAATCATAAATCAGCATTTAAACACATAGTATAATAGTATTTTTATAAAGAAAATGGCTCACTCACAGTATGTCGTCAGATCGTAGCCGTCGTACCTCGCGTGGTCACGAAGCTCCTCGAGATAGGTCTCACCTATATGGGAAATTACTATACTAATCATTTTACAAGTCTATTCCAAATTAAAGTAAGGAAAAGACTCGAAATCCCCTTTGTTTGCTTGTTTCGGGACTTAAAAACTGTCGAAAAAGTGGTTCACGCGCCGCCACAGCGACTCACGCGCCGCCACAAGGCAGCACGCGCCGCGTGAGTCCCCGTGGAGGCGCGTGGCAACGCGTGAACCACTTTTCCGATAGTTTTAAGTCCCGAAACAAGCAAACAAAGGGGATTTCGAGTCTTTTCCTTACTTTAATTTGGAATAGACTTGCAAAATGATTAGTATAGTAATTTCTCATATAGGTGAAATCTATCCCGAGGAGCTTCTTGGCCAAGCTAGGTACGGCGGCTATGATCCAACGACATACTAGTGAGTGGGCTCTTTTCTTTATAAAAATACTATTATAGCATGTGTTTAAATGCTGATTTATGATTGGTATAGCATGCCATGTTTTACTAAACTTATTTGAATGATTTTAGTTTATTTATGATTTATTAATCGTCTTTGTTGGTTTTAAATATCTAATTATTGGGTCTAATGAGAAATTCCTAGTCAAAACCTTAAAAGGAGTAATTTAGAGCAACCATTTTAACAATATAGAGATATTTTCTCAAAGCTAATTTATTCTCAGATATTGACTTTGAGCCTTTGAGCGATGTTTCATGTTTGTTTTCAATTCTATAGATAATCCACTTTTCAATTTTGCTTCTATTTCCATTCATATTGGCAAATCAAAATATACTGCATACCAAGAAATTGAAAGAAAAAACAGGATAGAAGAGGAGAGATTGAGAGAGTTGACCTTAATTCATCAAGACTTGGTTATTCCAAATGATTAATTTTTGAGACAAAAAAGAGACCGATGCTAAGCCACAAACTACTGACCTTGAAGCCGTAGGAGGAAAGAAATGTGAATTGTTTTTCCAAAAATATACACGTCAAACCCTGAATTGTTCCTATCCTCCTGACTGAAATCATATTTCCTTTTCAATTTCTGAAAAGCATGTAGAGAGAACGATATGATGAGAAGAAGCAAACATGTAGTAGGGTCATCGTAATTTTTTTTGAAGAAAAAACTATTGGAAACAAAAATAAATAAATTTAATGATGCAGCACCGGATTTCTCTTTCACTTTGTTGCACATCTCCACTATCAAACAAAACATAATTACCAACAGTGGAACAAACTTCCAACAAAGAAAAAAAAACTATCAACAAAGGAATTAAGAAACTAAAAAGCAACAAAAGCATAAATAAGAATCATTCCATATTTTAGAAAAAAAAAAGTCAGAGAGAGTTAGGATTCCATATTTCCAAGTATCTTCTATAAAAAAATTAGCACGTACACTGACAGATAAACAAATCCAAATTTTATAATTCAACCATAATCCAAGAAGAGATTCAACCGATTATATGGAAATTTGAAAAAAAACAACATTCAGTTTGAATAAGAATCACCATTTTCAAACTGATTGTAGATGTCTTCCCCCTTTTCCCCTTCTTCTCCTTCTTGTTCTTCGTATCTTCTACATACAGAAGGGAAAAAAACAATGAGAAAAAACCAAGAATCATATATTCCTGAAAAGAACAGAGAAACATCACAGTGAAAAAAATAAATAATGAAAGCCAAAACTCACAAATCAGTTTTCTGTCATCAATACCTGAGTACTGAGATTGTGATTCTAACAGAAAGAAACAACATGAAACCAGACTGTGGTGGATGAAAATTTAGTCTACCATACTTTGGGCAAAGCTATCATACTTTGGATTCTTATCAATGCAACTAAAGCAACAATTGAAAGATTTGTAACGTAGATAGATAATATAAAAATGGTCATGGATAAAGCTCAATCAAGTTACACATATCAGTTGTTTGCCAATCCATAATAATTATAAATTTTCGCATACGAAACATAACCATAAGTTTATTCTTCAACATAATAATGTATCACGTATATTATCATTTTAGTAAAGATCAAATTGATTCATTTCACATTACAGGCAATATTTCAATGCTTTTTAATTACTCTTGAAAAGAGGAAAAAAAAAAGTGTTACTAGCAACTGAACACGGGTGAGAAGGGCTGCGACTGGTGGTGTACCTTAAAATTTAAGCCCAATCCCTTCATTAATAGATCATCAAGCTGACAAACAACACATAGATTCGACACACTTTCATCCTCCAACACAGTATAATTGAAGCAACAAAAAAAGCAATCAAATGGCCATTTTTTGAAAATAGAAACAATCATTTCTCACCTTTTAGCACTGCATTTCAATTCCTAGAGTAAAAATTTATGATACCAACAAAGAAGAATACATTTTTCAGAAAAGGGTGTGAAAGAAATCAAACCTTTCTACGCCTGCAAAAGTTCTGAAGCCTGAGATTCAAAGACACCATCTGCAGCCACACACAGAACAATCAAAAAGTACATAGCTTGCCAGATTAATTAAACACGATCAGAGCAGATGAATAGTAATCTCAAAGAAACAAATCGGAGGATGAGATCCTGATATCATACCTGATAGATGTCGAGAAGCGTGGGTACTATCTGAATCAAAACGAAGAAAAAATTAGATATCAATAAGATTTCAGTGAAGAAAAATTACAGAGAAACAAAAGAAATAGGAACTATGATTCAACACCATACTTTCTGGGTTTTTGGAGAGCGCGAATGGGATCCCAAGTCAGAGATCTATTAACGGAGGTGATAAGGACTCGTCGAAAAAATTTGTATCGAAATTGAAGCTTTGCTGTGAGAGAGAGAGCTGAGAGATGAGCGACAGAACAGTGGGAGGTCGGATGGAGAGAGGGCGACGCGATCGGATAAACGATGTCAAGGAATATGGGTTTTGGGATTGGGACTGAAGTCGGTGGATGAGCAGAGATTTTTGTTTCAATGCGAAGTGGAGCAGGAAGAAAACGTAGGGAATAGGCTAATATGAAGGGCATTTTCATCGAACAGTTGGTCATGAACAGTGTTTTGAACTCATTTTAGCCAAAAATTAAAGGGCACTTTCGTCAAACCACTGTTATTAAACAGTTATTTTAAACTATTTTTAATATAAATCAATTACTTGTGCAAACTCATAAAATAATTGACAAAAAAAAATAAAAAACTAAAAACAAAAAAAAGATTAAAAGCATCAATAATCAAAACAAGTAAAGCTATAAAGTTAAACTTCAACAACAAAGGCATCAATTGTAATAAGTTTTAAAAGTAAGCGATGTTATTAAATATATAAGACATCATTATTTAAATATTTAATGTCTAAGTCAGTAACGGCATCAGTTATTTATTTTACTGATGTCACTTTAGTGTTGTGTAAGACTAAATTTCTAGTAGTAAAGTTTATAGCCGTTTGAAAAGTCAACTGGACATTGACTATCCGGAAAGGTCGGTGTATATCGCAATAAGATTAGCATGGTCTCAAGCTATGCGTGTTGGACACGTGGTGGATATACATGTGTTTGTTTGTTGAACAAGTTCATTGAATACTGACCGCCTAAGAACTTAAACATAATGATGCTTACCACATGTCAAACGTTACAAAGTTTTGAGTTGTAGTATCCAAATAGTTCTCAAACTTGAGGCATCATCGGTATCTTGTGATTATAGATATGAACTTTAATCAAAACCCTCATTGTCTCGTAGGGTCCGATAGTGTGATACTTGGGTTTATGTGTATGAGTATGGAGATACATGTGTGCGCAATTAAGAATCTATCACCTTCTAGTAATTGTTCAATAAAAGGAGATATTCCTTAAAGCCACTTAAATGTCCATCTCATAAATCTATGCGCGGAGTATTTGTTGATCAAACTATGGTTTGTAAGAACCGCTTCAACATGAGATGCATCATGGTGATCATAAATGACTACATGTGATTTGACATAATTTCATATTGAAGGAGAAATTTGGCTAAACTAAGATTATTTAAGCAACGTACAAATAACATTTAACAATTAAATGGCAAAAGCTAAAACATATGCACTCAAAAACAAATTCCCACATGAAATTCAAAGCTTAGTAGTGTGGTGAACCATGACTCAACTCAAAATTCACAAAAGAGAGTTGAGAATCTATTATACCTTTGTTGAATCCTCTTTGCATAAGCAAAGGCTAATCACCCAAGAGAGATGGATTTGGATTTGGCTCCTTAAATAAATGGATTTGGACGATGGAATAGATCCTCCAAGTTCCCAAGAGAGGGGACCTCTAGGTCTCCACACCAAAGGAGAGGACTGAAGAAAAGATGAGTGACTTTGGGAGGATTTGATACTAGTGAAATCCTCCCTAAGTTGCCGGCCTCTTAGACAGAAAAGAGAGAGTTATGTTCTCTCTATTTCCCTCATGAAAACCCTAATGAGGTTTGGCTTATAACTTTCCTTATATAGTCACTTCCTTTAAGCGACTAAAGGAGAAAAACTTGCCCACTCTCTTTATGCCCAGCTATGTAGAGCCATTGGGCTTTTGGGCCCTTTGAGTTTTAAGTTGTCATACAACGTAAGTTAATGGGCTTGACGATTCAAAGCCCATTGGGCCTTAAGGTCCAATATTAACTCAAGGTCTAAAACAAACTTATTCGTTTAATTAACTAACATATTAATTAATCCTAGCCATAAATAATTAAACCATTTAATTGTTCTTACTCAACTCCGTTGTATTCTTCAATCTCTACCTGAAACGGTTATGATCCATTAGGTTCTAATTAGCGAGGCAGTGAGTGATTAAAATTCTTACAAATCGATTGTGAATTGAAACTACTTTTCAATTCTCCCTTTAATGAAGATTAGTGATTGTTAATCTTTAGGGCTTCCACAGGCCATGAGTGCACTTAACAATATGTCATGGTTATCTAAGCTAAGCAGAAAAGGTGGAAAACTTATTCAATTTGGAATTACAATAAAAGACGGTCTTTCTCTATATCAATACTCTTGATTCACATTGTTTGGTTGATAGTTTATTCATGTCTACTATCCAATGTGATTATCTTATCTATATGATTCCCTTGAACATGATTTGGAACATACTTTCCTAAATCATATTCATGCGCTTTAGCCAGAGACTCTTGAATCATATCATAGAGTAATCTTCTTCAACAGTTTGACAGTTAGAGATCCCTTGTTGTGCACTCACATGCCTTTGTGAATAAATCAATGATCCCAACCATGCTAAGTGCACACCCAAGATGAGGCATGGTTTTTTTTTACATTATCAAATGATTAAAGATGTACCCACAAGGCAACTGTGACGTCTCAGGTCAAATGACTACTTTGCATTATCCCAACTAGTGAGTTTTCATATGACATGAGTATGAGAACTCCTGATTGATCGTATTCAGTGTACTCACTCTCTATTGAGAACCTACATACTTGTCTTAGTGTCTTTCGAGACCAGTCACTCTCTAAAGAGAGAAGACATAATATATACTGATCTTATCGGATTGTCAATGCCCAATTGGCAATCCTACGATCAAGAACGTTTAGGATATGTGTATGAAATAGAAAGGTATCATAAATCTAACTTATTTAGATTACATTCTCTTTATTACATATTCCTTTGACTTATAGTTGAGGTGTATAGCATTTAATGAGACGGCTTTAAACGATAATCTTTGCCCTTTAAATTAAATTGAAATAGTATAATATGTGAAATATTCGTAAAGTATCATCTCATGATTGACTTTAGGGCACATTTCCAACACGTATCACATAAATCTTGATCAGGATATTGATGATAAAAGAACCGAATTGCATTGTAACTACAATCAAGGATCGAAAGAGTATCATGATTAATTCACGTATACTTCTACTAATCTGGGTAGTCATGAAATGCTATTAAGTATCACTCATGGTTTGTGGATTTAAATTAATTTATTAATTACTTTCACTTTCGACTTTAGTTAAAACTTAAGAGGTCACACACTTATAATAGTTCTAGTAACATTATATAGATGATAATAAGATATAATTAATTGTTAATTATATTGAATTAATTATTTGGGCTCATTGGACATGATTTTAATTAAAATAAGGTTTGAGCTTTATTTAATTAAAAGGGGTTCAAGCCATACACCCAAGTGGGCAAGTGAAGAGGGCTTGACGCATGACAAAGCCCATGGCGTCAAAACCTATAAAGGTGCAGCAAGGTGGTGTATAAATACACCATGTGTTATTTCATATGTCTCATGCAATCAATTTTTCCCTTCAGAGAAAACCTTAAGCCGAAAAACACCTATGTGCCACCCAACCTTATTGATCCAAGTGAGAAATATTGCTAGTATATTTAAATCAATCACTCCATCATCCGTTGCTAGTTAATCTTTTCGTTATCTTTATTTGTTGTATTATCGATTATAACTAACTGGATATATAATTGGGATAACATATTGTATGTTCTTTTAATATTTTCTGATGCGTATTTAATTATTCGAGTTAAATTATTCCCTATAATATGCCTAAAAATCCAACACCACCACCATGAGCCTATCGTGGCATCAAATCCACCAACATAGGTTCTTTGTAGCATTAGATCGGCTACCGTAGAAGGCACAATCCACCATCATTGTTGCATCAGTGTGGTAATTGAGTTTATAGATAAAGAGCCCTTAAAGTTCTCTCTTCTCGTCGTTAAATCTAACGAGACACTGGTCATAAAACTATTTTCTATTAAAAGCAAGTTCATGTTCAATGCGATGAACTTTCCCTCCTATGATGAAAGAGCCACAATAGCAAGATTTAGGCCTTATTTCCCAACCCTAGCATATGTATGAATTGTTGTTTGTAATTTTTTCCAACTCTATCTCTAAACGAGACTCTTAATTGGTGTCTCTCATCACGTCTCACATAGTCAACTGTTGTTGGCTAAATGGATGAAATAACGTGAAGTTCAAATTAACCAACCTTATGAAGCACCACACATGCTTAACAATCATCCTCAAGTCCATGTCTGCCACTATATATATAAAGGCATGTGTCATTGATAGTGAAGGGTAATTGTTTCTTAGCTAAGAAATATAAACTTTATTATTGTTTCATGCTAGTCAAACACACATAACCTTACTTACTTGGAGAAGACGACATGAAGAACTAATGAATGAACAAACTAGAGGACAGAATAGCTTGAAGCATTTCTACACACTAATGCTCCTTATACAACGAATTGATAGGGATTTCTAGGGTTGTGGTGTGTTAGTAGCATGCATAGGGACCTCAAACTTATACAGGCATCTTGTCCCAAGAATCCTACCCACTAACGGATTCTAGAAACCCTAAGACCAACTCTAATAGTGGCCTATGGCCAACAATTTTAGGCCTTTGGCCTTTGCTTTTGGTTATCCAATGGTGGCCACTCTCTAGGACCAGATGAAAAAAGAAAGCAAAATGCAACATTTAAGCCAAGCCTTTGGCCCGGCCAAAAGAAAAAAGGGCTCACTGCTCGTTGGCAAGGGCGAGTGCACGCCAACAACCACAGGCAGACGCGCAGACAGTTTGTGTTAGGGGGCCCAGCTGACGTCACGCATGTTGGCTGGGAGAAGAAAAAAGTCGTTGTGTTAGGGGGCCCAGATTGATGGACTGTTGGCTGATCCAACGGCCATGTTTCAAACTTTATTTATTTTTATTTATTTACTTTTACTTATAATCCAACGACTGTGATCAAATGATATCAAATCTAACGGTTAAAAAAATCATCCAATGCCCCAAATTAAAATCCAACGACTAAAATAATTAAAGAAAAAATATTAAACTGAAATTTGACCCCAAAACTCTATAAATACCTATTCATTTGGTCGTACATCCACACAAAATCAATTTTCTTCCTTTTCCTCATCCAAATTTCCTTTTTCCTTGTACCCACTTCTAAATCATTTTCTATCCACTTCTAAATTGGCATTCTTCTTCTACCCACTTCCAAAAAAATTTCAAGATGCAAAAAAATAGTACAAAATTACCTAATTGGTCTAAAGATGAAGATATAGCTTTGTGCAAGGCATGGATCAATATTAGCGAAGATGGTGCTACCGGGACAAACCAAAATATTCAAGAATTTTGGTCTCGCATCTATGAATTGTTCCTTAGCACCTCTCCCCCACCGTTGCCCGACAAGCCACGAACCATTGATGGTATGTATGATCGGTTTAAGAGAATCAACAAAAAATGCACTTGTTGGAAGTTGGCCTACCGTAAAGCCAAAGATGTTCTTGAAAGTGGAAAGAGTCAAGAAGATATGGTGAGTGTCTCTTCACATATTATTTTTTTCATGTGCATAATTATATTTTTAATATGCATAATTACATTTTTTGACTAATCAATCTTTATTTATTTCATACATAGATTAATAAAGCGATGACTATATTCATGACACTCGATACCCCTAAAGGTCACGAATTCAAGTTATTTCATACTTGGAACATCCTCAAAGATTCTCCTAGGTGGATTGAAAGTGTATCTACTAAAGTTCCAAGACAACCTTCCGAAGGTGGGGCAAGTATTGATCTTGATGATGATTTTGTAGATGAGAGCCCATCTTCATCTATAGCAAGACCGCCTGAGCAAGATAAGCAAAAGGGAGCAAAGAAAAAAGGGAAGAAAGTGAATTCGGCTAAAGCTTGACAAACTACTTCATTGTAGTGAAGAGAGCAATCAAGAGAAGTTGCAAATGCGCAAACTCATGGAGCAGCAAATGGCAATGGAAGAGCGGGAAATGGCAAGGAAAGTCACAAGAGATAAATTAGACCAAGACGTGTACGAGTTGGATATAATGAAGATGGATATCGACCAATATACTCCACGGAGGAAGAAGTTTTTTCGTGAGAAGCAAAATGAAATTTTATCAAGGCGCACTCTCTTTGATATTGTTGGCTATAGCTTTCACCCAAGTCCTCCACCATATTAGTTTTTTTATTTTAAATATCATTTAGTATCTTAATTGTCCTTTGAAGTATTAATTATTTAGGGAGTTTTAATTATTTGTTCGGTTTTAATTGTTGTATGATCAACCTATGTTATAAATTTAAGCATTAATTGTTCTTTCGTATGTGTCTACTATGTCATTTTTCATACTTTATCGGAATTTAAATATTTTTAGGTCAAAATGTTCACAAAATTAAGCTAAGTTAATCTAAACAAATATATTTTTTTAAAAGTTAACGGAAACAAATAATTAGCCTAAAACGATATTTAACAACTTTTTGACCTAAAATTTAGGCCAACACCATTGGAGTTGGTCTAATGGTGCTATAATTAGAATACTAAAGCCCATGGAATTGTATTCCACTCAGGAACCCCTTTAGCCTATAGGAATATAACTGGCCTTTCACTCTTCCTTAAAACACAAGGAATAGCTCACTAATTATAACTCTAACCCTAGTTTATCCTTGATACAACTATGTAAACCAATTAAGATTGGACTTTAGTATCGAAGGGCCTTTTAACTCCAACAAGAAACTCATAGCTTGTGATTCATTTTCTACAACTGAGTCTAACTTAAGTATCGAAGGGCCTTTTGGCTCACACCGCATCGGTATGATCAGGTCTTACTGGTATTTTCACTCTTGATTGCAGAACACCAAAGTAATTCTACGTTGTGTGAAATTCGTTCCTCACACCAGCATTAGCTATTAGTATAGTTGCTCAAATCTTAATCCAGCCTCTGCATTGATAAAAAAAAGTATAGTATGTGATAGTGGAGTGTTTTCTACTTTTCATAATTTCACAGCTTGGGTTATTGGTTGCATTCAAGGCCGGCGTGCAATTCCTTATCAAATATATGGCTGCTCAATTCCATACCATTAGCTTCTCTCATTTCTTCCGATAAGCAAATATATAACATTGGCTCTCGTATTGGGATTTATGCTATTTCGCATGTTGCTTTCCATGCTCTTCAATTTGATGAGATGAACCAGAGCCTAGAAACGCCTCTAGTGGTGTTTGTTTCTTTGTTTAGTTAGCAGAAAAAAACTTTTAAAAAATAACACACCAGCATTCACAACAGTAGCATTGTACGCGCACACAAAGCATGTCATTGTTATGCTAGCTTTCATTTTTTTATCGTAACTTTCGTCTATACTCAAATTTCATCCAACAAAGTTCAGATTGAGTCCTTTATTTAGATCATATATTTGATTACAACGAAATCCCTAATATAAAAGCTTAAACAAATCCCTAATACAACTTCTTGGGGTAAAAAAAAAACTTTAAAATGTAATGTTTTGGCAATGTCAGCCGTAAGTCTACAAAATTTTAGGGAGTCCTAAGACCCGAAATAGCAAAGAACTCAATCCAACGGACCAAAAGGCCTCACGAGATACCGGCGTTGAATCATCACCGTTCCCTACAAAACCGCAAAAATAAAACCAGCATGTCGTCAACTACCAATCCGCTGACTTCTTCCACCGTCCGCAGAATCCGGTGCAACAGACAACCCCTTTGCGGCAAATTTGACAACCCCTTTTACCAATAACATGACCGAAACGTCAACTAGCCCTCCACAAATCGCCACGTGTACTTGCACCAGTTGGAAGTCCATGTCCTTCCGGTGATCCAAACAGCACCAGATCCCAACCACGTCTAAGGGTTGGAAAAGCCCATTGTGTATATAGAACACAATTGTACACACAAGTAATTTCACACAAAAGTGGGGCCCGCATTTTGACCTATTGACCACGTGACTTTGACCACCATCACCGTCCGATTCGATCCGTTCTAAGCGCTTTTATTTTTTTATTTTTAATTTTATTTTTTCGTTCTGTCTCTCTCTCTCTCTAAACGCAAACCAACGCCCCACCCCGACCCACCCCTCATTTTTCCCTCTTTTTCTCTCTGCACCCAAACCCTAAAAAAAATACCAGAACGAAATCTGAAATCCACAGCCATTGGATGATGCGAGGGAGCGCCGGTCGCCGCCGTCGAAGCCCAGATAACCAGTGCTGGCCGAGTTATCCGGTGCGGGCGTGAGCATTGTAAGAATCGTGTAAAAAACCAAAGCAAAGAACCAGAACGATTTCGATGGCGGAAGAGAAGGAGGAGAGAAATTGTTGAAGATTGTAAAAAAAAAAAGGATTGATTTTTGTTGGTTTGGGCGCTTAGTATGTGTGACATAGTGGCCCGTACGGGTCGGCATCAGCAACGCTACGAGGCTGGTCATCGCCTTGTTGCCGGGTACTTGCATTTCTTCTATCTATATTCTTATATAAATACATACACACACACATATATATATATTTATGTGTGTGTATTTGTTTGTATAGGCTTGATTTTGATTGATGTTGATGTTGTTTGTTTATGTGGTATTCTAGTGGTGGAGGTGGACCAATGTGTCTCCAAAGTTGGAGGATTTTTCTTGTGATGTATTTTGATTGGTTGATGGCAACCATTTGGATTTTTTAATCAGTGGGGATTAATGGGTTTCTTTTGTTTTATTGATTGTGTGTATATATACATGTTTATTTTATAGGGTAGGTAGAGAATGTGGGTTTACTAGGACAACGAACAATGACCTTGTATTGACCTATCTGAGTTTCGTCTGTAATTTTTTGACAAGAAATGGTTTTTTTTTTTATCACATATGAAAGTGACGGATATGGCGTGGTTGTGCTTCCTCAAATTTGTAAGCTTTTGGGTCTTCATTAAATATCTCAGCGATATGATTTGGGAATGTTTGCATTGATGCAAATTATGCAATCATTGTGGGTAAGGATAAGTCAAGGAGTTGAGTGAACACAAATTTGAAAGGAACTTATGTTGTTTCATTGTTTATGTCCACATTCCAAGCGGAGGACCTAGCTTCTAGCCAACCATTTAGGCTCCGTTTTTAATCATATCTTGATCAGAATTTTTTATCAGATGCTGCTATTTTTTTTTATTTGCAAATTTAAGTTCTGTATTGGTTTTTGGGTGATATCTGCAATTAGATGAATGGGATGTTTTGGTTTTCTCTGTATTGAAAATGAGGAGCTTAATCAATTTTCATGTGACTCGAGTCATGCATCATTGTGTGGTAGCACAAAATTGGCAGATAGCATATGAATAGCGTTATGTTTCATATATACATTTTGGGTTGGGAGAGTTGTCTTGGGTGTGGCCCTCTGTATTAGGCCGTGTTTAAGGAAATGGCAGTGTGACATGCTGGCGAATGAATTTCCATTTTCTGGTCTTTGGTTGGATATTTTTTGTAATCAATGTTTTATTTTCCTTAATACCAGTTCCGCTACTGTTCACATTGTTCCTGCTTCAGCCTTTTATTATAATTATGAAGAGTATGTTCATTGTTCTTTCAAAATTTGACAAGGTGGAAAAGGGGAAAAAAAGACACTGAGGACACGGAGAACCAGTTTGGATTCTTTGGGCTTCTCTCTTTCTAGAGGGAGTCTACTCTTGATTCGATGAAATAATTAACAGAAGCTCTTTGTGAGTGATAAATTACATAAGGTAGTCGAGTTATTATGCACAGGTTGTAAATGCACTCAACACCTTGCAATTTTCATTAATTAACATTGATGAAAGATGCCTTATTTTTATTCTGAAGTGAAGTTTTACTATATAAATTCTTTTATCCATACATCAAAACCAAATGTCACCAGTAGAGTAAAATATTGATATTTCTCTGTTGATATTGGTTATTGGTTATACAATAAGTTATTTGCAGACATTCATATTTGCATAATATTTTTGTTTCTGTATAAGTAATCTTAAATTAGATTTGAGATTACTTGATGTTATATTTAATGTATGTGAACAAGTATTTTTTTTCTCTGATACGAAGAAGCTAACTGAGATGACCTTGACAGGTGCATTCCATTTAGATATAAAAGTTCTGATGAGACTGATGATGCCAATTCTGAGAAGATCATTGAGGTACTTATGATTAGCTCACCTAGTGGACCAGGTCTTTTGTTTCCGAAGGTATGTTATTTTCTGCTGGAGTTTAAAAATTTAAGAATTGTGTGGTCTTTCTTCCCGAGCTTATTTTATGAATACCTTTTTTTTATATAGATTACTATTTTATTTTTGTTCTGTCGCCTCACTAACAGATTAACAGTAAAAATGAGTTGAAGTTGTTAGTTTCAAAGTAACTTATGCTTGAGGGATAGGGGTCGAGATCAAATTAAGGTTGTTAAGATTGCTTTTTCTGGGAAACATTTAGGTATTTAAAACTAATTTCTTTTCTTTTGATACGTATAGATACATTTAAGTACTATCTCATGACCCTGAGCTTTGAAAACCTAGAGCAGAAATATTAGAAATTTTCTATTGGTAAAGCCTATATCCCAGTTACCCAGTTGTTCGATATTCTCTTTTACCTGCTTGGTGGGGTGGATTATTTGCAGCAGTTCTACAGAAATTGTGTGAATAGGTCTGGATTAAAGGGAGAAGGAACATTTGTTGGATTAAGCAAGTCTTCTGCTTATTGATGATGCTAGACTGGAACTAGCCTACTCTGCTTTGAAAAGGAACGAGGCCTTTTATTTTTATAATCAATTATGGCACATTGTTGTTTTTTCCTAATATGTGATGAATTTAATTTTGCAAAGAAATTTTCAAAATTTCGGAGAAGTAGTCCTTTGTAGATATGATTGGTTAGTTCATTGGATATTTCTTTAGTCCATGATTCAGTTAATCATGATGCCAATAGACATGTAGTCTCACTTATGTTTTGACATTTGCAAGGCTGGGAACAGAATTGTTGTTTTCACTTGCCCAAGATATTCAAATGCAGATATGGATGCTTTTGTTATGATTATAGTGCCTTCTTAGCTTTGGAACTATATCAACACTTTCAGATTTTTTTTCTCAGCATGTTTTTCTTTCATGATGAGAAATATAGTAAACTGGTTCCTTATAATTCTCAGTTAATTGTTGAGTTCTTAGAAGATATTATTTAAGTGATGTAACCATATGTTTAATGAGTGAAATGTGATTACTTCTTTGTTAACATGCAATTTAAAGTTGAGTTTGCACTTAGAAGTAGCACTAGTAAAATATTTATGTTCTACATACTTATGTTATACTTCACAATCTCATGGCTTTGGAGGGATTTTGTTTGAAATGCTATGATCAGAAGCACATATTCGATATATGTTAATGTTTGGGACTCCAAAATAGTTAGTTGCTAGAGTCGTCTCCCAAGGAAAGACATTTCTCAAGGCGTCACTTATTTTTCTTCTTGTCTTGTTGTGGGGATAAGTTGGGGAAGGGACAGGTTTTGCAAGGAGAGTTTTTTTATTTTTAATTTAGTACTATAGTTTTTGTATATCACTCACCATTACTTTCAACCTATCATAATATACCCATTGCTAGAATTTGCATAAACTTCTTTTGCATTAAGTTGGGATGTTGGCTTCCTCAGAAATCTATTTCTAATGAGTGAAGTTTTTGGCACTTCCTTTGCTAGTTAGAAAATGACATATTACGCCATCTGATTCTAGACCTGGGAGGTGGAAGTTGGAGTCCACTGGGACATTCTCTTGCAAATCCTATGTCTGTGTCATAATCAATCTATTTCATTGTTTCATCCCGAAGGCTAAAATACCCCTCAAAGTGATTATGTGCTTCTTTGGGTGTGTGGGAAGTAGAGAACTTATACTAAGTTACTATTTTTTTTATTTACGAATATGTTATACTCATGCAGGGAGGCTGGGAGAATGATGAAACTGTTGAGCAGGCTGCCGTAAGGGAAGCTGTTGAAGAAGCTGGAGTTCGAGGAGAGCTAATGGTGAAACACTTCTTCATAACTTTTATTTTGTTCTAATCTTTTTATTTCTTGAGCTTTTGCCATATTTTGGTCACTTCTAATTTGTTTGAATAATTTCTCCTCATCTATTAAAGGCTCAAATTGTTTAGATTGTTTCTGTGTTTTGATTTGGATTTCTTGTGTTTAACATGGAAATGCTTTCGGGGATTAGTGCAATTTCTTTCTTTTTTCTTTGTTGCGAGATGATGCATCCATTTATAGCTTGAATTGTTTATCAGTTTATGTTTTGATTGGATTTCTGGTGTTTAACATGGAAATGTTGTTGGCGATTAGTGCAATTTTATGCTTTGTTCAATTTGGTGCGAGACGATCTGCCTAATACCACAATTACATTCCAAATGTTGTGCAGAAAAGCTTTAAATTTTTTACAGTGGGCTCAGTTTTCCTTGTAATAGCTCTCCATGTGTATTTCCTTAAAGCTGCCTTAACTTTCACAAGACTTGAGCAGTGGGTCTAATGTTTTCATTAGATCCGTTTTACGTATTTAGTTTTGGACATGTTACTTTTCGTTGTGGGCAGTATGATTTACCTTGACGGAACTGTGTGTAAGTTCTGTGTGCACAAGGTGGGTTTAGTAGTTGTAGAAAGCATAACTCGATTGAGCTGGCCTCTCAGGGCATTGTAGTCCAGAGTTGTCATTTTCTTTATCCTATCTTCTTGATAGACGAAGGAACTCGGGGGTTATTAAATTTCAGGTGCCGATGTCCAATTTCATCAATATGTTTGGGCTGTCATGGAGAAGAATGAAGATGTATATTTTTTTTGTTGGCGTTGTATATTAGCATTGAGTGTTTGTATGCCTGCTGCATGTCGGAATGAATTCTTATGCCAAACTTTTTTATATGTTGCCCTTCTCTTCACAGTAGATGGATAAAGCAAAGCAACTGTTTATCTATTTGATTTGCAGGATTTCCTGGGATATTATTATTTTAAGAGCAAAACACACCAGGATGAGTTCAGTCCGGAAGGTGTATGCAGAGCTTCCATGTTTGTTTTGTTTGTCAAGGAGGAACTTGAGTCATGGCCCGAACAGAGCACCCGAAACAGAACATGGCTGACTGTAGCAGAGGCTATCGTGAGTTGCCGGCATGCTTGGATGAGGGATGCCCTGGAGGAAGGCTTCTCAAAGTGGCATGCAGAAAAGATGATAGGTACAGGGGACGAGGAGGATGTAACATTGACTTGCTAGTTGGGTGCTCATGAACATAAGTACACACGTGCTGGAATTGTTTTTTGGGGGAATTTTTCTGTTTACCAATTGGTCATCAAGTAACAACGATATTAACGATATTACTGTTCAAAGTTACGTAGTTGCTGTCCCTTAGTTTATTCTTGTTAACGGTCGATCGCTCTGATATTTTATTTCAGGGTGTCAAGTTTCATCTTGTTAGATTGTTCACTTATGTATAACATTTTCCGGTGCATATCCAAACATTCATTGGAAACAAATTTCCAAATCTCGTCTTCGAAGATATTGCTTCCTTTTGCACCTGAGTTTGATGCCGCTCCTCCCCTCCTTGTAGGTTAGAGTAATTTCGAATATTTTGTGAAACTATACTGGAATAAGAAAAGAAATTTCGTAGCGCACCATCACTTGGATGACATTGGTGGAACAAGTTCATCGCCACCCCCAGCGCCTCCATAACATGGATGACATTGGTGGAACAAAGTCCATTTCATCGAAGGGGGAAGTCTCCATATACTTGTAAAACAAAACATCGGGATTCCCCTCTTCACCTTTCAACCCTATTTGTCTTTTCATTACAAAACTCTGTTAACCCTCTCCTCATCTCGGCAACCAGTTCATTGTAATTCGATATTGTTATTTTCGACCTACACTTGGAACGACCAGACCAGATTCCCTATAGCGTTGTCCGGCAGTGGAGAAGACATTCTTTCGGCGCAAGTTCACTGCTTGATTAAATGCGGAAGCACATTTGAACAAACTGCAGATACAACTTCCACTTTTGTTGGGGTTATATTAATTCCACGCTGTTGAAGAAGTCTACTGGTTTTGGCCTTAGGACACAGCTATCTTTGAAGCACTAAACACAAACCTCCTTGTGGTCCAAGTTTTGAGGCACCATGTTCATGACATAGCTGGATGAGAAGGGCATATCCGAAGGTGACAGCAACGATGGTCCAATGAACTCCCGAATAAATGCCGAGATTCGATCATGGTTGTTAACGGACTCTAACAAGCGAGATTCGATTATGTCTTTCTTTTGCTGATACGTTATACGTTAACTTGAATAACGTATAAGAGCACATAAGGTGAGAGCAAGATTTTGCATGCCTTTTGAAAGACTAGTTGTTTCTGTTTCGGTTGGTAAGAAAGTATGGCAAATTTGAGGAGGTTTTGAAATCTTGTTTGTGTTTGGGTTGGAACTAATCGACAACCTGTCTGCAAAATTCAAATCTGAATTCTGTATGTGATTTATACTTTTTTCTAGTGAAAAGAAAACGGCTACGGCATTTCAAAGACTATGCGTAACTTGTAGGTTTCAGCAAATTGAACATGGAGGCATGGATACATCAACCGCTTCTTCAAGCATCTGCGGAACCTTCTTCATGGTGGGTCTAAAGGACGGATCCTCTTGTATGCACCAAATCGCCACCTTGACTAGCGCGCCTCTCCAGCCTTTTCATGTCATTTCTTGCCTCCTCATCGTCCTCTATCAGCTTCTTTAATGTTTTTTCCTTATAGCAGTCGTAAACCCAATCCATTAGTATCACTTCTTCTTCGTTTTCCCTTTCCATTTCAAGGCTCCTTCTGCAACAGATAATCTTCAGTAACATGACCCCATAACTATAAACATTGACCTTTGCAGTAATCGGAATATTCCTAAACCATTCTGGTGCAACACATCCTCTAGTCCCTCTGATGACTCTATTACTAAGAGTTTGATCACTCAGCAGAAGCTTTGCCAATCCAAAGTCTGAAATCCTTGCCGCGAATGAATCATCTAGAAGTATGTTGTGGGGCTTGATATCGCAGTGGATGATCTGCGTGCTATGCTCCTCGTGCAGGTACATGAGTTCTCTTGCAATCCCGAATGCAATTTGGATTCGTTTGCTCCAATCAGGCATTGAAATCCCAAAGAGAAAGCTAGCCAATGTGCCACTGCTCATAAACTCGTAGACTATAAGTTTATTTGTGCCTTCATCACAAAATCCCAACCATTCACGTACAGGACCGGACCATGATAAAACCTTTTCCTTTCGACCTCTATCCCTGTAATTTTTGGGCTATGTTTGTACGAGGGATTTGTAAGTACCAAGAGATTTAGGACAATTAGTTTACAAATGAATCACAAAACATTGGATGGACGGATTTGAAATGCGTTACATGAAACAAAAAAAAACAGAATTTACATATGATGTACATTTCTAACTAATTTAGCTTAAACCCCTTGGCGCTTGCAAATCTCTCATCCAAACATATACGGTAATGGCTGTACTGTACTTCAAAGTAACACCAGTGCCAATTTGTTTACAGGAAAAATAAAACACCAACCAGAAAAGCTTTCAACCAAAAAGGACTAAAAGAATGTATTAACACTACTAACAAGATTAAGGGTTCAATTTGTACATCAATATATAAATAACCTTATATATATATATATATACCTCAACAGCTTGTCAACTGCACAACTATGAAACACAAATGGCAAACCGCCACGTCTTTCTTCGCCTCCCTTGTGTCTCCTATAATTAACAGTAAGGCAAGCCAAAATCCCCCCGTTTCCTATCTATCCACCATCTCTTGTAATCTTCTGTATTAACAACAAATAAATTGTCCCTTCAGAGCCCGTTACAACAAAGGTATAGTTTCCAAGCAGATCTGATTGCATGGTGCTGTAACAATGGCATTCCCGCTTGTCTGCAAGGTCGAGAGGGTGAAAACCCCTATAGGGGGAGGAAGCCCGTGAAAAGAAGCATAAGTTGGAGAAGTTATGTCATGTGCTTTCATCAAGAGAAATATCAGCAGGATCTCCAATCCATGGCCTCCCTTCTCTCCATCGGAACTTAATCCTTAACTTCCCATTTGCATCCACCCCCACCACCTGTCCTCTGCTCGCATGTGTCTCCATTCCCCAACACCACCGTGGGGTAACCAGCCCTTCTCTAATCCTCACTTTGTCCCCCACTTTAAACGGCCTAACCCGTTCCATTTCCGATGCCTTGCAAAGCCACAACCTCTCTGTGAAGCAAAACGCCACCCAGAGCTCCTCATTTTCCATCCGATGCACAACCCCAACACTCGAACGATTCACCTCTCCCCACTGGTGGGTTGGAGTTGAAACCGATGTTTTAACCCTAACCCAATCACCGATGTGAAGCTCCTCTTCCTCCACAAGTTCCACTTCTGATGGATCCAGCATCCAAGCTTTTGAACCAGCTGGAGTGTACATTCTGAGCTTGCCATCAGCATCAATTGTGGATATGGTTCCAAGACTTGCATGGCTGTGGCCTGACCACCCAAATCTTGGCTGCTTGACAGACAGTTTAACCCTAACCTTCTGGCCAACCATTAGCCTGTTCACCCTTTCGAGAGCAGAGGTAGGCCCAGCCCATTTTTCTTGCTCCCCACAAAATCCAACGGAAGTGGTTCCATCCCATTTATCTGCATCGTATCCCAATCCTTGCACCACTCCAACACTACCCAGCCCAATGGATTTCCAAGCACCTGCTTGATCTTTTAATCTCACCCACTCTCCAACTTCAAAAATCTGCTCTATTTCAAGATCCGCAGGATCTCCTCTCCACAACCCTGACAAACCAGAGAAAGACACTCTCACTTCCCCATCAGCATGAACGCTAGTTATGACGCCTCGAGAATCAGGTTGAGCCCCTCTCCAGCCCCATCTTGGTTCAACTAGTCCAGTCCGGAACCGGACATACTGCCCAATTTTAAAGCATGGAACCTTTTCAACATCTGTGTAATGAGTTATCCACCTGCCTTTACGGAAACAACAAGCCAACTCCAGATAACCTGTATCTTGTACACTGTGCACGACAGCTAAACTTTCCTTTCCAATGCTGTTCCAGTCATAACTTGGTCGAGTTCCCAGGCTTGGTTTTGAACGTACCCAGTCACCAACTTCAAATCCGGAGAGTCGTTCCGCATCTCCAGGAGAAACTTTCCACAAGCTCTGTCGGCCAGTGACTCTTGTCTACATAACAAATAAACAAAAAGGTCCTGTTATATTGTTGTTTAATTCTGCATGCGCACACACGCTTATATAGTTGCAGAAGTTGTCATGCACCAGCAGAAAATAACAAATGTTCTACAATCAATTTAACTGAAAAAATGAAAGTGTTCATTCAGTAAAAAAAAAAATTTATATCTCATTTTATGTGCTAGTTAAAGAGAAAAGGGACGAGACACACGCTAAAAATTTAAAACTTTTTAGGTATCTTTCCTCCTCTCCCTTGATCTCTCTCTCCCCTCCGCTCATATAAGATATTGCATATATGTCTAAGATAAGAATTCTTACATTCAAAGCTCCATCCATGTCAATCCTAACAATTTTTCCAACAGTTGCTGGACTTTCATTTGACCATCCAAGTCTTGGCTGAGTAACAGATGACATCACATGAATCTCTTGCCCCACTTCAAAAGGGGGCACCTTCTCCACATCCGTGACAGAACAAGAAAAAGGCTTGCTCCTGAAGCAGAAGGCGACACCCATATCACCATCTTCCTCCAAGCTATGAATTATTCCAACACTGTTCCTTGTGATATCCTCCCATCCGTATTTGGGGGATGGTACTGAAGCTTTGACTCTAACCCAGTCCCCTACCTGCATGGAAGAAACACCAATATGCAAATACAAAGAAGAATAAAATAATCCATCCTGTTGTTTTCTTAATAAATATAATATGAACGAAAAATTAGATATTACCTTGAAATCTTCCACCTTCTCCATGTCAGAAGGATCAGCCTGCCATGGTATTGGTCGATTTGGAATTTCAATTACCAGGAGCCCATCATTCTCTATCTCACTTATTTTTCCAACACTATGGTGTGTCTCACCACCCCATGCATACCTAGGCTCTGCAACAGATCGCTTCACACATACCCTGTCACCAATCTTCAAAGTAAACACTGTATTAGTGTTTGAAAAGAATACAGAATAAAAACTGTACAACAGATATCAACATGTCTCTCTCACCCTGAAAGGGATTACAGGCTCAACCTCCTCTGGTTCACAATGCCATGGACTAGGAAGATAGCTTAATTCCAGCAGCAGACTACTATCTGGTCTTATACAATACACAATACCAATGCTACCAGGTGTAACAGATCCTAATCCGTGCTTTGCAGTTGTAAGAGTGGGGCGAATTCGAACCCAGTCCCCAACTTTGAATTCTTCAACTCTTTCCATCTCTGCTGGATCAGCTTTCCACCCTCTGGAGGCTCCGGGAAAGCCAACACGTAGAATACCATCATCATCAACACATAATACAGTACCAATGCTATCACGCGACTGGCCACGCCACCCAAATCTGATAATTAGACAAGGTTTAGTCCACAAATTTATCACTTTGAATAAGGATTACAAGTAAGTAGATACCAGAAGACACATATAAAAGGAATTAAATATAACAGAGGCAAAAGTAAAAGGTCCATCACGTGAGTGTGAAGTTTGATTGTTTATTAACAGGAAAAAGAGATAAAGACCAAACTATTTGACTTTTATCCCTAAACAATATATCTGCTTTGTATAGCCATTTACCCAGTACTACATGATCCTGCACTTCTGAACATACCTTAACTAAAAATTGACATAGATTGTCTACAACATTGCTAAAAAACTGATACCAGCAACCAATATATCATTTTCCCCCCTCCATATAATATAATGATATTATCTTTTACTATGGTTCCCCAAAAGATTAGTGTTTATTTGATGTTTCTCCACTGTTGTTTTGTATCCTCTTGTATTTAACCCTTTTGATACACATATTTAACTGAATCTATTTCAAAATTGTTATCAATACTTGACTGTAGTCTGAGCCCAAAGTACATAACACTAATGTCACTTTCATTTTAAATGCTTGAGATTGGATAAAGTGAATCAGATGCCATCACTTTGGAAGACTAAGAACTCTTAAAAACTACTTGACCACAAAGAAAAACAAAAAACTAACAAGTGACAATGCATGAGCTATTTACTCAAGTAAGCTTAAAAAAACTAAACTTCAAGGATGAAATTGTTTAGGTAATGAGTTGCCTAAATACTCTAAAAGTCCTATCAGCCAAACTATAAAGTACTTCAGTCTGTTGTAATTTTTGGTACCTAGAAAAAAATAATCCTGAGGATTGAAGTTTAAGTCAGTACGAGGGGCTGTGACCAAGTCTAGTCTATTTTTTTTGTCTTGTACAGGCTCTGGAGTAGAACCCGTTATTGGGTACGTGGTATCAAGCATCACTGGTCTCTGAACTGCATAAATACTTTAGCCTACACTTGGACCAGAAAAAATTTCCAAGAAATGTGAATCAATCTTACAATCCCATAATTACTACAAACAATATAAGTGGTTTCACTAGTGAATAATTATAATATTTCAACGAGAGAACCTAAAATATTTATCCTTCCTTTCTAAAATAAAGTATGAAAATTGAATTTTAACAAGGGAATTGCAGTATGAAAATTACATTCAGGATCACAGAACAACACAAGCTAATCCAAAGTGGATACTACCGAAATCTAATTGAATATGGATACATATAGAAACGATTCAGATTCAAACCTGGGCTCTTTGATATCTGGTTTCAGTTGGACATGCTGTCCCCTGTCTAAGGGAATAACTTTTACAACTTCATTCGCCAAAACACGAGCCTCTCCAGAACAAAATGATACTAACAAATGGTCCTTATCTGGGACACCTTGCACAAAGCCAACACTTCTGTGTTTTGCACCTTGCCAGCCATACGTAGGAGTTGTTATACTTCTTTTAAATTTGACCCAGTCTCCCACATCAAATCTAGACCATAGAGAAAACAAGAAATATGGAATCTATTAGTCACAAGGGTGTATAAGACATGCAAAAAATATCAAGTACAATGATATCATCTCTTCTCACATTGTAGGAGACAGATTTACTCCCCGATTTACAAGTGCCTCCATCAGATCTTCAGATATCCATTCCCGAGGAAGAGCCTCCAAAAAGTCACGTAAGGTCTTGCCACTGCCATCAAAGTCAAATGTATAAGTTGGTCATATAGTAGATAGCTTACCCTGTGCCTTCCCACATTTTTGTAGTTCCCAAAAAGTTCTCATTAAACGCAAAAGTCGAAAGGCCTAATAGTCATCAATAAGTCATCCATAACCTGGTAATTGTATTAGTCATTATTTTTGTTTCTTAGGAAAAAATAGCTGTTAAAGTTCAACCACTTAATAGAAAACAAAGCTGAAAGAAGACAATCTCTTGCAAGTGAAGGTCAAGCCACACAAAAGTGCAATGCATTTATTGGCACTTGCCTGTGATTTCTAGCTTCAACAGCAGCATCAGGATTTCTAAGCATGACAATAAGCCATTCGAGATTTTCACGTATCATTTTTGCTGCATCTGCTGCTATATGGAAAGCATTGTCACCTTCGTCATCCTGATAACAATGAGCAAAATACATTGTACATAAGTAACTAAAAGAAGAAAGCTGCTTTAAGTAGTAAAAGATAGGGACAAAGTCATCAGGCATCATCAAAATAAAAAAGCTGTCCTTGTGTATGTGCATGCAACACTCTAACAAGGGCGTAACTCAGGGACTTGTATATCAAATAT
The DNA here is from genome assembly GCA_018257905.1 of Gillenia trifoliata. NCBI lineage: Eukaryota > Viridiplantae > Streptophyta > Magnoliopsida > Rosales > Rosaceae > Gillenia > Gillenia trifoliata. The sequence goes on along the minus strand of CM031086.1, from coordinate 3,375,746 downwards.
TAGTTATGGCTAAAATCTTGGTAACATCCCATCAATCATCCATATCGGCTTATCTGATAGCCTGCAAATCCTAACTGGCTCCTCACAAGATTGCCTCCGCATGTGCATATATCAAATTGTGTCTTTGACTGTGTTTAAAAGACTATATGTATTCAATATAACATGTGGGCATTAATCACAACTCAGTTCCAACAAAGAAATGATTGAGATACCATGAGAACATATAACTGCCAAAACAATGCAATTTCAAGAGATTGAAGAAAAACCTGCAAATTATAATTTGCTCCAGCAGATAGAAGCAGTCCAACACATGACTTTGCCCCTCTGGCCAGTGCTACGTGAAGAGGAATTGTATTTTGTACATTCCGAATGTTCACATCAACTCCAGCATCAAGTATAATCTACCAAGAAAAAACAAAGTTTTCCAAAGTGTTGATACTTCAATAATGCACACACATAGAGGATAGATGACCAAAAATCATGAAATGGGGTTTCGATTCTGATATTATGTAGTAGGAAGCTATCTTCCATACCTTGACCAATTCAACTTCATTGGCCATTGAAGCTGTATGCAAAGCTGTCCGTCCATGCTGCAAATCTTGAGCAGTTGGATCTGCTCCAGAAGCAAGCAAAATTTGCACCATTTCTCTTCCTTCTATAACCAGCATCAGGTATAAATATTAATTCTAACAATAACATAAATTTCTTAATTGCTCAAGTAGAACACTTGAAGAACAGAAATGAAATTAATTTTAGCCATCCACTGGTGTCCTTAAAACATAAAAACCAACAAGGAAAGAGCTACAAAGTGCAAGCAAACAAGATTTCTTGGGGTGGGTGGAAATGCAGCAACATAGTTTACATTAATGAACAAACATATGGTTTACGAAAAACCAAAGAGGTCTCGGGATAAAAGTAAATAACAAAGCACAGAAGCCACTAAAATTTATCTCAATACAATATGAATGTAGATGGTACAAATATTCTATATCAAAGGGGGGAAAGAAAGAACACGAGAAAATAGTAGACATGGACAGAGACAGAGAGAGAGAGTTTAATATGATTAACATTTATTTGTTGACAAAACATTTGGGATTCAAAATTTAAGTACCCACCCTACAAGTCATCATGGCCGCATAAAACCTTTAATATGAAAACATTTATTTGTTGGAAAAAAAAAAGGGATTAATATTCAAGATTTAAGTGCCCGCCCTACAAGTCATCATGGCCGGATAAAACATTAACCAAGGGAACGGCCTAAAAACAGATAAAAGAAATAATCTAGAAGTTCTTAATCTGTATCTATAGGCCTATTGGCTAGATCTCTAGACCATTTTTGACGATAGACCACTACAGTTATGGAGCTTGTAAAGATTCATCAAAGCATTTCTAGACTTTGGAACATGCAATTATGCATATGTAAAAGCATAAAATAGGAAGGACTTCAAATTTAAAAATATATACAATTTTTTCTTGGAAGACATAAATAAATAAAATTGTGCATAAAAAGCAAATTGGCGTGCCAAGATGCTAGTTTCAACGTTAAAAAACTGAGTAGGTACTGATTAGTTATATACCCAATATGTCAATTATTGGATGCTATAACCACATCAACCGAAGTCTGAAAAATAATCAATATTAATCAAAGTGCCTCTAAAACTGGCTGTAAACAAAGAATCACTAAAAGAATTAGAAGTTCAGATCAATGAACCAGACATTCCAAAGATCTAGGATTACCAATTTCATGATCTTTCTTTAGAGAAGCTGCCATACACAATGCAGTGCCAACTGGACTTGGTATATCAATTGCATCAGCAATCTCTTCTGGTGTTGCAACTTCCACCCACCTTCTAACAACAGCAACATTCCATGTTGACACACACAAGTGCAATGGTCTATGATACAATAAAAAATTAACAGGCAAATCAAAAATCAAGACCAAAAATATATGTAGTTTTAATCCACTTGCAATTGCAAAATCATTTAAGGTAGACACAGACATGCAACTACTCTGATAACAATTTTACAAGCCTATTAAAATATAAACTACAGAATAAATATGCTTAACCAAAAAAGTGACAATTGTCAGGTATATTAAGCATGTACTTTGAATCACAGGGTCAGGAAATGATGGGCCAATGACTCCAAAAAGGCTCCACTAGTAGAATTCACCAACTCTACTGCACACTTTGGATACAGTGAAACAGTTTTGACACATCACCAGCAGGCAAACCCTGCCTGCCTATAAATTAAGAAAGCATAAATATATTTACTAAAACCTGATTAAGGCTCAGTGGATTGTGCACATCAAAAGAAAAAACAAACATATTGCACAAACACATCATCAATGAATTTCATTTCCAGATAGCTTGCATGCACATTGTTCTTTTAGGGGAAAAAAATAAAAATCAACCATGTACTTACGTAAACTTTTCTGAATTCAAAACAGACATTGACCTAGAGCCCCCATTTTCCAGAACAACAAGGGCGCAATCTGTATATTTCTTCGCAACAGCTCTATGCAGTACAGATTCACCTTCCTCATCCACCGCATTAGGCTCCGCTCCAGCCATTAGTAACTCCTGAGATCATGCAAAGTATATGTTAAGAATACACCTTTCAAGAACCTTATAAAGCAAAAATGAAATATCATCAAATATCCAACTGACACATACACGCATACAATCAGGTTGGCCATGATAGGCACAGACATGAGCAACAGAGGGACCAAAGCCTTCTCGCAACCTAGATCTCACATTAGCACCTCTGTTAATGAGAGCATGAACGCATTCTGGGGATCCAGCTACTAAAGCAAAAACAAGTGGAGGATCCCCATCTTTGTCCAAGACATCCACATTCGCCTCTTGATACTCCAAAATAGCATTAACAAGTTCTGCACAACCGCGTCTACAGGCCAAATGGAGAGCAGTTTGGCCATCAGCATTTTGAGCTTCTAATAGAGACAATATTGTGCAGTTATCACTCCCTGCTGAAGCCTTTCGAAGCAGATCTCTGGACAACCAAAGAAGTGTGACAAGGAGAATAAGGCAAAAAGTTGTGTGTTTTAAAAAAAATATATATATAGCTCAAATAATTCTTTGATGAAGTACACTAACCTAACACTGCGCACATCCCCCTCAGACACAAGTCTATGCAGAAGAGTGGGGTTACCCTGAAAAACTTCTGATTCGGATACAGGAGATGGTTCTGTCACATTTGATCCAGAGCATTTAGCTGAAACACTGTTCAAACACTCAAGATATAAGTTTTTTTTCCCTTTTGATGTAAATTTAACAAAATTGCTAAAACGCAGTGAGCTACAATATTTCTTCTGGCCTCAGGGATTAATCAGATACCCCAAGTTATTAAAAATATAAATTGTATATATATTTACATATAAAAACCCCTTCTTAAGAGGAGTGGCCCCAACAATGGGATCCCTTTTTAATATTCATCAAAAGTGATCATCTTAAAGGAGGTTGTTTATATATAAATATATATTGTTTGTGTGTCTTTGTCTCATCCAACAATATCAGCTAGGATTAAGTCAAGATGCCACAAACAAAAATACCAGAAACTTCAAGGGCACAATCAGAACTTTGAATTCTTACTTATCAGGACTTGCAGGAGGGCTGCGTGGTATCTCCTGCAAATGGCGAAGAAAAGTGGCAAGCATTGAATTAAAAGATGGTCTTTTTGATGCCTTGAACTGCAGGCACTCGCCAATCATTTTCCACAATTCTCTAGGTATTCCAACACCGACTACACTTGCATATTGTGGAGGTAGTTTCCGAGTCTTGATTACAGCCCGATAGATTTCCTCAGTGCTTAAACCAGCCCATCTGCACAATGAATTTCAACTTGTACTAAAAATCATTTCACAAAGGGAAAACGAATGAGAACTGTCAAATTTACAGTATGTTGCTCCACATACGGAATGGAACCAGTGCACATTTCTACCAATGTACAACCAAAACTCCACGCATCTGACTCTGTAGAAATACCAATAGCATCCTCCCAAAATGGATTCAATAACTTCTTCACTGGCTCCCATGCCTCTGGAGCTGCATAGTGGGGGCTGAGCATCGTACACTCCATACAAGAATGGATCCTTGAGGTGTCACACTCCAATCGAGCTTTCCGGCAGGAAGGTTTCTTCAGAATTGCAGCAACTCCATAATCAGAAACTACCGCATGACCACTTTCATCCAAAAGAAGATTGGACGGTTTTAGATTCATACAAACAACACCTGCCGCATGAAGTTCAGCCACTCCTCGTGCAATGTCAGCCCCGTATCTACAAGTGGCAAGCACTCAAAACATCAAGACAAGATTTAATGCCAGCTAGTAGTTACTAACATAAGATATTATATAAACTCACACATTGGTAAGCTTGGATTGTTAAACCTCTATCTCAATTAGAACTTAAGCCTCAAATTAAATGACTTCAATATGTGTAGAATATAAGTATAAGCATATACATGACTATAATATTTTCTATTTATCAACTTCCAAAACATTTCAAATAAAGACAGGAGATGTGCGAAGCAAACCCAGCGCTCTCTTTGGAAGCTGGTTGCATGGACAACAGAATAGACGTTTTGTATTTTTCGGTGAAGACACAATTTTTCTATTTCGTTCTCAAAATCTAAAGCACAGCTTTCAGATTCGAAAGTGCATTTAGAAAATCAGAATGATATTCCAAATCACTTTTATTGTGGTTAGTATTTCCCACTCCTACCTCATAAATACAGAATTAAAGAAAGCTTCACTGTGTATGAAAGAAAAACAATTCTGCAAGAATCAGTTTAAGCTTCCCATATATGAGACTGAAGATCTTTTGGAACAAATGAGATATTCAATCAAAATTTCCAAGTTTCAAAAGTTTTTTTTTTCCTGATTCCTCGTTGCTAATCAACATAAATATAACCTTTGCATCAATTATCAAACATTTGTAACACAAATGGTGGTTAGAGGAGGACAAGGTAACTACAATTAACATTTGATCTTGTATAACAATGCATTTATTATGTTGATTGCTCAGTTCTATTGAAGGGAAAATTAACATATAAGATCATTTTTATCAAAAAGTCTTTTTTTTTAACTTATTAAATTGGTACAGCTGTTCTCAATTTTGAAATTAATTGGGAAGATTAATTCCAGCTTATGGCTACAACAGTAAAGCTAATACAAACTCAACAATATTAAGAATGATATGGTTAAATCTGACAACAAATTTCAATGGATTCAAAGAATTTATAGGAGTATTAAATGAAAGGTTATGAATAAGCTTGATTTCAGTGTCAGGGGAAATTCTTGTTATGTCTCATCCAACCATCCCCAATTTTTGCATTTATACCTGTTCCATCATGTCCATCCTCTCAAGTCAAAAAAAAAAAATCCCGTAATTCAACATCAACCCTTGTGAGCATATCAACATTCTTATAAAGTTTCTAATTCCTCATTTCAGGGCAAAAAAGTGAGGTATATTGGAATAGCAAGTACTTTTGGCTAATTACGAAAGATCAAGATTTGTCTTCCTTGAAAGCTTTTCAGTGAGGACAACATTTATGGGAATGGAAGCCATCACAACTTGGTGGTTGCAAGATAACTTGTATCCAAAGTTAGCATTGAACGAAAAGGGTGATTTTTTAGTGTTAGGGTCACACTTGGGAATATGGTATATTAAACTCAACGGAATACCATCCCACATGAATAGTTATACATTGACATGAGTATGCATTGGCTGAGCCACATACAAGGCTACCATGGGATATGCAGCCTAGTTAACCTTTTGGCGATTTAAAAACATCTGCCTATAAACGAGTGTTTGTCTATCAAATTATACGTTGTAGCCAACCCACCCTAAACCGAATAGCACTTAACTGATATATATTTAGTTTATTAAGAGTCTAAGCCCAATCCTAAAAGAAACGAAACTTAGGTAGCCTGCCCAATTGAAAAATCTTATCTCTGCCCTTGCGAGTAGGTCTACTTCTAAGCTTATTCGTTAAAATAAGCATCCACTCAAGAAAATGTAATTAAAATTTGTCCTATATTCTTTTTATTCAGACTGTCAACAAATTCATAATCCATGACTGAATGAATCATAAAGCACATAACTTTACCCATTATATCGACATCCACAAGAATTTCCTACACTAACAAAATAATCTTTATGAACTTAACTATCCAGAATCACCGCACAAACCACGAAAACAAATTACTCTCCACACACACTCACGCAGTGACGCATACAAATCAATCAGAATATACACAAATAATAGAATACAGAACCTTTCAGAGAAAAAAAATGAAACGAAAGAAATTCGAAACCACAAAACCTTAGAATTTGCTCCAAAGTAAGCCTGCCCTCATTGCGCTGCATCTCCGACTGAACCGACCCATAACACTTATCCATAACAAGACACAAGGTGCCTTCACTCTTCATAGCCCCATGAAATGTGCACACATTCCTACACCACATCGATGACCGCCGCAAATTATCCAGCTGCCCGATCACCCAATCCATACTTGTCTCCTCCGCCACCGCCACCTTCTTCACCGCAACCCGGTGGCGGCACCTCCCGCCTCCACCTCCAATGACGGCAGTCCACATTTGAACCCCGGCCTGCCTCCCCTCCCCTATCCGCCGCACCAACTTCAAGTCGTGGTGCACCGCCAGCTCGATCACTGGCCCGCACCCGCCCGAACTCGACGTGTGGGACCCACGAGCACACCGTCGGTCCCCATCCTCATCCTCATCGTCGTCCCCATCCTCGTCGTCCGTGTAATCGCAATCGAAATTGGCGGCGGCAGCAGACGAGACAGCATTGTAGCTGGAGTCAATAAGGGCGAGCACGGCGAAGTTCTTCCTCAGCGCCTGAACGGAGTTGCCGACGACGGAGACGTGGCGGCAGCGGGGGCAGACGAGGGTAGTATCGGGACAGGAAGAGAACATTTTCGACAAGCAGTCCTTGCAGAAGCCATGGCCGCACTGAAGCAAAAGCGGAACTCTTTCGTCCTCGTCGTAGCGGGTCTGGCAGACCGAGCAGCACGGCACCTTCATCGGATTCCGGCTGCTTAGCTGAACTGAATCGATTGGAATCGGGTGGGTTTTCCGGGTTTTCGGGGCTGCGGGGAGCTCAAAGGGTCGGGTCGGAAGTGGGAAAGGGCAGATCCATAAATGAATTGGGGAGAGAAAATGGAGATTTGAGAGAAATGAATGATCAGTTTGGGCGTTGGGCTAACAAGGAAAGAAATCTACACCAACAAAGAAAAAAGGGTTTTAGTCTTTTTAGAGAGAGAAACTAGAGAGAGAGAGAAAGAAGAGAGAGAGAGATAGAGGAGCTTGTGTCTTGTCTTGTAACTTGCAAGTTGCCAAGGGGTGTTTTTTTGGTTTTTTTTTTTTAAATTTTTTTTATTTATTATTTTTTTAATGATTTTTGTCGCTTTCTGTGAGGACTAAAGGGGAGGTTGGCTAGGTCGGCTGCTTTTCACTGTGTCCTCAAACCCAATTCTTCCGCCCACAAAATGAAATTTCTTTGTTTTGGGATATTCGACATTTTAAAAATTTTAACGGTTAGATTCTTGATCATGATTAGTATTTAATTTTAAATTATCTTGGTGTGTTGATCAAGATCTAATAGCCATATTGTTTGGAAATGTTTCTTTGAAAAACACTTCTATCCAGATGCGTTTTTAGTAAAAATGTTTATATTTGGAGTATATCAAAACTTTTAAGAAAAATGTAAGTGCTTTTGATAATTTAAAAGCGTTTTTGGATATTTTAAAAGCATTTTTAGATATTTTAAAAAAAACTTTCAAACAGGTCAATAGTTTATTTTTTATTCTGAATTTACGAGGGTAGAAATAAGAATAGAGCAAAATGGTGTGAAATGTTGCAAGTTTGCAATAGTCCGTGGATTATTTTTGGCAAAGGTGTGATGTGAGGGATGGTTTTTAGTCATACACCAACCATACGAACTAGGAAAAGAGGTGTGGATGATTCTTTTGGAGTCCGGGTGCATGTATAGTGAGGATACAAATTGAATGTGAATGCAATTATTGGTTGTGACGAATTTATACTTAAAGAAAAATGATAAATCCAATTTAAAAATTAAAACAGAATTAAGAAGAATAGTAAACACGTCGATCAATTCCAACCAACCTTTCAAGCTAGTCCTTTTTGTAATCAACTCTATAACTTCTTCAATAAACGTTGGTTCTTCAATCTAGTTTTGAATGACTTTTTAGTCAAATCATTCTTACGTTTCACATATTAAAATATAGAGTAAACTGCCGTTTTGACCCCCTAAACTATTCCTCCAGTTGAAATTGACCCCCTGAACTATTTTTTTGGTAAATTGACCTCCTGAACTATTTGAAATCAGCCAATTAACCCCTCACCGTCAGATTCAACGAAATTTCATCCAGTTTGCTGTCAAATACTAACACGTGTCGTATTTTAATTGGTAGATCTAGCTGACATTCTAACGAATTAACAGCAAATTGGATGGAATCTAGCGGTAGGGGGTAAATCTACTAATTTAAGAAAGTTTAAGGGGTTAATTTACCAAAAAAATAGTTCAGGGGGTCAATTTCAACTAGGGTGATAGTTTCAGGGGGTCAAACGGCAGTTTACCCTAAAATATATCTTGTTTGTGTTTTTTACTTCTTTTTTTACACAAGCGATAAATGAAATTTAGAGGAAAGGGATTCGAACTTGAAACCTCGACTGCAGGGAGAATTTTTTTTTACCACTTGAGCTACAAGTCCCTCACGTTTTCTATTTTCTTAGTAGTATTAATCACGATTGAGTTGAGGAGTTAGAAGATATTTTAGAGCATCTGCAAAGACTAACCATATGATTTTGTTCAAACATGTTAACTCACAACAATTGTTGCTTCAAAAGACTAGCCAAAAGGCTAGCTAAACTAACATTGTGAATAGTGGTTAACCAAATTTAGCCCAGAGGTGAAGGGAAACATTAAATAAGATTAAAATATCACTCACTCTTGTCATAATTGCAAGTGCACAATATCGTCTCAAGTAATATAATGATAAGTAGAGTGTTGTTCCAACAAGGAACGGATCAACCTAAATTTACTATTGCAATGTTTGCAAATTTAAAAACAAACTAACCAAGAATTATGATGATTAAATTAGATATGTGCAAAGATACTAATCGCAATTTATTAAAACAACTGATAGAAAGCAAAGCCACAAGTGAATAAATTATGAAAGATTAACGTATGGAAAACACTAGGACATCAAGTTCTTCTTTCTCAGTCCCATCTAACCCCGTTATTCATATTAACATCAAATTATTCCCATGTTGCCAGCAATTATCCCTTAATTCACCAATATTTCATGTCATAATATACATAGTTCGTAACTATCAACCCACGCGCTATGTCTAGCCATTAGATAATAGAAACCCTTTACACTCAATGAATAATTATAAGAAACTGCACAAATCATAACTAGCATGTCTACTCGACTATGTAATTCATAGTAATTGTTACGATAAGTTATTTACTAAACTCAACCTGTCAGTCACAATTTAGTTCTTCACACAAATAATGGCCAGTTATTTGATACCAATAAAGCACAATAACAATTACTCAACATGGAAAATAATTAAGATTAGTATAATATGAAGAGTATTAGATGTTCATGATAACAGTACACCCTAACCCTAGCCCTAGCAAAAGAGAAATAGCTCATGATCGAACTAAAGACAAACATAGTTGAGTTCGATAGCATACAACTTCAGCTCCACGGAAAAGCTTGAATTCCCTTCCTCTCAACGACAAAACTTAAACAACTGAACACCTTGGAATCAATCTCTTCTCGGAACTGAAACAGAGGACCACTGGGTTTTGGTCATCATTTCTGAAAAGCCATCCCATCTTGTTCACTAAAAGACCCATTGCTAGCATTAGTTTCTTCTCCGACACAATCATACACCGCGGTGCCGCATGAAAGCCGAGAGAACATCATCCTCAGACACCAACCCTACCTCTTAAAAACTTGGAGACTTCGATTCCATACAGACCTATAGTTTGATAAGGCAATTGCTGAAAAGCCAGCACAAGGGAATTACAAGGACACATTTATACTTACCTAGGCCACGGCCACTGAGAAAAGGCTAGCTTCCAGAGGCAATTATTAACAGACTAAACTAACCTATAGACTAAACTGAACCCCAAAAGAAGCAAGGATGTATTTTATATCAAAAGAAATTTTAAAGACCAACCAAATTTAAGAAACAACGACACATCTCGGAGTGCAGGTTAACCTGAAGCTGGTTTTCAGATAAGAAAGTATATATAGCTAAAGCAACTAGTCAGTGGTGTAGAAGACGAACCAATGCTATTTCTCTTTGGCCATGACTAACAACTGAATGTACTTCCAGAGAAATATCAATAGCATATTGGTATAAGTAAAAACAATATCTAAAAGTTAGCTTCTACTACGGAATAGCTTCAAGGGGTTAAATGGTAGTAACTCACTGAGAAATTCTTGTTCAGCATCTGGTTTTTCTTTAAATATTATGTGTTTTGGAGAAGTAAATATTAAAAAATGAAACTGCATTACGAATCTTATAAAAACTTCTTTTTCGTTTTTCAATATTACGTCCGTTACATAAATTGCACCCACAAATTGCCACTGAACAAAGGTTGGCTAGCTGTTTGCAGAACAGGGACAAAGACACAGATAACCATTGATATCTTAACACATCTTATAATTTGAACCCCAAAAGAAGCAACTTATGTGTACATTCCGTCGGAGACAAATCCCAGACGAACAAAGTCATAAATGAAACAGCAGTTAAGCGTAAGAACTTACAATACCGAGCCAAAAGCTAGCCGCTACCAATGACAATGAGCAGTGCTGCATCTCCTACCAACATCATACATCCTGGACTTGCACTTTTCCTTTGTACACACTTAACAATTGGGGCGCTTCATCAATATATCTGGACACAAACTTCTCCAAGAAGCACTTCTCCGCAGGCAACAACACGGAACTCAATTTAACATTTTCAATTTCCATTATCAATCCTTTCAACAGCAAAACTTTTACGACCGAACACCTCGGGATAATTCTACGCTCCAAACTGATACTGATGACAGTCGGGCATTTGACAATTGATCTCTGCGGCCACCCCATCTTGTTCACTAAAAAATCCATTACTAATGTTATTTTCTTCTCCGACTTCGTCATACAGTTTGGGTACCGCCTGAAAGCAGAGAGAACATCATCCTCAGACCATCCCCACCTCTTATAAACTTGGAGACTTCGATTCCATATCGACTTACTATTGGCACCATACAATGCTCTTATTGCCAACACCGAAGTTGGTTTTTGCAGATTAAAACCCATTCGCTTAACCTCATCCACAACTTCACCGAGCTGTTTAGGCCTTAGCGTTAAAGCTTTGGTGTTATGCACAAGCATCGCAGAAATGCAGGATTGGGGCATACCTGATTCTCTCAACATCTCAATATTTGGCACCAAATTCTTCGAATAGATAATCCACGAGCCCCGCTTGAAAACCGAAACGACATTTTTCTCAGAAATCATACTCCCGAGGAAACTATAAGTGGGTGCAATCCGTTTCTCCAAGCTCATAGTCAAAAACTGCGGAAAATATGCCAGAGTTTTTGCAAGGCCCTCCCTTGAAACTCCAATCGACCTGAAAAACTCGAGCTTTGGCAAAAGGGATTTATCCGGATTGGAGTTAAGAAGTTGTGGGCACGACCTGACAAGCTTGGAGATCTGGGTTGCAGAGAATCCATGGCTTCTGAGAAAGGACAAAACGGAGTCTGCTCTTTCTGGGGAGTGCAACTCGAACCACTTGGATGCTGAATTCGCACCTTTTGGGGACAACCCACATGAGTTTATGAGGTAATTGAGTGTGGAATTGGGTTGGCTTTCTGAGATTTCTGAGGTCAAGCGTCTGCAGAGTATCTGACTTGGAAGAGAAGAATCAAAATGCGAGGGTTTCACATCTCCAAGAAGGAATGTGATCCTGGAAGATTGAGAATAACACAATCTGAGGGTGCGGGCCTTCAATTTGTAGAGCGCTACCATTGTTCAGCAAAACCTTAATTACCGGCTAGGTCTTCCGTTCAGTAGGGTTTTTAGGGTTTAGCATTTTTCAAATCAACAATCCCATTGTATAGGTGGTACTGCCACATCAGCACACATGTAACCAAACTGTAGTTAGTCTCAATTGTTTATTTGGCTAATTACTTTTTATACTCTTTTTTCATGTATTTTATATATTTAGTTGGGACTGAACTAGTTTCAACAATTAAGATAGATCGGCTTGACTTCGACGAAATAGTATAAGAATTGTGAAGTGTTTGCTGCAGTGCCAGACTAAGTAGCAAGACATAGGAAAATTTAATTTTTTATTATTAAAAAAGTATTTTGTATTTATTTTAATTTTTGAAAACCTTATTAATTATCAAAATATATGCCCTTTAACTTTATCTCAATCAAATTAATCAATTGTTTGCATATGTAGGTTGTGAATCAGGTAGAAACTCAATTTCACGGGGGATTGAAGTCGGTGCAGGAAGCTGGCTCTTCGTTGGATGCTCAGGTGGTTGCGGGTTTGTGGGTTCTGAAGCATGAGTTTTTTATTTGAGGTTGGGTGCTTGTGGATTTAAAGTTGGATTTTTAATTTATGTTGGGGGTGGGGGCTGCTCAATCAATGTGGAAGGGAGGAGTTGTCTCGCGTTATAGTTGGGAAGACTGCTGCGATTTGGGCAAGAGAGGAGCGAGTCTTAGCTAATACCATGCTGTAATTTCGGATTAGACAATGGCATTTAGGGAGCCATATAGTCTGAGCGAGTCCGACTTAGTCTCATTAATACTAATATTTGCTCGCGTCAAATATGGGATAGTAGTTCTAGTTAAGCCAATCCTAACTAAGAAAGTGAAACAGACGGTGGATTTTGTAATGTTCTAATCCTTGTACGATTATTGTACAGTTTGTCCTAGTTCTTGTGGAACTAGGATACTATCTTTTGAACTGATACATTCGTGGTACAGTATGAATTATGTGTTGGTGTCCTATGATGATTCTAATAGGGGAGTCAATAGAATAGTACTACTATAAATAATGTTCAATCTCACAAAACGTTGGCTCAAACCTTGTTCCAAAGTCCTATTGTTTGGTTGAGCACTTTTGAGTTTTGCAAGAGAGGAAAATGTTCATTGTTTCGAAAGCTGCCATGACTTCTTCTTCAATGGTTTCGAATTCTGCAGGTTTGTCTTACTTCTCGGTGATTGCAATTCAAGTTCTTTGTGATTGTTTCTTGGTCTGGTAATTCTATGGCATAATCTTGATCTTTTGTTCTTATTATAATTATTCTTACAAAAAAATCAATTGGTCTTCAGAAAATAGTACTCCTCATCCTACAAGAGTTCTATCAATTGTGGCATGTGTTGGTATAGAATTTTTGTGAAGCAAACATGATTAGATTTGAAGAATCTATTAAGTTGAAACCACCTCCTACAAACCCATGCACGGATGCAAGCTTAGTTGAGATTGGCTCCAGCCCATTTGAAATAAGCAACTACTTAGAGAAACTAGCCCATCCATCCCATCCCATTTACTACTTAGGTAAACTAGTCCATCAAGCACATCCCATTTATTCTATACCCAACCCAGTTAGACCAAAAACAATAAATTAGTCCTTAATTCACGTGTAAGTCCACTTCTATCACATCTCTTATTCCAAAACACTAGACTTCAATCTTTAGTTTTGTGCATTTCACAAACATTTAAATTTTCTCAAAACAAACCTTATGTTAAAGTTGTAAGGACACACCTTAATTTGAAGAAAAATGGGTGGCTAAAAGTTATTGAGTAGGCGAAATTGTAGATTTCAAATTTTCCCTTTAACATGGAAGTAAATTTTCATACTTTGAAAGTTGCCTTTTAAACTTCATCCCACCCTAGTTTTTAAATCTTACATCCGGGCGTCGGTACAAACCATCATAAAATCAATTTTGATGGCTCTATCATGAATCAAAGTACAGCGGGTTTCATGTTGAGAGATGACCAGGGAAATCCTATCTTGGCAAGGATCAGAAGCTTGGATATACTACGTGATGCTCTACTATTTGCAAATTGCAAGGATTAGAGGAAATATTTCCACGTGTATGTGGAAGAAGACTCCAAATTGGGTATTATTGATGCAATACAAAGTAAATGCTCGATTCCCTTATCGTTTGCGGACTATATAATCAAAGACATTCGTTTCTAGCTTCGAAGTTTAACTTCTTATTTCTTAAATACATGTTTTTAGAGAAGCGAATGTTGTAGCGGATGCCATTACAAAATAAGTCATTGTATGGATGCCATTCATGGTGGGACATAACTACCTCAATTGCTAGAAATGTTTTTCTTTTCGATTGTGGTACGGGTATGAGCTTGCAGAAACGGATAAAACTCACTTGCCATTTCCTTGTGGAATCTGCCTAATTTCTCAGAAAATTTTGTTTCATGTTTGAAAAAGGGCTTCATGGATTTTCTTGAAGGACATTCCATCTTTAGTGAAAAAGATGGATGGGCGTCGGGAATGATTGCCAAATCCCCAGTGGTCGTGTTACAGTTTGAGAAGAGGTTTATCCCCCGCTGTTGGGTTGTTAAAGTTTTGTTGCTGAAAGGATTGGCGAAGGGATATTGAAAATGTGAGTTTGGGTTCTGTGTTGGTGCCTCCGGAGAAGTGCTTCTTTTGAGGTTTGAGTGTGTATCAAGGAAAGTTGAAGGTCAGCATGTATGATGTCGTTCGTAGGTCAAAAATCGTTTTTGGCTCAGTATATTTTTTCTAAAAATGAATTCCAATGGTAGTCGTGGGATGAAGAAAGATGAAAATCATTTTTGTCTTCAGTAGAATGTACACATATGTTGCATCTATTCGGGTTTCAATTTAATCTATTATGGAGGACTAAAAATGGGGTTGGCTAAAAAAGAGATCTGAAAGAGGAGAGGAAATATTCTAATTTGACGCCAAACTGCTTCTGAATCTATTAAATTGTTTACGTGGCACAAATGACATATCGCTAATATCCTGGCCATATAAGTGTTCATGTGACATGTTAAAATTAGCAATCGCTTCTTTAATTCAAAATTCTATTTTCAAATTAAGAAGAATATATACAATTCTAATAAATATTTTCAGCGACACTTGGCTCACATTTTAGCAACAGTGAGTCATATTTGTGTCATGTAAAAATACTACTGGACACAAAAACAAATAATATAAAATCTAATTTTCAAGATAAAAGTCATCAATATAAAAGAGAAACAGGATTGGAAGATATACACTATTTTTCCTTTCTTTAATTAAAACAATTAACGAAAACAAGGGTAAAACTTGAACTGAACAAATTAACATAAATGAAGAGAGTCCTACTAAAATTGGGATTCTCTCAATTTCCTAATACAATCAGGACAACTCGACTTAGGTTTCTATTACTACGCTCCGAGCAACAAAAAGTTGCTCCTAAACCAAAACTCGCACCAGCACATTGGCACTCGCCCTCTCTATCTATATTCATAAATATACCACTCACTCGTCTATCTCTCTCACTGCTCTTTCATTTGTCCGATCATTTCTCTCTCTCTCTCTCTCTGTACTGGCATGGTTGTGATCAACTTCAATTTCTTGAGGATCGAAGGAAACTCACCAAAACAATGCCCTCTAATTGTCCCATCAAAAACCACGACAACAACACAGAAACCTCCTACCTACTCAGACTACAGTTGTTCTTCCTGTGCGGTGTTAATGCCGGACAATTGTCCCCTTGTCCCGACCGGTTTGCTTTCACAGCCCACGATCAAGAACTCAATGGTCTCTTTCTCCGGGCGACTTTTTGGTAGAGACACCACGGCTACTTCCCGCCGCCGCACAACACCTCTTCCACAAGTGCAACCTCTTCGCAACCACTCAGAACCCTCTGAGATTTGGGAGGCCTATGGAGGAGGAGGAGCGCTTCAACTTGCTGCTGCTGATCAACCTGCCTTGTGGCTCTCTTCTCTGAGCTCACGAAATTAAATCCCGAGGGTTCCAACAAGGCCTGGAAAGATTGGAAGAAGCGAGGTAAATGGGATGGCAAGGCAGTGCCCGCATGATTGAGGGGACTGACGGAGATTGTATTGACTGAAGAGAACCTTGGTTACAAGAGTAATGGCTCGGAGGATGACGGCGGATGGAAGCTGGATGAATACAGTCCCTTTGCGGCTCCAAGGAAGCGCAAGAGCCATACGCGTTACGATTTTGATTATGTGCTTTGCTTTGGTTGAGGAAGACGTCCGACATTAACAAGAGAAAGTGTCCGACTTCATCATCATCAGAGGATGATCATGATGAGTTCGAAGAAGAAGAAGAGGAAGCGCGCAAACAAAGAGATCGAAAAAGATGATGGTCAAGGAGCGGAATCAAAGCAAAACACGAATCTAATCAATGTTGTTGAGGGAAGGACGACAGGACAATTCTTGGTTCAACTAGTAGTCTTGTGCTTTCTGATAATCGGATGAATGAGTTTACGGTCGGTGACGATGATATTGATGATTCGACACTTTCCGACGATAGTGTGACTATCACAGAAGCCGAATTATACGAAATATTGATAAAGCGCCAACCGATGGAGCAGTACAAGAGGAAGTGCTTTCCCTTAACAGCTTTCGCCTTCCAAGGAAATTTTATTTTCTGAACCCCAAGAAGTGCTTATGCCAACTGCTTCTGAGGTCGCTGGTGATGGAAGAGTTGCGGAATTATATACTGAATTAAAGAAATGTTGGCATCCAAGTATGGATGATTGCTGGGATCATCTCCAACCGCAGTCATTAGACGGCAGCAACTTCTGGTCAAGCACTTTTATGGATGAGCACCTTTATTAGTGTTTAAGGATTGTAGAAGCGATCGGTTTTAGTTGGTACTCGAACTGGAAGGATTCTGTACGTAAATTTTATCGGATTTAGTAATCGGGTTAGTTATGTTTCTTACAACATTGGTGCAAAAGTTTTGATCTGCACCATATCAATGTACTGACTTTGTCTTTCCACTATATAGCAGTTTACTCTTCAAATAATTTTCTAATTTGATCAAATATTTACTCTATTTTATATGTTTACTGTTTCCTTTAAATATTTACTCTATTTTCTTGTCGACAAGCAATAACTGAAAATTGATCTAATTAATCGTATTTCACAAACAAAGCGTAAACTTTTCGAATACAAAGCTTGATTAACTAAAAACGTTTAAGCATAAGCAGGTTTTTGAGGAAGAAAGAAAACCTTCCTTGATATGCAAGGTAGTCCAAACCAGTTTGTAAAGATAAAATGTAAAAAAACAGGGGAGTAAATGCAATCTTCATCAAGCCATCAAAGCAAAAGCAGTAAAACTAGCAAGTGGGTAAAAAGATTTTTATTCCAGTAAAAAATCTGTAAGAACTGAAGTATTACAACAATAATATGCCATCAGGCAAAGATGACAATAATTGCTCTAAATTATTCAACCAAACCATAAATGGATGAAATTTGGAGACATAGCCAAGTCATTAATCTGAGGATAAGTAGTAACAACTCTTACTCTTCCTGCCGCATAAACCGCTTCTGCATTGGGGAGCTGAGAACAGATATATTGCCTTGGCTCCACTAGGCCCGAGATAGCTTTTGCCCGGTGACTGAACATCGTCCGCAACTGTATTTTACATAATTGTTCCCTTGCAGGATTCCCTCAATTCAACACTACTGTCATCAGAAGATGTAGCCACATTCGAAGATGGCATTCTCGTCATTGATGGGATAAAACCAAATTTCTCTCTGCAATCTTCCTTACTTGACCGTCTCCATATATACTTTGTTAATTGTCTTTTCCGTGTCATCCTGCTGATCATCTTCTGAATTATGAACTATAAAATCTGATATTGTTTCTTCCTGTAACGTGTCATTATTCAAGAATTCACCACATCCGTTTTCATTGTAAACACTCATAGTTTCCTACTTTATTGCCGATAATATGTTGATCGCCTGCTGAATTATGACCATGACGTCCGGTAATGCGCTTCCCTGTGGTGAACTACTGGTACACATATCTTCATCACACTCCTTTCATTACACCGATCATCATCATTTTCAAAAATTTGGTCAGATAGTTTGGTTGAGGAAGGAAGATCATCCATGGAGCAAACTTTGACCTTCATCTGTGCCTGGCAGGAAGATCATCCAGGTTCAAGCTGGTGATCCAAACAAATAAAATTTCACATCCCATTGCTAAAACATAACTGATTTCAAAATTAGTTCCAACCCAATGTGGGTTCCAATGAAACTGGAGATATCCTCAAATGAAACATAATAACAACATATTCCCTTTCAAGAAATCGGAATTTGAAAAAGGTCCCAAATTCGGATTAATAAATCTTCATAAAATTTGAAATCCACTAAATCAGTAAAAAATGGATGCCAGAATTAGTACAAACTAAATGTACGTCCTGATCAAACCGGAAACACCTCAATTGGCACATACGTAGGATATAGTTCTCAAGAAAATTGCATCTAATTTTATCCCAATCAATCATAATTTGATAAATTAACTAAATTTGGAGGGAAAGAAAAACAAAATATAGAAACCTGAGAGCAGAAACGATAGTTGGGAAGCCATAGATGACAAGACTATCTCCCAACTCCCAAGGCCGCTTCCGCTTGCTCCTCCAAGCCCTTGGGATATTTTGCCGTTGTGCTGCCTTATTCGCCGCTGCGGATTCACCGTGAATCTGCATCAACCACCACCCAGATACACAATCAGTCAAATTGGGGTCGCTTGGTTGATCCAATTTATTATTTATTAAAAGAAAGCAAAAGAAAGTCTCAAAATTTAAAGAAATTCAAATCAGAAAGTAAATCGGATGTACTGCCCATTTTGGTTTTTTTACTACATATTTTCCTTTTTGGATATCTGTCGTGTGCACAGTATTTATATATTACTAACACAGTGTTTAAATCGCGATTGCGCAATGTTGTCATGCAGATACACTCAGTTACTATGGATTTGTGCTTGCACCTCTCTAAACAGAGAAATCTGGCCTTTGATATAATGAGAAAATCCAACTCGATATGCTTGGTTCTACCATGATAAACTAGATTTAAACCAGCGATATTGCAGATATATTGCAACACCGCAGAGATCAATTGTCAAATACCCGGACTGTCATGAGTCTCAGTTTGAGAGTAGAATTATCCTAGGTGTTCGGGTCGTGAAAGTTCTGTGGTTGAAAGGACTGATAAAGGAAATTGAAAATGTATTTGAGTTCATTGTTGGCACTCTGCGGAGAAGTGCTTCTTGGAGAAGTTTGTGTCGAGATATATTGACGAAGCACCTCAATTGTTAAGCGGTATAAAGGAAAAGTGAAGTCCAGGATGTATGATGTTGGTAGGAGATGTTGCACTGCTCATTGTCATTGGTAGCGGCTAGCTTTTTGGGTCAGTAGTGTGTTTGTGCGATTTAACTACTGTTGTATTTATACCAACATGTTCCACTGCTTCAGCAAGCTTTAGGTTATATGTGTTTTCTTATTTGAAAAACAGCTTGAGATTGACTTGCTCTCTGTGGTTATGGTGGTGCCTTTACTTGGTAAGATTGCTTGTTCTTGACTTTGATGACCAGGTTTGAGCTGTTCACTTGGTAATTGCAATGCTGCATCATTTCGAACCTGAGGAAATTCAGGAGGGTATCAGTCTTTTCTTCAGCACAAGCTTTGGGTATGGTGTGGTATGATAAGTTGCTTGCCGATACCTTTCATTACGTCCTGTCTATCAATATGATCTGGTCTTGTTATGCCTACACCGATAGATTGAATGTACATTGCTCAGATGAAAAAGACTTTAATTCCGGTGACAACAAATTTTGGTGTCTTTGTGTAGAAGTGTTTGGGGTGCTTTGTGTAGATTTTGATATGTACACATAATGCTTCTGCCTGCCAATAACGTATCTCTGCAAAGTATCATTGTGATTCCCTTGTGTTAGCTTTCCTTGTGAGATCGTGGGGCTATTTGGATAACATTTATACTCACTAGTGAGCACCCTATATACTCACTTCTATTAATTTGCCCCAATGACATTTTAACACGATATTTTATTTGCTTTAAAAATACTGCTTTTGGAAAGTTGTCAAAAATAGTAATCATGTCTCAAACTCACCTAGAACGTTAGACCGCCAGGGTTTTTAGGGCTTTTCCAATTGAAATTGCCATCATCGCATTCGGCGCCTCTAACATGGTTGCGCTCTCTATAAATTGAAGGCCCTCAGATTTGGTAATTCACAATCTTCCAGCATAGTTGCTTCGCTAACTCAACGATTTGTCTCTGCAGATGTAAAACCCTCACATTTTCCTCTTCAAAACCAGCTACTTTGGCAGACACTTCACCTCAGAAATCTCAGAACCCAACCCAATTTGGCAGTCAATTACCTCCCATAAATCAAGGGGTTGTCCCCAAATAGGTGCATTTCAGCATCCAAGTTGTTCGAATTGCAATCCCTGAAAGAGCAGATCATCTTGGCCTGTTTGAGAAACCATGACTCCCTTCTCAAACCCAGATCTCCAAGTTCTCAGGTCATGCCCACGACTTCTTAACTCCAACTGGACAAAACCTTCTGCCAAAGCTTGAGTTTTTCAGGTCTATTGGAGTTTCAAGGAGGACTTTGCAAAACCTTGTCATACAGCCTCAAGGGCTTTGACCATGTTTGAAAATCGGATTGTACCCACTTATAATTTCCTTAGGAGTATCATCTCTGAGAAAAATGTCGCTTCTGTTTTCAAGTCGGGCTCGTGGATTTTTGTGGAAGGCCACTCCAAGAAGGTGGCGCCAATATTGAGGTTTTGAGAGAATCAGGTATGCCCAATCGGCGCATTCTGGGTTGGTAGTTTATTATCCCTGCACTTAATGCTGAAGCCCATAAAGAGTTTCGGTGAAGTTGTGGATGAGGTTACAATGGTTTGAATCCGGAAAAAGTAACTTTTCTGGAAGGCAATGCGTGCATTGGTGTGTGGTAAGACTAAGTTGAGATAACGAAATCGAGAAGCTTTATAGGAGGTGGGGCTGGTCTGAGGATGATGTTTCGTTTTCATGAAGAACCCGCAATGAGGCGATTCAATCGGAAAAGAAAAATAATGCGAGTAATGGATCATTGAGAACAAGATGGGATTATGGTCAACAACGATTGCCAAATACCCAGTGGTCATGTGTTGCAGTTTGGAAAAGAGAATTATCCTGAGGTGTTCAGTTGTTAAAAGTTTTGTTGCTGGAAAGGATTGGCGGCTGACATTAAACAAGGGAGTTTGAGTTCTGTGTTTGTGCCTCCAGAGAAGTGCTCTTGAGAGGTTTATGGGCCAGACATATTTAAGTTCTCAGTTATTGAGTGTGTATCAAGGGAAAGTTGCAATCCAGGATGTTTGATCTTGATATGTTTGATCTTGATATGTTTTTGCTTCTCCCCATTCGTGCAAATGTGACACCCTGCTTGCCAGTTGTAAAATTGTTTGAAGTCACAGAGGATAGAATCTTGGCCTTTGGATATAATGAAAATCCAACTCGACATGCTTGGTTCTACCATGATAACCAGACTTAAACCATCGACATATTGTAAATATATTGCAACATCAGAGGAAGTGTAGTCCCCTTCTTAGGCCTCATATTTGGTCAGCTTGACCTGGATTTACTATTTAAATGGGATAAAGATTATTTGTTATCGATAGTAATTCGACTAAAATTCACGCGCATTTCGTAAGGCAATTTTGAACTAAATATCGATTATTTATATGGTGTTGAATAAAGTGAAAAAAACTTCTTTATATTCAATGCCTCCTCCTGCTCTCTCTCCATTTTCCCTCCATCACGACCACATTTGAACAAAATCCTAACCCAATTCCCCGACCTTACCCACCCTCGCATGTCTCCAAATTCCCAACAAACCATGGAATTCTCCAAACATCCACATCCCAAAATCCAAAAAAATCTCCAATTTTCTTGAATTTAAAAATCTCGCATCCCAAACACTCATGTCCAGTAAATTCTTGCTCAAAAGGTGGGCTGTGAGGTGGGCCACAGAGGTGGGCGTGACGAGGTGGTCAAGCGAGTAAGTGGGTCAGCTGTTGGGATCTAGAAGAAGAGAAGACCTGAGAACGGAGAGAGAGGAGAACTTGCTAATTTATTATGGTTTTTGAGTACAATTAGTTGGGTACGAAAGCGCATTTTGAATTGCCGCGGCCTACATGGTGACTGGTCGTAAGAATTATTTTTCTACGACGTGGTACTTCAAATATCCGGACTTGATTATTTTATCCTATCCCGCCTTATACGTTGTGTCAAACGGGCCTTATTGGTTAATAGCTAGATGTGAGTGATGTTGAATTTGATGGTTGATGAAACTTTGATGTTATTGATCTTGAGTTGTATCAGTTACTAGATTTTGAAGTTTGATGGCTTGTTGAATTTTTTTGCAAATAGTAATTGAGCTAATAAATTTGAATAGAGATATTTGTTGATTTTCCCTAGAATTTGTGGTAGAGTTTGGCCACTTTTCCTATGAACTCTTATAATTAGTCAATTCTCTCTTGCTATTAAGTTTTTGAATTTTTCATCCAACATTTCATTAACTTTGCCACATTTGCAACTTCAAAGAGTAGAAAATCATTTTCTTCAATTCATATATATTTTTTTCTTTTTCTAAAATCTAAATTTTGTTGTCTCTAAAACTCTAGTGTACACGGCCAAGCCACATGGCACTCCCATCATTTCCAAACTTGAACGCTCCTCCTCCAACAATAAATTAAATTGACTTTTACCTCGTGAAAGTAGCAAAAGGTGGCGTAGGTTAAAAGAATGTGATGTTTAAACTTAGTGTCATGGAGGAAATTGACTAATTATAAAATTCAGGAGGCACTGGGCTAAAATTAAAGTTCAACAAGAAATCCGGCCAACCCTACAAATTCAATGGGGAATTGAAATAATACCTCTATTCAAATAAATGCAAAAGAAAAAGTTGTTATGTTTAGGCCCCCGGCTCACAAAGCAAACCGCTTGGTTTCTTAAATTTTCTTTAAATTCAATCAAATCATTGATATTATAATGCTTATTCATGGTTTTGAGGCAAAATCGATCCAATCTAGATCGTGCCCATCCATATTAGTTTTTGCAAGAAATTTATATTCACTTTTAAGTAGATGAAGATTTTTTTTCTGCTAGCAAAGAAAATTTCCTTACTTAGAAGTAGACCATGTAATTCAACAACTGTGGTATAACTAGATTGACAAAAATGGGCACTACTTCACTAAGTTATATATATGAATCATTACTTATTCAAGACGACGTGATATTATAGTACTTACAAAATGCCATAAATTTATTATCTTTATCATTATCTAAAAGATCATTTTTTTTAAATTCATTAATTGAGATAGTTTAGAAATCACACAAAATTAACGATTCAAGTAATAAATGTTACATGCTACCATAACCGTTAATTTATTCAAATGCATGAACGACTAAATAGTTTGCAAGTTTAATAACTTTTTCTTAGAAATATAAATTTTCAAGTCATCATTAAAATAAAGAAATAATTTTTGTATTTCTTGTCCCTAAAATCAAAGTATCACCCAAGTGTCTTCAACCCCACTGAACGTTAGACCTGCTAGGGTTTTGGGGCTTTTCCAATTGAAATTGCTCATCATCGGCATTCGGCACCTCTAACATGGTTGCGCTCTACAAATTGAGGGCCCTCAGATTTGGTTACTGCAATCTTCCAGCATAGTTAAGCTTCCATAACCTCAACGATTTGTCTCTGCAGATGTAAAACCTCACATTTTCCTTCTTCTAAAACCAGCTACTTTGGTAAGACACTTGACCTCAGAAATCTCAGAAACTCCAACCCAATTTGGCAGTCAATTACCTCATAAACTCGCGTGGGTTGTCGCCAAAAGAGTAATTTCAGCATCCAAGAGGGTGAAGCTGCGATCCTCTTCGAAAGAGCAGACTCGTTTTGGCCTGTTTGAGAAACCATGGTCTCGTCAGACCCAAATCACGAGCGCGTCGTCAAGAATCGCTCTGAACTTCTTCTGCCGATCCGAGACTACCCTTTACTCACAGCTTGAGTTTTTCAGGTCTCTTGGAGTTTCAATGAAAGACCTTGCAACAACTCTGTCATATAATCCGAAGCTGTTGGACTACAAACTTGGAAAATCGTATTGTACCACTTACGATTTTTAGAGTCTGCTTTCTGCGAAACATGTCGTTTCTGTTTTCAAGTCGGGCTCGTGGATTTTCGTGGCCACTCCAAGAAGGTGGCGCCAAATATTGAGGTTTTGATAGAATCAGGTATGCCCCAATCCTGCATTTGTCATTTGATAGCTCATTATCCCTGCACTTTTATGCTAAAGCCTGAAGAGCTTAGTGAAGTTGTGGATGAGGTTAAGAAAATGGGTTTTAATCTGGAAAATGCAACTTCTGTGAAGGCAATACGTGCACTGTGTGGTAAGACTAAGTTGAGATGCAATCGGAATCGAGAAGTTTATAGGAGTTGGGGTTGGTCTGAGGATGATGCTCTGCTTTCAGGAAGAACCTCAAGTAATGTATGCTTATGTCGGAGAGGAAAATAATGCAAGTAATGGATCTTTAGTGAACAAGATGGGATGGCAGTCAACAACGACTTGCCAAATACCCAGTGGTCGTGTGTTACAGTTTGATAAGAGGATTATCCCTGAGGTGTTCAAGCCGTGTTAAAGTTTTGTTGTTGAAAGGATTGGCTTAAGGATATTGAACATGTGAGTTTGGGTTCTTGTGTTGGTGCGTCCAGAGAAGTGCTTCTTGAGAGGTTTGTACAGCATATAGATGAAGTTCCCTCAGTTATTGAGTGTGTATCAAGGGAAAGTTTGAAATCCAGGATGTTTGATCTTGATATTGAAGAAGGCGACATTACTGTAGGTAGGATCTAATTTTGTATCGATTTCTCTGCATTGAATTCATTTCTTCAAATCCTCTTCTCCTAACCCTAGCTTCTTTAGTTATATATCTGTGTGTGTCTTTTGTAGTTTACGGTTCCTGAATTTAGTTTTCCTTGAATATTGTTTTGTAGAATATGCAATCTATATTGGTTTTATGAGGGTTCAGCTTAGCTCTAAGATGTCAATGTCTTTCAGTCCGTCCGTGATTCTCTTCTCTGTTAATGATTGTCCTCCAGAAGGAGCTAGTCTACTCAGTGACCATGCTCTATTTATAGTAAAGTAGGTAAACATAGCATCATCGTCCAGGCAAGCATGGCTCTCTCCCATTGTTCTCTCTTTTCTTTTCCTGATATGAGGAACGAAATATACAGAGTAAACTGGTTAAAAACGAAAGAAAAAAATTTATGTTTTTGCTTCTCCCCATTTCGCGTAAATGTGACACCCTGCTTAAGCCAGTTAAATTGTTCGAGGTATTATCGTTGATTACCTTACAAAGAAACCAGATTTGAAAATGTTAATATATCGAAATTGTCTGTTTCCTGCATTTTCCAGGAACCAAACGGACCACGTATTGTTTGAAGTCAATGAGGATAGAATCTGTTAGATAGTTAATGAGTTTGTATCAAGGAAAAGTGGAAGTCCATGATGCATGATGTTTGTAGGTCAAAAGAGGCTAGATATTGTAACAGTTTTAGACGCCCGATGCCGATTTAGCACTGTTCATTGTCATTTGCTGCAGCTATATAGAAATTGTCTGTTTTCATTTTTCCTGGAACTAAACTGACCATCATTGTTTGAAGTCAATGAGGATAGAATCTGTTAGACAGTTATCGAGTCGACAATATATTTTTGGTTGTTTGTTTGTTTGTTTGTGCTTAAGATTCATACCTTTAGCCGCATATAACTACTTTGTAAAATATAACAGCAAATATCAATGTGCAAAATTTTTTGTTTTCAGTTACACATCTGCACCTTATTTGCAAAATGATGATTGGTATCTGGAGATCTTTCTTACACTAGAAGCCACCCCTCTCATTGTCCTACTGGTACAAACATATATCGCTTTTTTCATTTTTTTAAAATATGTACCTTTTATATATGAACAATGACATGCATCTTATATATGAACTGGCCCATTACTTATAATCTGTGGATTCAAGTTTCAGCAACCATGCAGATACCTCCATACTATTTCCATGCATTCATCCCCAACCAATGCATATTATTACCGTGTAGTGTCGGAAGCAACTCTCCTGCTCATTTTAAACTTGTACACAATAAGAAAATAGCTGCTTGCTCAATCCATACCAAAATTCTAGAATAAGGTTTCTGCTGCTGTGTTTCTTTTGCAAACTACACGCACGGTCACACACTCGCAAACTGTAGAAAGACACTATATATAACTTTTTACAATTAGTTCAGACTGTATGTGGAATCCTTTAACTTGCTGATATGTCAAAATGCAAATCTCTAATTTGCCATTAACTTTGGAAGACAGAATTCTTCTACCTTGAATTTCACCTCATGGTGCATCTGTTCTTATTTTGGTATGTAGTTGAATACAGAGAGTTCTGTAACATAGATGTGTAATGCCCTGTTTTCATGGTTTTTTTACTACATATTTTCCTTTTGGATATCTGTCGTGTGCAGTGTTTATGATATTACTAACAAGCACTGTTTTAAATCGCGATCACAGAATAAGTTGTCATGCAGATACACTCCAGTTACTTGATGTTGCTTAGTAATATCATATACAGTTCCTTGATTTTGCTTTTGCACTTCAAACAGAGAAATCTGGCCTTTGATATAATGAAAATCCAACTTGATATGCTTGGTTCTACCATGATAAACTAGATTTAAACCAGCGATATTGCAGATATTTTGCAACACCGTATAAAAGTGTAGTCCTCTTAGGCCTCATTTGGCAGTTTCCGGACTGACTGGATTATTTCACGGAGAGATTATTCGTCATCGTATAGCATCGACTAAATTAGTTGGGCATTTGGTGCAAGATCGTAACTAAGTATCGACTATTTATATGGTGTTGAATAAAGTGAAAAAATCCCTCTCCATTTTCCTCCATCACTGCCACATCGGGTCGCTGTTGGATGGGACTTGAGGTCGTTCAAGTTGGACGTGGGAAGAAGAGAAGACTGGAGAACTGGGAGAGAGAGGAAGGAACGAGGAGAGAGGGGAGGAAACTAGCTATTTATACTAGAGGTTTTTGGGAGTATAATTAGTCGGGCGTGAGGCGATAAATGGTGGGACTCGGTTTAATTAGTCGGGCGACTCATTTTTCTATGATGTGCACTAAACATCCGGGATCGGATCATTTATCTTATCCGGTCCCTTAAACGATGTGCCAAAACGGGGCTTTATTGGTTAATAGCCAAATAAAGGATGTTGAATTTGAAGGTTGATGAAACTTTGATGTTATTGATCTTGAGTTGTAATTAGTTACTAGATTTTGAAGTTTGATGGCTTGTTGAATTTTAGGATGATTTATTTGTAATAGTAATTGGGCTAATAAATTCGAATAGAGATATTTGTCGATTTTCCCCCAGAACTCGTAGAGTTTGGCTAATTTCCCTCATGAACTCTTATAATTAGTCAATTTCTCCATTGCTTTTAAGTTTTTGAATTTTTCATCCAACATTTCATTAACTTTTGCCACATTTGCAACTTCAAAGAGTAGAAAAGTCACTTTCTTCAATTCATATATATTTTTTTCTTTTTCTAAAATCTAAATTTTGCTGTCTCTAAAACTCTCCTACACGGCCAAGCCATGGAGGAAACCTCTATCATTTCCAAACTTGAACGCTCCTCCTCCAACAATAAATCAAATTGACTTTTTTACCCTTTGAAAGTAGCAAAACGTGGCAGAGGTTAATAGAATGTAGGATAAAAAATTCAGAAACTTAATATCATGGAGGAAATTGACTAATTATAAGAGTTCAAGAGGACAATTCGCTAAAATTAAAGTTCACGGGAGAATAAATGCAAAAGATAAAGTTGTTAGGGTGAGGCCCCTAGCTCACAAAGCAAACCATTGAATATTGGTTAGGAAAACTAATAGAAAAGACATAAAAACTTTGAATCTTAACGAAAAACACCCTAATAATTTTTATTTAATAGTTAAGGCAAGTTCAACATCAAACCAGCCCAATCAGACTGGCCCAACCAAAATAATAAATTGAGTTTCCAATTTTGCCCCTGAGGGAAAGCCTTGGGCCGTTTAGTCTCTCTTTCTCCCCTTCTCGATCTATCTGCCATCTCTCTCTCCCTTTCTTGATCAGCTCTTCATCACTACGATGTAAGCCTCATCCTCCTTCCTTTGTTCTTTCTGCAATTTTCGCTTTTAGTTCATATAATCCTCGTCTTTCTGCAGCCAGATAATGACTTTCACAGACCTCCATAAACCAAAACAGCTCTCACAAAAGCTAAACGGAAATGGCGTTATAGTCGTCTAGGGTTTTGCTCTGCTTCTTCCTTCTCGCCGTGTTCTCCACCGCGATCCGCGCCAAGGAGGCGGAATCGAAGGAGTACGTCCTCACTCTCGACAACTCCAACTTCGCTGACACTGTCAGCAAGCACAACTTCATCATCGTCGAGTTCTACGCCTCCTGGTATGCAATTCCCATCTCACTCACTTTTCACCGTTGATTTTGTTTACTTTGAAGATTTGATCGTTTCTCTTGTTGCGTTTGATTTGTGTTTGATGTTTTGTGACTGGATCTGAAAATTATTCTGAATTCATGTTTTTGACATTTTTGATTAAACGATTTGTGAGGAATTGTTTTAGAACCGGAGCATGAGGCAGTTCTATAGCTAAATTCACTTTAGCAAATTATAGTTGCCTGAATAAAAGAAGTGAAAAAACATATTTCGGTCTGAAATTTTTTTATAGTTGACTAAATAAGAGCAACAAGGCTTTACCATTTGTGGCAGTTAGTCTTGTATTAGTTTTGAATGGCCAGAACACTCTGATTGCACCAGTTGATGCCAAGAGTAAAGTAAGTAGTATTGCTTCAAAAGCTTGAAATCTGTGTCTCTCTAATTTCAGCAATTTTCGTTGGAAAATGATTTCCGCATACTCTCTTTCCCCTTTTGCACACCCTTGTTTATTATATCTCTAGATTCTATTTTGATTTATTCAACCCTAAAGCCATAAATAAACATGGGTTTGCAGGCGGAGAAAAATGGTGTGCAGAACTTTTTATGGATGACTAACTGTAATATTTACTGTCTATCCGATGTGTAGCTGCACATAGTTTATTTGGGTGAGAAGCAGCATGAGGATCCTGAGCTTTTAACCGCTTCACATCATGAGATGCTGGCATCAGTTGTTGGCAGGTACAACACTTAGTTTACACACATAACATTCAATCTTCTCCATAAAGAATGAGTACTAAAGTTTCAGATTAAGCGGCATGAAGTCGCGCGAACAAAGTTTTGATTTCTTGAATAACAACTTGTTCAATATAGACATCTGTAGATAAATTAGCTTCATTCACGATGGTTTTGCTGCTTTTCAAACTTAATTGCATGTCTGAAGGTGACTTAATTTAATCTCTAAATGGTTGCTAATTATGTGTAGTTTAATCCATATGTCACAGCAAAGAAGCCGCCATTGACTCAATGGTCTATAGCTATAAACACGGCTTTTGATGAATTTGCTACAGGCTCATTTGGCAGTGTACAAAGTATGTTGGAATGTGCTAAATTTCGTGTGCGCTGCTGCTGATATACTTAAAGCTTTTGATGAAGCAATATATGATGGTGTAGATGTATTGTCGTTGTCTATTGGAACCAACAATCTTAAGTTTGCAGAGGTTGATAAGCGCTACGCGATTGCCACAGGCTCATTCCATGCTGTGGCCAAAGGCATTACTGTTGTTTGTGCTGCAGACAATACCTGAAACAATCGGCATATATTTTTGGAAATAGTTAGCATATATATATAAATAGTTGTGTGTATTTGTTGATTTTTTTTTCTTTCTAAATTTGGTATGGAATTAAACCCAAAACAAAACCAAAATCTACCCCAATGCTAAAACACAATCATTTGCATTTGTGGTTTGGATATGAAGATTTTAGAAATAGTTGGCAAATACTTTTGGAAACAGTCGGCATAAACTTAGTTGGCATATATATATATATATAATTGTGTGTTTGTTGAATTTTTTTATTTTTGAAATTCGGTATGAGATTAGAAAACAAAACCAAAATTCACCCACTGCTAATACACAATCATTTGCATTTGTGATTTGGATATGAAAATTTTAGAAACAGTTGGCATATATTTTTAGAAATAGTTAGCATATATATATAAATATTCATTTGCGTTCGGTTTTGTTACTCGTGCCCTCTTCCTTACCAGCTCATTGTTCTTCCTTTGATCAGTGAGTCTCTAATCGGTTAGAAAGAGTGACACTATTTCTAAAAACAATGACACTATTTCTAAAAATAATGTCACCATTTCTCTAAATGTCACCGTTTTTAGAAATAGTGTCAGAGTTTTTCAAAACAATGGTCACCATTTGTAGAAACAGTGACACTATTTGTAGAAATAGTGTCACTATTTGTAGAAATAGTGGTCACCATTTGTAGAAATAGTGACACCATTTGTAAAAATAGTGACACTATTTCTAGAAACTGTGACACTATTTCTAGAAACTCGAAATAGTGACACTATTTCTAGAAACTGTGACACTATTTCTAAAAACGGTGAGACTATTTAGAGAAACATTGGTCACCATTTGTAGAAATAGTGTCACTATTTTTAAAAATAGTGACGTTATTTCTAGAAACTGTGACACTATTTCGAGAAACTGTAACACAATTTCGAGTTTTGCTATTCATGTTGTTTCATTATTAGGATGAATTATTTGATACATGAATAATAGGGAGTAGTGATAATTATAGCTTGTTTTTGTATTTTTTGAAGAGCCCAATAAAAAATGTTATAATCAGGAGCATTAGGCTAATTATAAATAAAAAATAAAAAAAAATTTGTTGTGATCTTTGGACATTAATGAGTTAATGGCATATTTGTAAATAATGAAAGTTTTAATGGCATTTTCGTAATTAAAAAGTGATATATTTGGTTTAACAAAGTTTGGATTCTGTCAGAGGTAGATTAGGAAAAAAATTGTAGCTTGCACGTTGGGCTTTGCTTCTAGCATGTGGGCCTTTTTGTTTTTTGTCCTGTTGTGGTAAAGTTTGTCCTTTTGATTAAAATTTTTGCCCTTTTCATTAAAAAAAGTTATTATGGTGCTTTTGATTAAAAAAAAGTTTAAAACTGTCATTTTCATTAAAGTTCCCATATTGGTTTGGTTTCTTTAGGAATCTTTGTCAAATTCGAACCAAATCATTATATTATAATGGGTTTGGTTGTGGTTTTGAGGCAAAATCGATCCAATCCAGATTGTGCCCATCCCTATTGGTTGCTGTTGTTGTAAGAAATTTGTATTCAGCTTAAGTAGATGAAGATTTCTTCTTGCTAGCAAAGGAAATTTCCTTGCTTAGAAGTAGACCATGTAATTCAACAACTGTGGTATAACTGGATTGACAAAAGATGGGCATTACTTGACTCGTTACATGTAAGACCAACTTCAATGATGGTCAATGACTAGAACGATATTTAACAATTTTTGACTTTGAATTTTAGCCACACTATTAGAGGAAAAACACAGTTTCTGGCCAAAGACAAAAAGCTAAAGGCTTAAATCTATTTTGGTCATAGGCCAACCATTGGAGTTCGTCTAAGGAATCATTACTTATTCAAAGACGACGTGACATTATTTTACAGTAGAAACGTCATAATTAAAATTGCTTATTCTCTTTATTATCGTCTAAATATCACTTTTTAAAAATTCATTTAATTTGAGACAGCTTAAGAATCACACAAATTAATGGTTCATTATGGAAATATTACATGTTACCATAACCGTTAATTTATTCAAAACACCTGAATGACTAAATAGTCTGCAAATTTAATAATATTTTCTAGAAATATAAAATTTTCAAGTCATCATTAAAATAAATAAATAATTCTTTGTATTTGCGTCCCTAAAATCAAAGTATCACCCGCGTCTTCAACCCCACTGAACGTTAGACCTGCTAGGGTTTTGGGGCTTTTCCAATTGAAATTGCTCATCATCGGCATTCGGCACCTCTAACATGGTTGCGTTCTACAAATTGAAGGCCCTCAGATTTGGTCATTCGCAATCTTCCAGCATAGTTGCTTCCATAACTCAACGATTTGTCTCTGCCGATGTAAAACCCTCACATTTTCCTCTTCAAAACCAGCTACTTTGCAGACACTTCACCTCAGAAATCTCAGAAACCCAACCCAATTTGGCAGTCAATTACCTTATAAACTCATGTGGGTTGTCGCCAAAAGATGCAATTTCAGCATCCAAGAGGGTGAAGCTGCGATCCCCCGAAAGAGCAGACTCCGTTTTGGCCTGCTTGAGAAACCATGGACTCTGTCAGACCCAAATCACAAGCGTCGTCAAGAATCACTCTGAAATTCTTCAAGCCGATCCGGGGACAACCCTTTTGCCACAGCTTGAGTTTTTCAGGTCTCTTGGAGTTTCAAGGAAAGACCTTGCAATAACTCTGTCATACAATGCGCAGCTTTTGACCACAAACTTGGAAAATCGTATTGTACCCACTTACGATTTCCTTAGGAGTCTGCTTTCTGCGAAACATGTCGTTTCTGTTTTCAAGTCGGGCTCGTGGATTTTCGTGGAAGGCCACTCCAAGAAGGTGGCGCCAAATATTGAGGTTTTGATAGAATCAGGTATGCCCCAATCCTGCATTTGTCATTTGCTAGCTCATTATCCCTGCACTTTTATGCGAAAGCCTGAAGAGCTTAGTGAAGTTGTGGATGAGGTTAAGAAAATGGGTTTTAATCTGGAAAATGCAACTTCTGTGAAGGCAATACGTGCATTGTGTGGTAAGACTAAGTTGAGATGCAATCGGAATCGAGAAGTTTATAGGAGTTGGGGTTGGTCTGAGGATGATGCTCTCTCTGCTTTCAGGAAGAACCCGCAATGTATGATTACGTCGGAGAAGAAAATAATGCAAGTAATGGATCTTTTAGTGAACAAGATGGGATGGCCGTCAACAACGATTGCCAAATACCCAGTGGTCGTGTGTTACAGTTTGGATAAGAGGATTATCCCGAGGTGTTCAGTTGTTAAAGTTTTGTTGCTGAAAGGATTGGCGAAGGATATTGAACATGTGAATTTGGGTTCTGTGTTGGTGCGTCCAGAGAAGTGCTTCTTGGAGAGGTTTGTGACCAGGCATATAGATGAAGTTCCTCAGTTATTGAGTGTGTATCAAGGGAAAGTTGAAATCCAGGATGTTTGATGTTGATATGTTGAAGAAGGCGAATTTGAATTCTCTGCTTGGCCCTGCTGAGAAATACTTCTTGGAGAGGTTTGTGGCCAGACATATAGATGAAATACCTGAATTATTGAGTGTGTATCGAGGGAAAGTTGAACTCCAGGATGTATGATCTTGATCGGTTGAAGCAGGTGACATCACTGCATGATAGTCTTCTAGTGTTGCTTCTTATTTTCATTTAAACAAAACTTAATCTGTGTTCCATTCAGCGCTCCCAAACATGATAAATAAGTTTCTGAATCTGATTTTGCTGATGTTAGTTATTTCTGGCTTATGATTTTCTAAACTTGTCCGATCAAAATGCCAAGAAAATGCACAAAACGGTGATAACCTACAAGAAGGTGAGTTTCACAAACATTTGATTCAAAACTTTTATTGTGCAAGTAAATTTTTAATATTTGTATAGCAGTTATTGAAGCTCATTTTTGCATCTCTTTTTCATGCATTTTCTCATGTGAAGTGATTTCTTCTATAGTTCGTCAACGCTCTTCTCTGATTTCTTCATTACTCACGGTTGGCAATCTTGATAATATCATGTTATAGTCTCTTCCACAACTTCGTGGATATGATTCCTCAAACATTGCCAATATTATAAAGATCGCTTTCAAACCACGCTCAAATTCCATACGTGGTTTAAATAGGGATCTGATAGTATAGTTGAAACTTCCTTGATTGCTTCTATATATATTTGTTCTTGTTTTATTGATGTATTGCTTTGTATTAGATAAAGGTCTGTTTCTTTGCAGTGACAAACTGACCCTTTTTTTATTCTCCCCATTTCTGTAAATTTGACACTCTGCTTAAGCCAGTTCTAAAACTGTCCCAGGCATTATCAAGCTTAAGCCAATTCTAAAACTGTCCCAGTCGTCGAGTAAAGAATATCTTATTGTTCGTTTGTTTGTTCTTACGAGGGCTAAGATCATGTACCTTTTAGCTCTGCAGATGACCAATTGTAAAATACAACAGCAGAAAACAATCTGCAACTCTTTATTAATTTACAATTTCTGATGATAGGCATTTGGAGATCTTTCTTACACTAGAAAGCACCTTGGCATGGTCCTTACTGCTATACTTTAGACTGCAGTGGAATCCTTCTAACTGCTGATATGTCACACTGCAAATCATTATTTTGCCGCTAATTTTGGAAGACACAGAATTCTTCACCTTCAAATTCAAGTGCTGGTGCATCTGTTCTTTTTCTTTTTCTGATTTTATGACTTTGTATATGTGATACGTTTCCTTCTTGGATATCTGTCGTGTGAACGGTCAGGACAGTAATAACTTTGCTCATGCAGACTTTTGTCATGTCTTACTAGACAACTTTCCCTTTTCAGCAAGATAGTGTTGAACTAGTCAAGGTGCTCGTATACGTCATGACAAGCCCGAATAATGTCGAAATGTCAGTGGAGGTCATATGAACTGAATTCTAACACAGATTGAGGAGTAGAGGATGTTACTTAGTTTTGCTTAATTTATTTTCTTTAAGATGTATAGGTGGATGTTGGATGAGCATGTTCAGCTTTGACTACAGGTAACAGGGATACATACATACACGTACATATGTGTGAATATATATGTACGTGTATACATTGATTTCCAAGCTTTGCCGATCTACACTAATTCAGATATTTGAAATGTATAGTATAGTCCTCTTATTGGTTAATAGCCAGATGAGGATGTTGAATTTGAAGGTTGATGAAACTTTGATGTTATTGATCTTGAGTTGTAATTAGTTACTAGATTTTCAAGTTTGATGGCTTGTTGAATTTGTGGATGATTTTTTTGTAATAGTAAGTGGGCTAATAAATTCGAATAGTGGTATTTGTCGATTTCCCCCCAAAACTCGTAGAGTTTGGCCAATTTCCCCTATGAACTCTTATAATTAATCAATTTCTTCCTTGCTTTAAGTTTTTGAATTTTTCAACATTCCATTAACTTTTGCTACATTTGCGACTTCAAAGAGTAGAAAAGTCATTTTTTTCAATTCATATATATTTTTTCTTTTTCTAAAATTTAAAATTTTGCTGTCTCTAAAACTCTCCTACACGGCCAAGCCATGGAGAAGACTTCCATCATTTCCAAACTTGAACACTCATCCTCCAACAATAAACCAAATTGACTTTTTAACCCTTTGAAAGTAGCAAAAGGTGGCAGAGGTTAATGGAATGTAGGATGAAAAATTAAGAAACTTAATATCATGGAGTAAATTGACTAATTATAAGAGCTCATGGGGGTAATTGGCTAAAATTAAAATTCACGAGGGAAATCGGCCAACCCTACAAATTCTATGGTGAAATTGGCCAATACCTCATTCGAATAAATGCAAAAGAAAAAGTTGGTAGGTTTAGGCCCCTAGCTCACAAAGCAAACCGTTTGGTTTCTTGAGGAATCTTTGTCAAATTGGAATCAAATTATTAAATTATAATGCTTTTGGTTGTGGTTTTGAGGCAAAATCGATCCAATCCAGATCGTGCCCATCCCTCTTAGTTGTTGTAAGAAATTTGTATTCAGCTTAAGTAGACGAAGATTTTTTCGTGCTAGCAAATGAAATTTCCTTGCTTAGAAGTAGACCATGTAACAACTGTTGTATAACTGGATTGACAAAAGATGGGCACTACTTGACTCGTTACATGTAGGGGTTCAACTCGGGGGTTGGATAGTCAACCCAACCCTAACCCAATTGGGTTGGGTTCGGGTTCATATGGGTTTAATTGGGTTCGGGTTTATTCGGGTTCACCCAACTTTATCTAGTTCAATCTTATAACACCTTATTTTGGCATGATTTTTCGAATTTTAAACCAAACAACGTCAATATTAGTTAAAATTTCATTTACACACAAAAGTTAAAGCAAACAACTTGAAGACTATTTCTAATGTTTCAACCATGCAAAGTTGGAATTAAATTACAAGACGTATACCAAAGATTCAACAAAGAGAAACGTAAAAGCAACACTATCATTTATTATCAATATGAAAGCAGACAATAAACTTCAAGTATAGTCATTCCAAAACTTATATAATATAAAGTAAGATAGGTAATATATGCATAGGCGAATTCAGGCTCAAAATAGGGTTGGGTTTGGTCTGACATGGGCGGGCAAGGCATCAACCCAACCCAATAAATGATCGAGTTGAGGTAGGGTTGGGTTTGGGCGGATTTTTTCTTCATTCTGACCCGCCCGATTGGATTTGAAATTGGGTTGAGCATGGGCAGATTCGGGTTGACCCAACCCAAGTTGCACCCCTAGTTACATGTAAGAAATCATTACTTATTCAAAAACG
Source organism: Gillenia trifoliata (assembly GCA_018257905.1). Classification (NCBI taxonomy): domain Eukaryota; kingdom Viridiplantae; phylum Streptophyta; class Magnoliopsida; order Rosales; family Rosaceae; genus Gillenia; species Gillenia trifoliata. Next base: position 3,339,022 of record CM031086.1, on the reverse strand, counting down.
ACGTGATATTATTTCACTGTACAAACATCATAAGCTTATTCTCTTTATCATTATCTAAAGATCATTTTTTAAAAATTCATTTAATTTGAGATAGTTTAGGAATCACACAAATTAACGGTTCATTATATGTTATATGTTACCATAATCGTTAATTTATTTAAAATGTATGAATTGTAGAAATGGAAAAATCTTTCTCTGTTTGTATTTACTTTACTGAATTATAACTTTACACATTGTGGAGGTATATATAGCCTTTTGGCTATTTACATAAATACCCCTAACTACTCATATAGTTGCCCTAACTAATCACAACAGATAGCACAACTAATTACATTAAGTTATTTAATAGTAGTAGAATTATTAACAGTAACAGACTTGGATGACTTGTCATTCTCCCTAATACACCCCCTCAAGCTAGAAGGGGAATCATAAATGATTCCAATGGGAAGCTTGGAACACAGAGAAGAGAATATGTTTTTAGACAGGGACTTGGTCTGAACTTTGATGAGTTTTGCCAGAACCAACTCTTGAATATAGTGGTAATCAATCTCAACATGCTTTGTTCTAGCATGAAAGACAGGATTAGATGCTAATGATATTGCTGATATGTTGTCACACTAAAGAGTAGGCAATGTAGATATAGGATGATGTAGATCTTTGATAATCTTGCAAACCCAAGTGATCTCAGCAGCTGTGTGAGCTAAGGAGCGATATTCAGCCTCTGTAGATGACCTGGCAACAATATTTTGTTTCTTGGCACTCCAGCTGATAAGATTAGGACTCAAGAAGACACAATAGCCAGTGGTTGAGCGCTTGTCAAATGGGAAGCCAGCCCAATCAACATCAGAATATGCGGAAAGATGGACAATACCTTTAGTAAACCAAAACCATGTGAAATAGAGCCTTTGAGAAACCTGAGAACCCTTTTTGTTGCCTGAAGATGTTGTTCTAGGGGAGCATGCATGAATTGGCAGATTTGATTCACAGCAAAAGCAAGATCCGGTCTAGTCCAAGTTAGATATTGTAAACCACCAACAATGGAACGATATTCAGTAGGATTGGACAAGAGAGGCCCATTGTGACCTAGTTTCTTAGATCCAAGAGAAGTGCATGAAGGTTTTGCACCCTCCATGTTTGTCTTCTTGAAAAGATCCAATAAGTATTTTGTTTGGTGAAGAAAAATGACCTTGGAAGATCTGTGTACTTCTAAGCCCAAAAAATAGTGTAGAGGACCAAGGTCTTTTACTGGAAACTGGGCACTGAGTTCCTTAATAAAATGTTGACAGAGTTGAGGATGGGGTCCATTGACAAGAATATCATTAACATAGACAAGAACAATTACTAACTGAGGACCATTGAGAACAAATAAAGAAGCATTTGAGGAGGATTGTGTGAACCCATAAGAGTGAAGAGCTTGGAACAGTTTATCAAACCAAGCTTGGGGAGCTTGTTTAAGCCCATACAAAGATTTCTTCAACTTACAAACATAAGTAAGATGTAAGGGATCTACAAAACCAGGGGTTGTTGCATGTAGACATCCTCTTTTAAGTCCCCATGAAGGAAGGCATTACTAATGTCTAGCTGATTTAGAAACCAATTATATTGCACAGCCAGGGTAAGAATTATCCGAATTGTAACCGGTTTAGCAATTGGACTAAAGGTTTCTTGAAAATCAATACCTTCTTGTTGATGAAAGCCCTTGGCCACAAGTCGGGTTTTGTATATGTTAACAGTGCCATCTGGTTTTTTCTTAATTCGGAATACCCACTTGCAGCTTACTATGTTTTGAGAATGGTGAGAAGGAACAAGGGACCAGGTATCAGTGGTTAGCAAGGTATTGTATTCATCTTGCATAGCTTGCCTCTAATGAGCATGCTTAGAAGCTTGCAAGTATGTGGTAGGAACATAGTCAAGATCAATAGGAAGTGGGTGTTTAGTTACTGCATAGACTCTAGGTTTGAATATCTCAGCCTTTGATCTTGTAACCATAGGATGAGAATTAACAGTAACAGGAGGATTTGGGTGATTTGGTGATTGGAATGGATAATCTGAAGGGGGAACATAACTAGAAAAATTACCTTTAGAGATGGGTTCAATGGAGAATGAATGTTAAGTGTTTGTACCATATTATATCGACCCTGAAACCACCGAGTACCGGTCAACTAGGAGGCCTCGTAAACCCTCCAAATGGTCCTTGTTGAGGCACCCCTGCCGAAGCACATGAGTTTCTTCTCAACTTGGAGACCAATCACAACGTGACACATGTCAACACCACAACAAAGCTTCTAGAGTCCCACATCGACCGCGAACAACAACATGGGACTATCTTCACATATAAAATGAGACTTCTCTCCCACAATTAGGGTTTTTGGATCTTAGAACCCCTAATCCAAGCTTAGTCCTCTACTTATGCTTAAACTATTTTATTATGTAAACACTACATTATTAATGAGAACTCCTCTAACCCTGTGGAGGTAGCCCAACCTAGGGTGAACCACATACATCTCGTGTTTACTTCTCTACCCTTATCTTTTTACATATCATCATCAGTTAGTGACCGAAGCACCCTCGTGAAGGTCACTACAACACACTTTACGTTGACCCGAAGTCAACCCGATTTTGTGCATCAACATTTGGCGCCGTCTGTGGGAATCAACACTTTGATTCCTACGCTCTCTTCGGCTCAGCCAAGCTGAGTACTAATCTTTATCAAACCCTAATCTTCTGTTCAACACCCTTCCCCAACATGGAAAGAAAGAAAGTCCGAGTGGGGATCACACAAAGAGCCTTGTGGTTTTCCCATTTAGCACCTTGCCACTTGGCTTATCTTTAGCAGAATGCCCATCGGCACCTCGGCACCAAGCTTGCCTTCAACATCGACATAAAAGTGCAACCGATGCTCAACGTCATGCCTCAGTTGTCACAATGTTGCGAACAAAATAGACTAACTTTAATCAGTCCAATCTAGTTCCAAATTTTATGCTCGCAAGTGTACGAATCATTCGATAGTATAGAGAGCAAGCACTTTAATATCGTCCCACAGAAATTAATCCAATTCTAACCAACTACCTTAATTCCAATTGCAATGGTATTCTAATTAGAAGATGATGAATGTAAATAGATTGAAAGTTGAGAATAAATGCAAAATTAATAAAGGTAACAAGAATGTAAGATCAACGAAATATAAAACACTAGCAAAGAACGCAAATTATAATCCAATTGGGTAAAACACTAGAGCATCTGACTCACCATAACCAATCCAACTTATTTCCTTCAGCGAATTACTAACAAGCACACATCCTCATTGATAGTCAAATTCCCCTAACTCATGTAATATCTATGGCATCTAGATTATTACGTATATTCCAATATGAAACCATCCATGGCATCTGGAGTAGTTAAACATAATAGAACTCCTTAAGATCAATGGCAATTTTTATAAAGACTACACGAATTCTAGAGTATGGCATCTACTACTAGCAAATTCATAGCATAATCTGCAAGAAGCTTAAAATCAAGTTGAGAACATGGCATCTGCACAACTTGCATCAAATTTACCAAGCAAAAGTCAAGATGGTAGCTAATCACCGAGACTAGAACTAAGTATATAAACATAGCAGAAAAATACTCAATGAGAATGAAACTTGAAAAATAATTCACTTAAGTTCGTAAGAATTCAAGGTTATGGCTACATCGTAGCCCTAGCAAAGGAAGAATTAGTTCCGAAACATCATGAAAATAATCTTCAATTCTATCATAAAAATGGCGAAAATTAAAGTTTAGAAAAACCCTAGACTTCTGCCTTCTCTGCCGCACCTTGCTGCTGCCCTTTTTTTATTTCTGAATGTCCTCTAATTCCCAAAAGCCAAATCTTTTTATACTGAAACCAAACATCTCCTAATTTGTAGGAAAGAATAGCCCTACACATTCAAGCCCATAAAACAGCAGAAAACTTGTACCAAACGAAATCCAATTCGAATTAGGAAGGACTAACGTCATTAAATCACAACTCATTTGCTTTCCTTTTCTGTTTCCACCAAATTTGCAGCTGTACTTCCACCAAATTTGCAGCTGTACTTCCACCAAATTTGCAGCTGTACTTCCACCGTTTCGATCGCTGCCACTTTGAAAATTTTCCCAAAACGCACAACAACTAAAACACTCATGCAGAATACCCACAAGCTGGAACATGATTTGGACATATGATCTTCCATCTCTCTTTAATTTTCTTGCTTGGTGAAATCCTCTTTCTTCGTGATGAGGTATGTTGGCTGACGCTGGAAGATGGGGGAGAAAGCTCTTTTCTCTTCTCTGTGCAGTCGAAGGGATGAAAGCAACTCTTGAACTGTTGAAAAGCCACGTGCTCCATCTCATAAATGTCTTAGGCTTCAGCAATTCCTTTTTACAAGAAATTAAATATAAATAAATCTTCCATCTCATTTATATAGCCACAAATATAAAAACATACAATTATCTTGTTTCAAATTGCATGTATTGCTAACAATTGTAGTTTTTAGGGGTAAAATATATGGTCAAAAATACGCTCATCACACAACATCATCACCCTAGTTGATGGGTTTCAGTGGCCAAATCATCAAACAAATTAACCGGTTGAGAGGTTGAGAAATACATTATCAGTCATTTCAGCTTCACTAAGTACCATGCAATATCCTTAACAAGAGGGAAAAGCACAAGCACAAGCCTGTGCTGATCAGTGCGTCAGAAAATTAAGAGGTCATTGGCTTTACATAATTGTCATGACACATTTTCCCCTAGAGAGAATGGGGGACTGAAAGTGATTAACATATTCTCATCAACCACTATCGCACAAAGCATGATGATCCTAAAGCTGCTAATCCTAAGCTCACTAATCTAGGAGCATCAACTCCTCCTAAAAATCAACTTCACCAGCAAATTGCCTTACATAACTTATTGGTTGAAGAGTATTTCCTTCCCCCCCCCCCTTTATATCAATCCATGAGTTCAACACTTTACTGAAGCTATTCAATTGGAAAAGGGTCAACCTGATTACTTCGGCAACTCTGAGCCCAAGCAGTTTACCAAAGCAACTCATCCATTTGTTTCAAAACCCTTCAGTAGTGTCCACTCAACGACACCTTGGGGCTTAAGGAATAAAGCAAGAGCATCGTACATTCACCAACTACAAATCTTTACACAACAACATAAAAGGAGGAAGGTCACATAAGCATATCTGCAGGTGGGGGGACTACTCAAACTTCATTTTGAAACTTTTAAGCCTGCCAAAGTGTGATGATTAAATTTTTCTTGGTGAACCCCACCACTTTAGTAAATGGGACATCCCACAAACCATGTGGTCCTTATCAAGTCCATAAACAATTGGGCTATTTTCTTAAACAGAACCCCTGTTCAACATTTCATGCTTCATACACATCCTACATATCACTCAAACATTACATTATATCATTCAACACAAGCAACACGCATGTATGAGCAATGCGCACATCATAAACATAAGCATACCTTTCAATACAAACATACATAAGCCAACTATTCTTCGGAACGATGTTCATAAAAATTTTTTCCCTTCGACATATACTACATTGCACCTCGGCAACTCACCATTATTCTCACCAACTAGGTGATGAAAGAACTCACCTTTATGTCACCAACTAAGTGATGAATAAAACAACCAGTATTCTAATAAGTACTTTTGTCCTTTGGCAACCCGCCAACCTTTCCACCAACCAGGTGATGAAGGAACCTACCTTATTCCTACCAACTAGGTGAGGAACAGTGCAACTCGTACTTATAGGAAAACTTTCAAGCCCTACAACTTAAAAGGGCATAAACAAACTCAACTCAACTCAACTAGGGGAACACTAAATCCCAACGAGAGTAATAGTCAACCACAAAACATATTATCACAAGACAAGAAGAGCTTCAATGCCTGTGCAATGCTTCAACTAACAAGGGCTTCAATGCATGTGCAATACTTCAACAAGCCGTCATGAGCTTCAATGCATGTGCAACGCTTCAACAAGCCAACAAGGGCTTCAGTGTATGTGCAATGCCTCAACAAGCCCACAAGAGCTTCAGTGAATGTACAATGCTTCAACTAACAAAGGCTTCAATTCATGTGTGATACTTCAACTTAGAAAGCTGCACATTATACAGAGGCCAAATTTTACAAGATTATTTCCATCAACATGTCAATCACAATATCATGGTGGCTACTTGCCAAAGTTCTTCAACCCTTTTGCATCTGCGTCAAGACACTCAACAAGTCCTTTAGTCTGAAGACCCTCAAGTACCTTTTTGCAACCTGCCAAATGAAATCACATCAACACCTTATTCTTTTAACTACATAAGCAAACCAGAAGACAAACATGGGAGACAAAATCCTCGACCTTCGTATTGGCCTTGCACATGACCAATGGAGTGCAAATTAATTTGTGTGGTCTATCAATAAGTTTAGACATTGTTTTGTTTCAAGCAAGGCAAGAGATTTCGAACCACGAGCCTCAACTACGTTCGATGAGTTCTTTGAAAATGTGAAGTTCCAACCTTTATATGGGCCTTGTACAAGACCAAAAAAAAAAAATCAATTTATGCCGCCTCCCAAAGAGCTTCGAGACTTCTTGCTTCAAACAAGTGAAAAGCTTATACACCCTCACACAATTAGCTTCAGACAAATAGCAACGAGCAAATCACTTCAACACTCAACTTTCTCTACAAAGATGCTTCCAATGCCGCAACTTAAAGCCCATGCTATTTCAAACAAGGCAAGTAGCCTCAAGCCTAGGCCATCGCGCCTCCCCCTTCAGTCAAGGAGCTTGAACCGTTAGAACCCCACCTTCAGCTGCCATGATGCGAACTTCCTTTAAGCTTTAAAACAAATAGCTTCAACTTTCAAGCAGGTTCCCAAGGGAATGTTTGGAAGGTCAAGCAATGTGGGAACTTTGACCTTTCAGTCACTTAGCTTGCGCCTTGCAACACGAAGCATAATTAGACATATCCTTCAAGCATACAAGAAGGTTGACACCATAGCTTCGGAAGATTTATTTGGGTTCTCATGAGAAGCATTCGAAGGAAATTAATTTATGGGCTCCCAAGCTTTGGCTATTTCTATCAAGATTTATTTGGGTTCTCATGAGAAGCATTCGAAGGAAATTAATTTATGGGCTCCCAAGCTTCAACCATCTCTATCGAGATTTATTTGGGTTCTCATGAGAAGCATTTGAAGGAAATTAATTCACAGGCTCTCTAGTCTCGAGCATTTTTCTACACCAACATTCACAAGAATTCCAAAGGCTTTTTCAAACACTTTTCAAGAGCTACTATACATACAAAAAAAAGAAGAAGAGAAACCCACCAACGCGAAGCTTGCTTCAAGCCTTTAGCCCCTTCAGTTATGTGCAACAAGTCTTTGAAACAACCAAGAGCTTCAAGCCTTTGATCTACTCATTCCAGTCGCTTACGCGAAGACTCATGACCTCGCGACCTCTCCAACTTTCAGTTTTCAACTATGTATGAAGCTAGGGTTCCCATGAGTAGTGGTCGAAGCTATTCAATTTGTATAGCTTCTACCTTCAAACACTTACACAAAAAAAAAAGATTTACTCACAAGCTTCAACACTTTCAGTTTTCAACCATGTATGAAGCTAGGGTTCCCATGAGTAGTGGTCGAAGCTATTCAATTTATATAGCTTCTACCTTCAAACACTTACACACAAAAAAAAGATTTACTCACAAGCTTCAACACTTTCAGTTTTCAACCATGTATGAAGCTAGGGTTCCCATGAGTAGTGGTTGAAGCTATTCAATTTATATAGCTTCTACCTTCAAACACTTACCAAAAAAAAAAAAAGATTTACTCACAAGCTCAACACTTTCAATTTTCAACCATGTATGAAGCTAGGGTTCCCATGAGTAGTGGGCGAAGCTATTCAACTTGGAGACCAATCACAACGTGACACATGTCAACACCACAACAAAGCTCCTAGAGTCCCACATCGACCGCAGACAACAACGGGGGACTATCTTCACATATAAAACGAGACTTCTCTCCCACAATTAGGTTTTTTGGATCTTAGAACCCCTAATCCAAGCTTAGTCCTCTACTTATGCTTAAACCATTGTATTATGTAAACACTACATTATTAATGAGAACTTCTCTAACTCCGTGGACGTAGCCCAACTTAGGGTGAACCACGTACATCTCGTGTTTACTTTTCTACCTCTATTTCTTTACATATCATCATCAGTTAGTGACCGAAGCACCCTCGTGAAGGTCACTTCAACACACTTTACGTTGACCTGAAGTCAACCCGATTTTGTGCATCAACATTGAGTAATAGGAGCAGGCACAAAATCATATAGTGGTGATGCTGAAGGATGACTTGAATCAGGAGGAATGTATTTGCTACATTGGAGATCCAAAGATGATGAAACATATGGTGAGGAAGACAGATGACTTGTATCAGGACAAGGATTTTGGAGTTGCAGCAATTGAAATGGATAAGTACTCATAAAAAACAACATGGCGGGAGATGTAAATTCAATTTGTGACAGGATCAAGGCACCGATAACCTTTGTGTTGAAGACTATATCCCAAAAAAATACAACTTTTGCTCTTGGGATCCAATTTGCTATGAATGTAGGGTTTGAGCCAAGGAAAACATTGACAACCTAATACTTTCAGTTTAGAGTAGTTCTGATGGTGGTGAAATAGCAATTCCCAAGATGACTATGAAATACCAGAAATGGGAAGGCGATTAATAAGGTAGATGGCAGTGGAAAATGCTTCTACCCAGAAAATATGAGGAACATGTGAGGTAACAAGCAAAGTTCTAGCTGTCTCAACAAGGTGCCTGTGCTTTCTTTCTGCACAACTGTTTTGCTCAGGGGTGTGGGGACAACTGAAATGATGAAGAATGCCATGTTGAATAAGATATGATGCAAAAGAATGACTTGTAAATTCACCCCCTGAATCTGAACGCATAACCTTTATTTTATTACCAAGTAAGTTTTCTACATAAGATTTGAAGACAACAAATGTAGAAAATACATCGGACTTGGATTTCAAAGGGAAGAACCAACTATACTTGCTATAGTCATCAACAATAAGCAAATAATACTGAAAACCATTATTAGATTTGACTGAGGCAGGTCCCCACAGATCACAGTGCAGTAGTTGAAGGCTTTGAGTTGTTGATGAAGAAACTGCTTTAAAAGGAAGCTTATGATTTTTGGCAAGTGCACAGTCTGAGCAAAAAAAGTTCACAGTAGGCTTGCCTTGAAAGGCAAGTTTATTAGTTGAAAGTACCCTTCTGAAAATGAAGGAGGAAGGATGACCCAAGCGCCGGTGCCAAACTTTAACTGGAGCTTCAATGCTGAGTAAAGTTGTATGTGAAGAAGAATGATGATTGCTGGAGCTTTGGAGAGGATAGAAGCCATCTCTAATCGGTCCCCGTAAAAGCATCTTCCTCGAAATACGATCCTTGACATAAGAGCCATAGGGGTCAAGTGTCAACGAACAATTATTATCATTAACAAACGAATAAGCAAATAAGAGATTATGTTTTATGTGAGGAACATGTAAAACATTTCTCAGTTGAAAAGAGGTATGAGGGGTGTGCAGAGAAGATGAACCAACATTAAGAATGGACAAACCTTTATCGTCTCAAATATACACTTTATCCTTGCCAGTGTAGGGAGTATGAGAGGTAATGTTAGCAACATCATTAGTGATGTGAGAGGTTGCGCCTAAATCAATTAACCAAGGCTGAGATGGTTTAGCAGAATAATGAGCACACATGGAAGCAAGCATAGCTGGGGGAATACGACCACAGAAGTCCGGATTCATACAATCAAAACAGTCAATTGCCTCATGACTGGTAAAACCACAAATTTGACAAGGAACTTTGAAGGAAGAAGAGCCTTGATTGTTGCGAGAGCCTTGATAACCTCGATTGCCATGGTTGTTGAAAGTATTTCTGCCACGATTGAAGTTGAATCTGGATGCAGATTGAAGAGGTTGATGCTGAACAGAAAAGGCAGATGGAGTAGGAAGTAGAGCAGGCTGAGATTGCACCGAGAAGGCCTGGAAAGGTTCAGTGACTGGAGATGAACTAACAGTTTTGCGTCTTGCCATAGACAATTCCTTTGTAAGGAGGCTGACACACCCCACCCTCGATACCCACGTGGATACCGAGTTCAGGCGTGCTGGCCGACACTCGTAAGTGACGAAGCCATTAAATGCATGACAACACTTAGTTTAAGTAAATTAAATTACCATAAATTTGCGGAAATTAATGTCAACATGCACAAGGTTCAGAGCGTACTAATTTGAAACAGCGGAAACAAAATAATGAATCAAGTTCCTAGAATTCCTATCCATAACCGGGATGGATATTATTTAAGAAACTGAATAACAAAAATGATAAATCCCTACATGGTCGGGAAATAGAATCAGAGCTGCCACTCGAATGCTTCGACTTCACCAGATGCTCTATCACTAGGTCCTGAAGGGGGCGCAAAAACAAAGGTGTGAGTGGACGAAAAATAAATGTTTTCGAAATACCTTTCTCTTTTCAACATAGTAACCCCCTATTTGAAATCCAGTATAATTGTAAAATCGTACTACTGTAGTATACGTCAAAATGTAGTTTATAGGTATAACTGGAAACATATATCAATATAAAATCCGTAGATAACAAATCATATTTCCAATAATCCTTTCATCATATATACCAATAATATAAATATAGGAAAACCAACACAGGGTATATAAGCCATCACCCATGTACGTGTTGAGGAACAACCTCTCAATCCCCGTACAAGCACTTTACGTTATTCAATTAAATTGTACTCCTAGTACCACACACATGTAAGCACTTGCACATTAGCGCGTCACACCCGAGTCCTTACGTAATGGGGCCTTTTCCCCAAAAATAAACATAAACGTAAGACAAGCTTGCACTAAGGTATTTACCGGACAATACCCTTGGAGTACAGTGTGTGTGACCCAAACATGTGAGACTTGTCCTACTACCGTGAGACAGTACTACAACGTAGTGAAAGCATACCAAGTGTGTTTGAAAACATACACATGTGTTTAGATATAAGGAGCAACATTCCCTTTCATAATCCCCAAATATTTAATATCGCATAAATAATATTTCCTCTCGAAATCATATATCAAATACCAATGTATATTTACGCATAAGTGAGATCATAGTATAAACCATTTCATAAAATATATTCATACTTTTGTACATAACCACAATCACCATTTAAACCCATTTCATAAAGCACATATATATATATATAGAGAAATATATATATATATATATATATATATATATAATATCACAAAACCATTTCATAACATATAAATTCATGCTTCAAAATCATTTCATATAATAAAACTATCCAAATTATAAATATTTTAAAGCATGAAAACCATTTAATAAAACAAAAGTCCACTCACTGGTGATCGGGAGTGAAATCTCCCTCGATGTTGCCTTCCTCGAAGTGTGGCGCCGAAGAATTACCTATTTAATATTAGGGAAAAAATTAGAACCTCCCTAATATAAATTAATATAGGCCCTATAGAAATATATTCCAAAAATAATACTATTTTAGCGAAAACGGGCTTGAAAAACGATTTCCGAGGCCCGAAAACCCTACAGCCGCTGTCCACCGCCGCCGACGCCGCCGTGCGCCGCTGCACTCGCCGCCATGCGCCGGGAAACGGTCGGACGCGCCGCCATGCGCCGGGAGGAGTCGCCACGCGCCGCAGGCGCTGCACGCGCCCTGATGACGTCACCCCCACGCGCTGCTGACGTCAGCCACGCGCCTACTAACGTCAGCACCGTTAGTTTTAACGGAATATACCTTTTTGATAGAATATTCTGACGCCGTCAAGAATATTCCGTTACTGTTGACGAAATATTCCCTCTTCTTCTTCCCCTTGCCGGTCGCCGGAGCCGCCCCCGGCGCCACCGTCCTCCGCCGTCTGGTTCGCCGGAATTTTTGGAAAAATTCTGAAAAATGTCCAAAACTTTAAAAATTCATAACTTCTTCGTTCTTTGGCCAAATTGAAGGTATTGACGAGTAGAATATTTTCATACCAATTTGGGGCCGGAAAAATGGCCGAAGATGGCCTGAAATTGGCCGGAAAGCTTCGGGAAACCCTAATTCCGTTCTCCTTCAAAACTGCACCAAATTCCACGTTCTTTATATCGATTGGAACCTACTCAACGTAATAAAATCAATGGTAATGGTTTTGAGGCTTACCTAAGTCGGGATTGTACAGAAACTTGAATGGCAGTTTGTCGTTTTCGTTCCGACGTCGGTTTGGATGATTAGGCTCGAGTTTGGGAATTCTGAAATCACAGTCTCGTCCAGAATGACGAGACGATCGTAATGGCTATAATCTCGTGTCTCGGTTTGATGGTTTTGTGATTCGTCCAAAATCTAGGGTTTGGTGGTTTTTGTGAAGTTGGCCGAGAGAGAGGGAGAGAAATCGTTCAGAGGGAGTGGAATGGCTGCAGAGCAGCTAGGTCAACCCAAAAACCTTAATTAACAAACGGGTGTGAAAATTACTAAAATGCCCTTACACTTTAAAGCTTCATAAAACAGCCGTTTTAACTCCGAATTGAGTTCCGCTTGCGTCCACGCGTTCGTATCGACGAGTACATCATGAATATGTAAAGAAATAAATTTTCACAAGTCGTCACGAAAAGTCAACATTGACCACTAGGGGTATTTTGGTAATTTCACACAAAATTTTGGGACGGGTTGTAACAGAGGCCATGAAGTTCATTAAGAAAGGTAGCGGACAATTGAAGCATGATAGAATCTATGAAAGACTCAAATTCATCAGGTAAGCCGTGTAGTGTGGCTGCAATAAGATCTCGATCAGACACAGAAGCACCAGCAGCTTGCAAAGAATCAGAAATTTTCAGAGATGGGACGAGATCCTTTTTGAACAGGTTGAAGGTGCGATCGCAGTTGATGGATATAAGCCTCTGAAATGCCACTAAAACGCTATTCAAGCTTCACTCAAAGTGCTCGAGAGGATGAAACCCCAACCATGAAAGGGATAATTTCCTCAGAAAGTGTGAATTAAACCAGATCAAGAGATTTTTATCTTTTTCATACCATTCATCAAAAGCAGGATTGATGCTACGATCAGGAAGGAATGGCGATGGACATGCTTCAGTTCCAGCAATGAGTCCAAGAAGCTTGTATCGCCGGAGGATTGGGCCAAACAAAGCTCGCCATGGCAGATAGTTTGAACGTTTCAGCTTAATCAGCACCATGTTGTCGATGTTGTGAATCATAAGAGAGGTGTAGGAATTCAGAGGACTTGGATTACCAGAGAAAATAGGGTTTATGACCGACAAAGAAGACAATCCAGTCGGTGGCGAAGATGATTGCGCCGTCATAGCTTGCAGAAATCACGATGCAAGACGAATCGGAGAAGAGGAATTGAAGAATCAGGGAGAATGACAAGACGATCGATTGAGCGGAAGGAAGGATCGATGCTGTTAAGCAAATGGCGAGATACCATGTAGAAATGAAAAAATCTTTCTCTGTTTGTATTTACTTTACTGAATTATTATAACTTTACACATTGTGGAGGTATATATAGCCTTTTGGCTATTTACATAGATACCCCTAACTACTCTCATAGCTGTCCTAACTAATCACAACAGATAGCACAACTAATTACATTTAGTTATTTAATAGTAACAGAATTATTAACAGTAAAAGACTTGGATGACTTGTCATTCTCCCTAACATATGAATGACTCAATAGTCTTCAAATTTAATAACTTTTTTCTACAGATATAAATTTTTCAAGTCATTATTAAAATAAATAAATAATTCTTTGTATTTCCGTCCCTAAAATCAAAGTATCACCCGCGTCTTCAACCCCACTGAACGTTAGACCTGCTAGGGTTTTGGGGATTTACCAATTGAAATTGCTCATCATCGGCATTCGGCACCTCTAACATGGTT